>JAJGRX010000532.1:0-600000 GCA_025461125.1 Carex kokanica
TTGGTAACGTGACAAAGTCCCCTTTGGGCCAGTTTTATCAGGACACGTAAAAAGGAATATTGGCCAAAAAAAAAGCGCTTTTATCCAAGACCATCTTTCTTTGACTCAATATTTTCCCTTTTACGGTGGAGATAAACAGTTCTTACTTTGGGTATTTTATTGCTTTATCACATACTTAGATGAACTTTACCACAGTCGAAAGTTTTTGAAAACAAAAACATAAAGAAAACATTAAAGAAAGCTTAAATATAATTTAACTTTCTCAGTCGGAAAATCGAACCAAGAAAATCTCATTTCTAATCGGTTTTGGACTTAAGCTGCAAATCTAAGAATTAAACCGATACACGGTATATGCAAACAATTTGCATAAGTTATAACTTTTAGAAAATAAATCAGCAGGAGAGCCTTAAGCTCTGATACCACTGTTGGGTTTTGAGGCTACCCAAAGTCATTAGGGCTTAAGCTGCGGAAAGGACCATAAAACAAAAAATTTACTTCTAACTCAAGCCAAAATGATTGAAGTGGTGTGTCGGATTATCTACCGAGTGTTACAGACCTGTTCAATCATTTTCTTAGATTAAAAGCCATAAATAAAACTTTACTTATTCAGATCATAGATCAAGTGGTATGTCGGATAATTACCGAGAGTTACAGACCAGATTGATCCTGTACAGACCCAAAGTAGTAAAACCGTATTTACTTGTATTTTAATCAGTTTATAGATCTACTCCTTGATTGATTTCTAAAGATTAAATCTATTTAACAATTAAATAGATTAATATAACATTTCTTTACCTTGCTTCCAAATTCAAATTAAAATGCAGTCTGACCCGGTTAAGCAAGTACCAAAAATATAGTGCCTCTATCGGTTATCCACCAGGAAACTACCAGAGAGTTGGTATTTATTTTGCCAGAAATACTATACCAACGGTATTCGAAAAGTCGCGGTTTTCGGTAAATCACTATTCACCGAAAGTATGAATTTTTCTGACAAAACACTATTCACAAGAATAACTTTTATTCTCGCAAAAATATATATATGGATAATCAGATTTTCTGCAAATCACTATTTGAAAGAGAAAATTAGATACGAATCAAATCGGATTCTGATTCGTACTTTGATTTGGACTTGGAATGGAATTTCTCTATTTTTCTCATTTTCATGCCATTATATAGCATTTTGTGGCGGTTTTAGAGATGCAAAACTCAAATTGAATTTGGCATTTTATAATATATTTAATTAAACATTTTTCATTTAATTTAATTTAATTTAATTTAGGTTTTTAAATTAAATTCTAAATTTAATTTAGGCCTAAATTCAAATTGGACTTTTTGGTCCAAAATATTAATTCATAATTAACATTTTAATCCATATAATATATATATACAATTATTCTGAATAATGGATTTTCTTGCGTTTTGCGATAAATTTATACGACGTGTCTACACGTTTATAAATTTAATTCGGTTTTAAGCATGTCATCTCCATGACATCTAATTATCTTAATTTTAACACTTTATAATTAATCATAAAATTTTTTTGATTACTTTCCTATTGGTGTGACCCTATAGGATCTGTGTTATGTTGGTAAATAGAATTAGAACTGTTCTAACTTCTATAATCATAGGTGGCACCTGGCAAGTACATTATGACACCAATTACACAGATGATGCTGTACCGTACAATATCTGATTCAGTAAACAATTACTTCGTGTTACATTATTTTGTCTTATAGCTATCAGATTAGTTTCAAGGTAGGTGTGTGTCATCCTTGCAAACTTAATCTTTTCTTAATCCTAGAATAGATTATCAAATATGTTTACTCTTGTAATCATACTGGATCCAGATAATCATATTCTATCAAAGGGGCCCAGTGATGCTATAGCTCGTATTGAGATACGAGGGACAATAGTATTTTTGATAAACCATCTTTTTCTCCGCATAAGCTATGTATACCGAACGACCTACCCTTATAGCTAATTTTTACAGATAGCGTTAGATAGCAATCACACATACATCTCTTATGTAGGAAAAATGAATATATCATACTTTAGAACTTAACACTAAAATGAAAACATTAATAACACAAACATAATTCCATTTAGTGTTTCATTTGGGGTCTGTCAAATATCATGTTCTCTAACATGTATCTGTGTGATTAAAATGACAACTCTTTGTCTATGGTTTGTAAAACTTAACAATCATTTAATCCACACACTAACCTTATCGCGGTAATTAGTGTTCCTGCTAATTACCTTGGTTAGAGACTTTTAAGAGTGTTATCATCTATATTATGAAGTTTCACAATTCCAGTCATGAACTCGAAATGATTCATAAATTCAATAATACTCAAGGTAACAAAATGATTAAACACAAAATGATTAAATATTCAATTGATGAACAAAGTTTATATAACAATTTACCGTATTATTGACTTCTAGATTATTACAAACTAACAAGCAGGAGGGTCCGTCTGAGTCGGACTGTAACCCGGAGAATACAGTCCGTCTGCCGAGATATTGTAATCCAGGATGGGCTCCTCCTCCTCACCCTGCAGCAGTAACTTACAAATTAGTTAATCAAGAAATTTGGAAAACAAAAACAGTTGTTTTATATTTTAATTACAATTATATCTCGGCAGCCGTATCAGCCTGAGATCCCATGCCCATACGCCCGAACCTCGCGCATCAACTCGGTACCTCGGTCGAACACTTGACCAACAGTCTCAGCGTCATGGACGGGTCTAAACATGTCCTCATCGCCAGTGTACGGACGTAGACATCAGGCTCAAGCTCGTCAGATATGTCGTCCACCGCATCAACTCCCGCCCAAGCCAGCGCATCTCAGTAGAGAGTCGAGACGCGCCCTGTACCCACACTGGCACACCACGGGTACGCTGTGCTTGAGGAGGACCTTCCCGAGCCTCTTCCAACCCGTGGTCATGGATATCGTAGTCCCTATAACGCAACTCTTGATCAGATATAATGCCTAAAAAGAAAAAAATATATGAAAAAGTTGTACAAATGTAAATATTGTTAGTTTTTAACTTGAAATTTAAAATTAAACATACCGTGACTGCGAACGGTGCGCCGGCAGGGATAAGACCATGGATCCGTCCTCTTTGATCCCTCGGCTTTGGTACCTACTCTGAGGGGTTGTCGGCCATACACCCCTCCAGAAATATGGTGTACGTGCCGTGATCCTAGTACCAATCTCTATAAGGTCTGTACGAATTACAAACATTTAATTTTGATAAAATAAACCCTAATTAAATTTTGGTACAAGTCTAGTTAACTCAAACAATTGATTTTGGTAAAATAAACCTATTTAATTTTTGGTACAAGTCTAATTTAAGCATTGGTGCTAAAACAATTGATTTTGGTAAATAAACTTATCTAATTTTTGGTACAAGTCTAGTTTAAGCATTGGTGCTAAAACAATTAATTTTGGTTAAATAAACCTATTTAATTTATGGTACATGTCTATTTCAATTTTATTGGTCAGACAATTAAAATTTGATACAATTCTAATTCTAAACTCTAAATTAAGATCTAATTCTAAACCCTAATCCTAAATCTAAACCTAATCCTAAACCTAATTACTACTCTAAACTAAAAAAATTAAACTAGAAAAGAAGAAGAAAACTTGCCCGAGTACGAAGGGATTTGAAACTTCTTGAATCGACACTAAAAATGAAACTGGCGATCCCCTTTTATAGGCTCCGCAGGGGACCGCTCAGCAGAAATGTGGTCCCCAGTAAATGGGGCCGCTCAGCCAATCTGCGACCGTGCTACTTCTGGAATTTTTCAGATTTGGTGACTTTTGTTTTTTTTGTTTTTTTTGTGTGCTATAATTAAAAATTTCGGCTTACCGGCCAAGAGAGAATTGAAACAAGAAATATTAGCTCAATTACAAAAGATTTCACAAACACGATATATTTCAAAAGAAGCCAAATATTTCATTTTATTGAATCAAGAAGTAATTTACAACCTAAAATTGTTATCCCTCTAATTATAATATAGAAAAACGATGTTTTCTTTTTTTCTTCACCACTGTGCAAGCATCCTATATAATCTCTATGTAGCACTGCTCTATTCATGCTTTTATTTGCTTAGAATTTAGGAAGTCTTTTTCCTTGCATATCAACAGGCTTGATTAAGTGCCTATTCCTGGAAAAAAAAAATTTATATGGACCGAGCTTTTTTATGGGCTTGCCTACCCTATTTGACGAGCTTGCCTACCCCTGGCCTTGGTTCCCTGGTTTACGGTGCCTGTGCGAAGAAGAAAGAAGGGACGCCAGGTCGCCAGCCACTGTCGCCAGCCACTGTCGCGCCTCGCCTGACCAGCCTTGCCTTGCCTGTCGCCTGACCAGCCTCGCTTGCGCGAAGAAGAAGAAGGGACGCCGCTGCCGCCTGTACCAGCCGCCTGCCGCCTGCCGCTGACAGGCAAACACATTTCTCCAGCCTCCCTTCGTCTCTCTTTTGATTTATCAGTAACTCGGTAATTTTCTTTGCAACACTGTAAACTTGATTTCTCTCCTTGCGACCTTGCCCCGTGAATTTTCTAATCTATTGTTGTCACTGTCACTGGAGCTAAGCTTCATTTTGATAATTTATGCATATCGGGTCTGTTCTTTTAGGGAATTTGGATACTCTTAAGTATGTTCGGAATTTGGGTACTCTTAGCTAAGTTGATTGTGCAATAATATTATAGCACAAATCACTACAGCACAAGGACTCATCTGCGACCGGCTCAATCGGTCGCAGAAGAAAGTAATGTCACCGGTCGCAGATGGATGGTCTCGGTCGCAGAAGGGCGAAATTGGTCGCAGATGGCTCCGTCGCTGATACCCTTCCGCTGACGTCATCGGTCGCAGAAGAGTAATGCGCTGGTCGCAGATGACCCTTTAGCTACCGATGAGATCGGTCTTTGATGGTATTGTTGACGTGACGGGAGGAGCATCAGAGACCGATTGGACGGTCGCTGATGAGCCCATAGTCGGTCGCAGAAGGGTAATTTTTTTTTTTGGTACTTGCTGTTTGTTTTCTTTTCCCCAATTGGTACGGAATGTACCAAACAATATAACAACCATTGAACCCATTTGTTCATTTATATTTTTCCAGCCCCAATTGGTATGAAACGTACCAAACAATTCACAAGCAATTAAAATATACAATATGAAATACTTGTACAAAACGTACTAAGTGTAAAGGGGAATCAAGTACCAGAGAGAAAAATCAACACACACAAAGAGAGAAATCGAGAGAGAAATCATGGGCCGTACATATAGATCACAAATTAGGCTAATCTGGGCCGTCGTAACCTCAGACACCGCTCGCAGGAGGCTGCCGCCCCCCTGCCACCCCCCGCATAATCCTAGAATCAGACCCACATACATAACACTAAGCACCAAACAATTTGATATATTTCTTGTTGATATGGTTCTAATATACACAAATATCACACAATTATTGATCCACCAGACAGTCAGGATGGTAAATTTGTAAACTTGTAGATTGATGAAATGTACACCGAAAAGATATCAATCGAAAACAATTAGACCATGGCAAATAGGAGAGACCTACATATTTATGCCCAAAGTACAATCACTAAATAATTTGAAATGGAGGGGCAGAAGTGTAATTGTGTAAAGACCTTGGATCTGAAAAAACTGCCGAGGAAGATTTTGCCGAGGGCAGAAGTGTAATTGTGTAAAGACCTTGGCAAATAGCATAGTATCATTGACGCTTTAACTCCATTACCTTCTTTTGCATGTCAAAGCAGATTACTTTGTTAGCACAAAGAAATATGGAAAATTAAAAAGCAGGAATTTAAGTACCATCTACTCTGCTCCCCCTACTCTATTACTTCCTTAAAAAACTACCAAACTATCCTTTTTTTCCTGACAAAGAGAAAAAAAGGTTAGCAGGCATTTTAAGGGCATTTTTCATGTCTGCCTTGAGTGAACTACTTCACTATAATTGTGTCAAAAGGTATATTCTTAACTGAAATAAACCAAGGAACACGGTGTTCGTGTACCAACACTAAATTGTACTTACAAGGGAAATGCCAGAATATTCAAAATGCTAAATTTTCAATATAAGAATTGTTCAAATTACCTGCTTTTATCCTGGTCAAAGTACTCGAAAGCTTTGAAAATATGTTCGTCCTTTTCAAATCTATTCATGTGCATAGTTGCTGATATGAACTCGAGGTAATCTATGCTTTCATTTCCATCCACATCAGCCTTTTCATATAGAAAAACAAAAAGTAGGTTAAAGCTGAACAAATCAAACAGAGGAAGTCATTCCTGAAACAGGATATCAAATTTCTGGTACAAAGGCCAAAAGAGCAACATAATTATCCAAGTACCAAACTTATCAAACACACCACCTCCATTTAGATCCCTGTCATTTCAAGTCTGGTCACCATACAGAAATAGATCGCATAAACACAATGGCAATAGCACCAACTCAGAACCAAAATACTCAAGGCACAAATTCAACAAGGTCGGTACCAACAGAACCGAGACCGGCAACAGTGCCAGTACCAGTGCCTCACTGGGCTGGTACCAGCAAGGCATGCTACACCAGCAACACCAGCAACACCAGCAAGGGTATCACTGGTACCGTATCAATCGATCGCAACCCCCACAGAAAATTTCAATTCGACATTCTAATCGAGTCTGGAAAATCAACAACCCGCAATCGATTTTAAGAAATTCAAGTTCTATGACGTAACCCAAAATCATAAAGGCACAATTCAACATGGAGGATTTCGGCTCCTTGTCACATATCAAGATAATCACAGAAATCAACACAAGAGGCGACTTGGCCATGGCATATCCCAAGAATTTCACAAATAGAGGTCACTGGGCCTTACCCGGATTATTGATCGAATGGCGCAACAGACATAGAGGTCGCGAGATGATCGGTGCAAAGCGGTTGCACTGGAGAGAGCGGCTGATCGGTGTAGAGCAGGGGTGGCTTACGGAGAACGAGAGGTGGATTTCGCCGATCGCCGAGAGAGGCGTGCTTAACGGGGAGAGGGAATTAAGGAGACGGGAAAACCCTAAAGCGGGACTTTAAAAATTGGTGGTAAGGCATTCGATCACGAGATGGGTTGGGCGGCAACGCATCCGATCGGGCGCGTTTTTTTTTCTCTAAACCTAAAATTTTTAGGCGCGCGAGTCAGAGAGAAGAAATCCTTGGCGCTGGTTTTTTAGACACCCTTTAGCGACCGGGACAAATCAATCGCAGAAGACTGTGGGCGCCGGTCACTGAAGGATTCGTCGCCAGAAACATTTTATTTTATTTTATTTTAATTTTGTTTTGGGTCTTCAGCGACTGGCGACTAAACCGGTCGCTGATGCCAGTCACTGAAAATATGTTTTGTTGTAGTGAATAAATTGATTTAGTCTAAATAGGGTCTAGCTTGAATTGTTAGAATTGATTGAATTGTTTGAATTGTTTGAATTGATGTTCAATTATATTATCTTGACTTCTTGTTTATTTTAATTGATGATAATGGCATAATGGCATATGAAAAATTTTGGCGGCACAATACTAGTGGTACCATTTCTATTTTTACAATATTTGAAATGCTTGTTATTTTTTTTGAATTGTATCTTGAATTCAAATCTGAACCCGAACTGTTAATTTATTCGAACCTAAATCCGATTTTTGCCTACTTCTAGCTCAAATTCTAGCTTCGTCACTGGTTGAAGATAGTAATCTATTGTAGTTTCCATTTGCTCTATCAACTCTCCTGTGTTGAAGGAGAAGGGATCCGATTACACCTTTTTTGGTGACACACTTTGACACCTACCATTTTCAAAATCCAAACAGTCGATCCGAACCGTTCAACATGATCACCATATTAAAATGTACTTGGAGATAAAATTTTACATTTTTTTTGAATTTTTTTACTGTTTATTAAGATGGTTACAAAAATCGTTGTTTTCAGACCATTGAAAAACAGCAATTTTGTAACCATCTTAATAAATAGTAAAAAAATTCAAAAAAATGTAAAATTTGATCTCCAAGTACATTTTAATATGGTGATCATGTTGAACGGTTCGGATCGACTGTTTGAATTTTGAAATTGCAAAATTGACCTATATAAAAAACGGTGTCATGATGTGTCACCAAAAAAGATGTAATTAGATCCCTCCTCATGTTGAAGATAGTAATCTATTGTAGTATCCATTTGCTCTTATCAGCTCAGTCATAGCCTAAAGTGGAAGCAAGGCAAAAATATTAGATCTTCGTAAAAACTTGACAAAATTATCCACAGGTAGCATTTACAAAATAGGGAACGGGAAGGTGGAGATGCGTCGCAGGAAAAGGGGCTGATCGGAATTGAGAGTCGAGAGAAGGGATCTGAATTCAGAGCGCATGTTATTTTAATTTGTTTAATCCCAACCGTTCGCTAGTTTGAATGGCTGAGATTTAAAAGATTCCCTTTTACGGTACCGGGGAGGAATAGGATATGGATTCTCTTTCTCGCTCTCAGTGGAAACAGTAGACGCACTTTCCCTTTCTTTCTTCATTCTCATTTTTCCCCAAAAGAGAAGAGAAGAGAAGAGAAGAGAAGCGAAGAGAATTATTTTCGAATAAGTTTAACCATGTACGAAGCAAGCCTCAGGCGGCGTCGCTCCTTTTCCAAAAGAGGATCTCCGGTAAGTCGGTCCCGCCGCCTATCCTTGATCCGACGGTCTCTTCTGCCACGTTGTGCTTCTGAGCCCATACTGTGGATCGTTCAATTGGTTCCCGCTGATGACGATGTCATATCGGAATCCGACCAGAAGGAGGAGGAGGAGGAGGTAACTCCTCTGATTATTAATCCGACATTTTACAGCTGCTATCATCTTTTTGAGCCATCTTTACCCCGACTGCTCCATCCTTCAGAGGTAAATTACATATCTAGCGATCAAATTTTGACACTACCACAGAAGCACGACTTTACTATCCCAAAATAAGTGTGATGCTTTGTACAGTACCAATTAAAGTTTTCTTCTAGATGACCTCTCAAATTTAACAAGAGCAAATACTACCAAACTTTGAGTTCATTGTGTTCAAATTTTTCCATTTGCCTTGTACTTTTAAAATAACAAATTATACTAAAAAGTCAAAACTGAAAAGTTTGATAGAGGACATGT
Source organism: Carex kokanica (assembly GCA_025461125.1). Lineage (NCBI taxonomy): Eukaryota > Viridiplantae > Streptophyta > Magnoliopsida > Poales > Cyperaceae > Carex > Carex kokanica. The sequence continues at coordinate 9,162 of JAJGRX010000532.1, forward strand.
TTTTTACATGTGCGGAGTTAATATTAATTGGTAAAATGATGGTTTAAACTTTAAATTGAACAGGTGGAAAAGAAAGTGCTGGTCAGTGTGACTGTGGAGGGGAGCGTGGGGCCTATTAAGGCCCTGGTCAGGTTGGGGGCAAGTGTGGAAGAAGCAATCAAAGCTGTTCTTCAGAGGTACAAAAGTGAGGGACGAAGTCCTCGGCTTGATACAGCCGTCACCGCCTCATTCCAGCTACACCACTCTCATTTCTCCCTCCAAAGTACGGCTTATTTTATTATTATTTCAACTCAGCCCAGTGCGGTCCTGTGTTTCAAATTACCAATTTTCCATATGCCTTAATTTATTTGTCACCTTATTTTTAGAACACTAGGCAGTTATTGATAGTGTACTGAGTTTCCTGTAATTTATATAAATTGGTTTATAAATTATACCAAGTTCAGCATAGTGTAATACAAAAGAAAAATGAAGACCGAAGAAAAAAAAAAATGCTACCAAGGAGAGTACACTTTTGTATTTTCTGCATTTTGTGCTTTTCGTACACATTTTTCACGGTTCTATTAGTTTGATTGGCATAGTCGCCTGGACGTAAAATATCTACACACTGTCTAATAAGCTAATACAGTTTCTAATTCGAACGATTATAATTCCAGGGGAATTTATTCTTTACCAACTCCCATGCATTGGCATTCTGAACAAATTACTACAATTATGCTAAACAAGAAATTGGAGTTGGTTCTTTTTATTCATCTGGAACGAATCTGATTTCAAATGAAAGCTTCGGTGTAGAATTCTACCGAGAAAGAATACAGGATCTTTCCCCTTTCTTATTCTGTGTAAAATTTATGAAAATTGCTCTTTATAGCATATGATAGTAATAAGGATCCTGTCCAGGTTATCAAGAAAACAAAAAAATTAATTCCAAAGAGCTTTAGCCACATGGGATTTATAGTTTCAAATTCAAATTACATTTTTTTGTCATTGCAATACATTTTTTCAAGCTTACATATTCCAGACTTTCACCAGGTTTGAACAAGAATGACAAAATTGGTGAAGTGGGGGGTCGGAGCTTCTATCTTCACAAGAATTGTGAAACAAAGGGCTCCTATTCTGGGATGGAAGAAAGCAATTGGGTCATAAAACAAAGTACAGATATTCTCTCTAGTGTCAAAACTCAAGCAGTTAATACCTCTCGATCATTTATGTTGTTTATCATAAAGAAGTTTAACAAGATAAAGAGGCGCACTATCAGGCTTTGGAGGGTGGTTACTTGTGACAATTGTTTGTAAGTCTCTCTCCACTCATTACCTTCTTCCCTCCTCTATCTCTCACAATTGTATGTATGATAGAGTAGAAAAAAATACTGCCAGATTTTTTGTTGGTAGCATTTAGAAGAAACTGAAGCATCTGATTAGCCAGATTTTTGTAATGGCAGATCAGATCATAGGACTCTGTCAATGGTGCGTAGGTGTGATTCTAAATATCTGTACATATATAGTTATTGTGAAGATATTGCTCTCATCTCATGAAGAGTTACCCTTGTATTTATGCATACTGGTTTACTAGTTTACTTACTATCAGGGTGAGATTCCTCTTGGATGGTTTTTTTTTTACTGTACAAATTAATCCAAAAAGCTTCAAAATCAAGCTTTAGCCAGACGGGCACTGTTGGGCATATACCTTTCCTGCCTATCAAATCTTATACAAATTGAATATCATATGAGATTTGTTAAAAAATTCAATTCTAGGTTTTATTGATGATGATTGTCAAGATAGTACCTGTTATTGTTAACGACACAGATAGAGTGAACACAAACAAGCAGTTCAGATAGATTTTGTTGATGACGATTGCCTATCAAGGGACTCACATCACATATAGTCATATACTAACCGTGGTCAAATTACAATATTATATTCACATAACAAGGAGACAGAGCGAACATAATAACAAACTTGATAATTGAGCTCAGAAAATTAATTTGATAATCGTTATAGCTAGACTTAATTTGTGGTGCGATACAAATTAACGTCCCTGTATCTTCGGAGTTTCCTATCCCAGATGAAGATGTGCCTTTCACACAGTAGTTTGGAGAATTTTGTGAGAATAAAATATTAGATTTAGTATTGGATTTATTTGACTCATTGTAAGTTTGTTTTTTTATCAAAAGAATTGTTAGTTGGTACTTAAAAACCGCTAATTAAAAAAAATAAAACGAAATCATGACCAAAAAATAGTAGACTAGCTAAATAAACTTGTAGTGAATACATATCTAAATAAATTTAGACTTCTATATATAAAAAAAACATAAAAAAGATGTATAAAATAAAAAAGGAACTATTTAATCGGAGCGCTTTTTTGCAACCCAAAATTTCTTCTTTTAATCACCATTATTGATAATTAAAATCGGTGTATCAAAATATCTACATACTTAATCTACATACTTGATATAAGTAATAAATAATAGACAGTTAAAGAATTCAAGATATATACACACACATACTTAATGTACATACTTGATATAAGTAATAAATAATAGATAAATAAATAAAGAATTAAAGATATATATACACATACTTAATCTGAATGGTTACTTAATCTACATACTTGATATAAGTAATAAATAATAGATAGATAAAGAATTAAAGATATATATACATATACTTAATCTGAATGGTACATAATTTTCAGATCAAGTGATTTTCTACTTATCTAAAAAATTCAAAAAAATGTAAAATTTGGTTTGCAAGTACATATTCATATGGAGATCATGTTGAACGGTTCGGATCGACCGTTAGGGTTTTGAAAACTCAAATATTGAGCCGTAGCACGGAGGCACTCTATGCTATGCGCAGCATATTAACATTTTCCTATATATATGTATAGAGTGGAACTAGGGTGTTCCTAAGCTCACCAAGCCCTTCCGTGAGCTCGACTCAAAACCTATCGAATTAACTTCAAACGACATTTTCAAACCGTTAGATGTTCAATCTATATTAAAATGTGCTTGGAGACCAAATTTTACATTTTTTGGAATTTTTTTACTATTATTAAGATGGTTTGAAAATCGCTGTTTTTATTAAAATTATGCACCATTGGAAAACAGCGATTTTCAAACCATCTTAATAAATAGTAAAAAAATTCCAAAAAATGTAAAATTTAGTCTCCAAGCACATTTTAATATAGATTGAACATCTAACGGTTTGGAAATGTCATTTGAAGTCAATTCGATAGGTTTTAGAGTCGAGCTCACGGAAGGGCTTGGTGAGCTTAGGAACACCCTAGTTCTACTCTATATGTATATATATATATATATAGAGAGAGAAAGTGGCTAATATCAAAACATTTGCACCAAGGCCCTCGTGCAACCAAGACGTTTTCGGATTTTCAAAGTCCAAACAGTTGATCCAAACTGTTAGATGTTCAATCTATATTAAAATCTACTAGGAGACCAAATTTTACATTTTTTGGAATTTTTTTACTATTTATTAAGCCACTTTGAAAATTACTGATCCGGGTGAACAGTAAAAACAGTTCAACCAAATTCGGGACCATGTGATCAACAATTTTCAAAGTGGCTTAATACATAGTAAAAAAATTCCAAAAAATGTAAAATTTGGTCTCCAAGTAGATTTTAATATAGAGATCACATCTAAAGGTTTAGATCGACTGTTAGGACTTTGAAAATCCGAAAACCATTTGTTTGCACCAAGGCCTTGGTGCAAACGTTTGTATCTTAGCCACTCTCTCTCTCTCTCTCTCTCTCTCTCTCTCTATATATATATATATATATATTTGTGTTAAGACAGTGTCAGCAATCTAAAATCAGGAACAACAATAACTCGGTAAATATAAAACTTCTTCAAATTAACAATCAACTAATTAATGAACCAAGTTGATTATTATGATTTGAAGTAAAGAACCTACTCTACCTAGATAAGAAGACTAGAAAAATTGTATCAGATTGCATTTCCTCTATATTATGGCTTAAATTGTTTAGAGAAGCCTAGTATAATTTTTGAACCAAAATAGAAAAAAATTGCAAGCCGCATCAGACGAAATTTGAGCTCATAACAACTGACAGTAGCCAAGGGCCTGGCCATTTTATGGGCCTTGACCCATTAAAATGGTGATTGGCTGCCATATCTAAACACGGATTTAGGGTTTTGTGTCAGGTATGAAAATGGTATCACTTCAGAAGTGTCCATGCAACATTAAAATAGGCGACACCAGCTGGAGCAAATTGTGAGCCTCCAATTTGCAACTGAAATGCAAGTTCGCTTCCTATGTCCGCTTATGTCAAATGATGTGATGCATACAACAGTTGATATACATGTTCACTATAATAGAGAGAGAACATGAAGCATACCAGTACTTGAAGAAATACAAGAAGGTGCATTTAAAACAACTAAAAACTTGAAACTGCAAAGAGAGGGTATGTAAAACCCATACATTCGAACTGGTATATCCTTGCTACATGAGGTGAGCCTGATGTTTAATTTCATTTTCTATCTACTAGGGAATCCTAGTTCAATCCATACCTTTCTTTTCTCAACAGCTACAGCTGCTTCTTTCTTTCTTTCAATGCCTGTTCTATGTAGGTAGTTTTGAACTACCATTATCAGTTGCAACTCGAAACCAAATAAAAAAAGGTTTCACTGAATGACTTTTATCAAATACACAACTTCCACGAATTTACTGTAAAAAAAGTCGGCAAAAGCACGAGTTTCCAATATATTCATATCATCACAGTCAATCTTTTATGTTTACCCCCTTGCGATATTCAATTCTACCCATGTGCGTAATAAAAATGAGAGTTGTGGAACCTTGCACCAGTGTAAATTTTTATTCATGACATTAAAATCCTAATTCTTTCCTTGCAACAAAAAGGAAAAAGAAAAGAGAAAGGTCCCTAATTCTTTCATTACAGACGATTACCTCAAAATTGTCCCAATTATATTGAAAAATAAATTAGTTAATCAAACTGTAAACAAAAACCCATTGACTTACCTATTTTAAAGATTGCATAATCCAATGACAAATACAAATAACTTTTCGCAATACCACTGTTCCCCACAAATCCATCTCCTAACCCCGGACTTCAAATGAGTATATTTACACAGCTTTCACATCTCTTGGCCGCGAATAGCATCAGCTTTCACATCCCCCCAGCTTGTATTCACTCTCTTTATAAGTGACATTGGCAAACATTTCCAAAAAGTTGCTTGTTGCTGATATGTACCATGCCAGTATGAGCCTATTCCATTATTGTATTTTTCAAACAATTGTCCTACAATGCAAATTCTTCCAAATCCAATCCAGTTCCGGTAATTATCTCCTCTATTTCTTTTGGTAAATTTACACAGATGCCAATTTTGCATGAAGCAAACAAGGAATACCAACCCCTCTCACTGGATCCTACTGGCATTTTACCAATCAAGTTAATTGCTTCTGTAAAAAGACCCACTTGAGCCAACATATCAACTAAACAAGTAAAATGTTTCACCCTTGGTGCAAAGCCATATTTCTCTTCTATTTCTACAAATAGTTTCACCCCTTCTTCTACTAAGCCTGAACTCTTACATGCATTCAGCACAATCAGGAATGTGCTTGTGTTAGGTTTTTTTCCCTGATACAATCATTTCATTGAAAAGGTTTAATACTTCTCTGCCCAGATTATGCTGACTCAATGCCGACATCATCGTGCTCCATACTACAAGGTCCCTCTTGCTTAGACTCGCTCCGTTAAAGGCATGTCTGGCTCCTGCCAAGTCACCACACTTAGAGTACATATCTATTAGAACACTTAAAACCACTGAATTAGGTTTAAGGTAAGTTCTTATTAGATAGCCATGAATCTGCTTCCCATACTTTAAAACCCGTGCACTAGCACATGCAGTCAGGCTACTACTAAAGTTGAATTGATCTAATTTAATACCCATATTCACCATTTTTCTGAACAAATCAAGTGCCTTTAGAGGCTGGCCAAAACGAATGTACCCTCCAATCAGTGCATTCCATGTTATTAAGTTCCTCTCGGGCATCATATCAAACAGCCTATGAGCATACTCCAGACTGCCGCTCTTAGCATAGCCATGAATCATCACAGTCCATGCACGCAAGTCTTTAACTGGCATTTCACCAAACACCTTCCTTGCATCACTCAACAGCCCACATCTTGCATAGGCATCAACAAGTGAACTTGAAATAACCAAATTGGTCCAACAAAAGCCGATAATAAATAATTGCTTGTGGACCTGTTTAACCAGCCAAGGATCTAAAATTTGATTGCATGCAAGGAGAACTCCAGTGAATGTGTAGCAGTTGTAACCATATGAAGACCGCCTCAGCCAGAAATACAAACCCACAGCATCATATGGAGAACCATTTCGAGAAAAGGCAAGAATCATGGTATTCCAGGAGACAAGATCCCTGTAAGGCATTCGACCAAATAGATATTTTGCGCGGTCCATTACACCAAGCCGGGCATAGCCAGAAAGCATGACATTGTAAGAATACAAAGTTGGGTTAGGCATTTTAGCAAACAACTTATCAGCCTGAGAGAGATGGCCACTCAGGAAATGGAAACGGAGAAGATGTGTGGCGAGTTGGGCGGAGGAGGGGACGGCGGAGGCGTATAAGCGGGAGACGCGGAGAAAGAGGTAGAGGTCATGGGCTAAATGGAGAGATGAAAGGGAGAGGAGGCAGCGGTGGAGGAGAGAGGATAGAAGGGAAAAGGGAGGGCGGAGGCCCGCGCGGGAGAAGAGAGGGAGGGAGGAGATGGCGAGGGAGAGGTTGCCCTGAGAGATGTGGCGAGAGAGGAGAGAAAGGAGGCAAGACGATGCGGGTCGGGTGGAAGTGGAATCGAATTCGGGAATGGGCATTGATGAGAGGAAAAGAGGAAGGAGGGGAGCGCCGCCGATGGAGAGGAGATGGAGATGGAGATGGAGATGGAGATGGAGTTGGAGTTCATCTTGGCATCGAAAGATTGACGGGACCCGATTCAATTGACTTGTGCAGTAAAATCTTTCAGCTGACGATTGAGATGAGTCGCAAGCACCAGAAAAGTTGAGGAGAGAAGCTCGTGCGATAAAAATGGCGATTTAGGCGAATTCTGTGAAAATCAAAAAAAAAAAAAAAAAAAAATCAAAAAGAAAACAGAAGAGCATGGCTCTACAAAAAGCCCGTCAGTTAGAAGCCGCGCGAGCTTGCTTTGGATCAATAATGGCGATAGGCCCAACTTTCCTGGGCCTCGAGACTTCACACAAATCCAAATCCTATTTACAATCGCTGTTATCCAAGCCACGAGAGCCAGCGCAATCCTTGTCTGTGAAGCCACGTGACTCGCGATCAGCGTTGATAATGACGCGTATTGCGGAGATCAAGCGCCGATCCACGCCAACTCATCCAGTTTGTTTGCGATGCGGAGATAGGGGACACAGAGCTAAGCTGTGTCGCAATGCTTTGATTTGCTTCTTATGCAATCAAACTGGACATAAAAGCATTTCTTGCAAAAGTATCATTTCGTCTTCCTCCCCTATCACCTCAGAGGGCAGGAACCGAGTCGCCTTTCCTTCTGGCGAAGCTATGGCGCCGATCGGCAATAGACGCGGTTCGAATCGTGCCAGATACCAACCGTTCGGACCTCGACCACCTCTACGAGACAATGGTCTCCCGATTCGACCTCCGATGATCAATCCGGTAGTAGTTCCGCCGGGTCCGACACATCCGACTCAGGAGATGCCGGATCGGCCGTATCCCGTACACATACAACCTCCGCTCCTCCATCCCCCGCCCTCCCGAGTTCAAATGGCTCAAACCCCCCCTGATAGACCCGTTCAGATGAGGAGCTCAGATCCTCCTCCAATCAGTGAACCTACACTTCCAGTGGAAAACCCCGCTCCAGCGCAGATTCCTCGCCAGATACACCCTCCAGTCCTCATGTTTCACACTACACCTGACTCTGAGTTGATCCATCACGAGCTACAACTCAGTTTCCTCCTGGATGACATTGCCGCTTGGGGGCCCGAAAAAGTCGAACGGGTTCTCCGATTTTCTTACCCTCCGTTCCAATGGAGAGTGGCGGTTTTTGATGAGTTCATATATGTCGTCCAAACCCCTTCTGAAGATTGGCTCCAGGCAGCAACCCGGAAGAAATGGCTGCGCATGGAGGATATACAGTTTCCGATTGTCAAGTGGGATCCCAGTTTCAATTCAGGTAGAAGACTTACATCTGTTTGGATTCGTTTACATGGATTCCCCTATGATTTGTGGTATTGGGAAGAATTCACCAAATTCTTTGGCCCTTATGGAGCTGTAGTACTTGAACTCGATCCTGGCACTAGACATAGGTATGATTACCGGTTTGCTCGCATCAGATTGGGCATTGGTGACATATCAGCACTACCGAAACAGCATAACTTGACTCATAGGGCTCCAAATGGATTTGTTTCCACCTATGACCTTGACATAGAGATAGAAACTTCGACTACTGAAAATGTTAACGCATGGAGAGGAAGATTCAATGGGAGACCGTATCCAAATGGGACTGCCTTTGGGATTACCCCAGTGGCCCCTGCCCCTCCTGTGGCACCAGCACAGCCTATTCCTCCCCTTATCCATCCTCCAATGGCATCCATAACACAACCAATGGAAGAAGATGTGCCCCCAAATGTCTCCTTCCCCCATAATTCTTCGCAATCTCATAAACCTATCGCTGCCTCCTATCAATCTACATCAGCACCACCAACGCAAAAACCTCCTGTTCACACACCTAATCTGATGTCCCCTCTACCAAGAAGACGAGGTGGCATTGTGCTCTCTGATAACCAACATGCCCCTCCTCCCCAGCTGGGGACATCCCCATCAGATGGGAAAGGTAAAGCCCCATTAACGAGGTGCAGACCAGCCCACCCTACCATAGAGGATTATGACTCCGATGACTCAGACGAAGATTCGTTTCAGAATGCACTCAACGCCATCCAAAACCTGGGGCGTGACACAGGTTCTACCTCTGATATGGTTAACCATCCAATCCCATCTCAGCCTATCCAACATTCTACTCAGAAGGGACCCGCTGCAGCAGAGCTGGCTGAATTGACCACATGGAATTCTTCCCAACAACCAACAGCACTCCCCACTGACCCTAACTCTTCTCCCACCTCATCACCAGTTCCTCCTTCCACCTTTACCTCTGATCAACTTTCTGATAGTGAAACTGATAGTATACTCATTGCAGACCTGATTGATGATATTCAGGATGAGATACCTCTCTCGGTTCGAGCTAAACGGCTACTGAAACAAAAGCAGAGTTCACATGCCAAGAAAATGTTGCAACCAAACCAGCCTAGTTCAGCTCAGCAAGTGTGTGTTTCTAAACTCCCTCCTAGAAGAAGACCACCTAGCACAAGTCCTCCAAAATCTCCATCTCAACCTAGACATGCTCATAAACCTCGCTCTCCCACCAAAAAACTGTGTACTTCTTCTGTCCCTACCTCCACACCTGAAATCATTGAACTCTCGGACACCTCTACAGAGTACTCTAAGGTGGATACCCCAGATATTACTCAAGAATGGCGGTATAATCCCACTGTCCCTAGAAGAAGTTTTAGGATGCATCTCAAAAATACACATACTCCTATACTGAAAAGGGCTCAAAAAAGAAAATCAGCAGGCACGTCCACACCAGCAGGTAATATGCTTCTTCAAAATTTTCCTTATCATAGATTCACTCCAGCTCAGATTGAGCACTTATTTCATGTATATTCTATTACCCTAGGGAATAATGATCAAGATAGAGATGTGATAATTTCAGCTTTACAAAATATGGATAGGGCTCAATTTGAACATCTACTTACTACCTTGCAGTTGCATAATAACAATAAATTTCTTAGGACATATATTCATAGAGAGCATGTTCTCCCTTATACAGGAGAGACTGTTATAGATAGTTCTGTAGGTAGTGATATTCTTCCTTATTCATGATAATTCTTAACTGGAATATAAGAGGGATGAATTCCCCAAGAAAAAGATTAGCTTTACGTGATTATATACAACAATACAAAGTCGATATTATAGCTATACAGGAAACGAAGAAAGAGGAATTTAGCACTCGTATTCTTCGCTCTCTATCTTATAATTTCGATCTTTGGTTTTATGTCCCTGCCATTGGCTCTTCGGGGGGCATTCTTTTCGGGGGAGATAGCAATAAAATAGATATCCTCTCCCACAGTATGCATCAATTTTGCTTAGATATCCATCTAGTCAATAAAATTGATCAAACAGAGTGGCAATATACAATTATATACGGTCCTACTAAAAGGAATTTGAAACAAGCTCTATGGGCTGAATTAGATCAAATTAGACTAGGTCATAACAAATTCTGGCTTCTGAGTGGAGATTTCAATGTAATTCGAAATGTACATGAAAAATCAGGCCCTAATTTTGATATCTCTATCAGTAGTAAATTTCAACATTTCATTAACAGACATTTTCTTGTTGAACATAAACTATTAGGTAGGAAATATACTTGGTCTAATGGCCATAACTTTGCTCTGTTAGATAGATTCTTTTCTACAGTTGATTGGGATAAAAAATATCCTAATAGTCTTGTTCAGGACCTTCATAAAAATGGCTCTGACCACTGCCCTTTATTAATGAAAGTTGATGGAGCCAATAACTCTCATAGTAACCCTCTCTTTAGAATAGATCCTCTCTGGTTAGAACAAGAAGAATTTTGTCAACTGATTGTTAAATGGTGGAATGCCTATCCCCTTGCTGTTGATAATATTGCATATAGTTGGAATTCCAAGTTAGGCTTTTTGCGCAGAAAAATAAAAGGTTGGTCCAAGAATTTTTATGGACAAAAAAAGAAAAATAAAATGAACCTTCTTGCTAGACTTCAAGAATTAGATATTACTAAGGAAGATAGACCCCTCACCCCACTAGAACTAGAGGAATGGATTACCCTTAAAAACAAATTAGATGATATTTACCTTGAGGAAGAGATATACTGGAAACATAGGTCCAAACAGAAATGGCTAGAAGAAGGAGATCATAACTCTCAATATTTTCATGTAGTTACTAATCATAGGAAAAAGAAAAATCAGATTCATTCCTTGCTTATTAATGATCTTCCCACACAATCCATGCAGGAAATTAAGGATCATGTTCAAAACTATTATAAGGATATTCTAGGATCAGAAGGTATTAAATATGCCTCCTTACACAAAGATTTTTGGGCCCCAACAGATATAGTAACCTGTACAGAAAATATACTTTTAGAAGCCCCATTTACTTTAGATGAAATACAGCAAGCATTGTTTGCTTGTGACCCAACAGGAGCACCTGGCCCTGATGGGTTTTCCTTTAAATTCTTCCAACATTTTTGGGACACTATCAAACAGGAGCTACTATTACTATGTGCGAGTTTTCATAACAATACTCTACAGTTAGATAAACTGAACAAATCTATCATTTGCCTAATACCAAAAGTTAAAGATGCCCTCTCTATTAATAAATATAGACCTATTAGCCTTGTCAACTGCAGCTTTAAACTACTCTCTAAAATACTTACTTCTAGATTAGGAACAATCATGAATCGCCTAATAGATCATAGTCAGGCTGCCTTCTTACCTCATAGATATATATTAGATAATGTAGTGGTAAGCCATGAAGTAATACATTATAGTAAACACCATGGCCAAAATGGAGTTGTAGTTAAAGTTGATTTCGAAAAAGCATATGATAAAATACACTGGGCCTATCTCTTAGAAGTCATGCATAGTAGGGGATTTGGTTCTCGTTGGATTACTTGGATATATAAATGGCTTATAAGCTCTCAATCTTGTATTAATGTCAATGGAGAACTCACTCCATACTTTTACTGTAAGAGAGGTGTGAGACAAGGAGATCCACTCTCCCCTTTTCTTTTTATTTTGGCTGCTGATGTATTAAGTAGGATATTTAGAAAAGGTGCATCAGCCAGTGTTCTTACAGGCTTGGGGCCTTCATGTTTTAATAATACCTCAATCACTAATTGTCATTACGCGGATGACACTATTCTCTTTTTAGAAGCTAAACCTGATAACATTGCTGCTGCTTGGTGGGCCATGCAGGCTTTTGAAGCAGTTTCAGGTATTAGGATAAATCTAGACAAAACTGAAATGTATGCCATCAATACCGATCAACTATCTACTTTAGCACAAATTTTTCAATGTAAAACTGCTTCATTCCCTATTAAATACTTAGGAATACCTCTTCATGATAAGAAATTAACCATCACTGATTGGAGATTTTTGGTAGATAAGATTGATAAAAAAACTCCAAAATTGGAAAGGTCAATTACTATCCATTGGTGGTAGACATACGCTTATCAACTCGGTTCTTTCAGCTATTCCTCTTTATGCTTTATCTTTATATAAAATTCCTGCTACTGTATTACTTGAGATAGATAAACTTAGGTGCCGGTTCTTATGGCAAGGAGGCACTCGAAATAGGAAAAAATATGCTTTAGTTCAGTGGCCCGTGATTTGTTTATCAAAACAGTTTGGAGGACTAGGCATTCTTGATCTCAGAGATATGAATGTAGCACTTTTACTTAAGTGGTGGTGGAAATATAAAGACCCCACCTATTCTAGTACTTGGAAAGATCTGATTACATATATATACTCCTCACATAGGCATAATACTCCCTTTTCACCGTTTTGGAAAGCAATCATGAAATTGAATAACTTGGGAAACAGTAGTGTACTGTATACACCTGGAAAGCAATCTCATGTGAGATTCTGGGAAGACATATGGTTTGGCAATTGTACACTAGCATCTCAATACCCACAGGTCTATACTCAATGTACTAATAAAAACATTCTGCTCTCAGAGGTCATTACTTCTCAAGGACAGAATGTGTCCTTTAATGACTCACTTACAGGCGTTTCATTCATTGAATGGAATAATTTATTGTATACCCTTAGTCAATTATCATTCACACATGAGATTGATAAATTGGCTTGGCGATGGGATGCTACAGGCGCATTTACTGTGAGATCTATATATCAAATACTTAATTTTAGAGGAATTTTACCCACAACACCATTACTCTGTTGGTCTATACCTGTGCCTCCCAAAATTCGTATTTTTATGTGGTTAGCCTTCAAAAATAGAATACTTACCAAAATCAACCTTAGAAAGCGAGGTTGGGAAGGCAATGTACAATGTGTTTTCTGTTCCAACAATGAAACGGTTAACCATCTCTTTCTCCAATGTCGTCATATCCAACAAATTTGGTTTTACTTAGGCCTTAATCAACAATTTTATAGACAGTGGTATACTATGCAGGATGTTAGTACTTTTGCACTAACTTTAGCTTCTTCTCACAGACATTCCTTTCTTTTGGTTTTCAGCGCAGTCTGCTGGACAGTCTGGAAACATCGAAATGAAATTATTTTCCAAGGTATATCAATCAAATCTATACGATCTTTGATTTATCTTATACTTTCTTTGGTTGTCTACTGGACAGGGAATAAGAAGATAAAGCCAAAGGTGAAAGAGGGAACTCAAAGATGGCTTCCAACTGCCGCTGCCTTGGAGATAATTCCTCTTAGGGTGATCTGGCCTGGTGAGGATGAGAGTATGTCCCTTGCCCAAGAACAAAGGGAGCCTGATTCAGCTCAAGAAAGCACTTAGTTGTTGCTTAGTTATAGTGTTGTTTTGATAGATGCTTGTCAGATTATGGTTTACTTCCTGTGGTTTACTATACCGTTATGCTTGTGTTTTCTTTCACTGTGGTTTTCAGCTTAGTTAAACATGGTTGGATAGGGGAACAAGGCAGCTGATGGTCTGTCCCTCTTTTTGTAATTAAACCTTTGTTTCGTTTTTTATAAAATGAAACTGGGCCTCGGCCTTTTTAACCAAAAATTGACTTGTGCAGTTGTGCGAATACTACTATACTAGAAGGGGCTGTGCCTGTGGATTGGCCTGAATTCAATTCTGATCGAACGGTTCGGATCTAAACTAAAGCTTTGTGGTACTTTTAATTTAGGGGAAGTGGGAACCGGCGACCAGCGTTCCTCACTTCCTCTTCTCCCGTACGTGCTGCTGCTGCCCTTCGAAAATCCACTCCGGCGCTACTGCTCTCAGGACTCAGGACTCAGGACTCAGGCTCAGCATTTGTTAATTCTCTCTCTCCCCTTTCTTTTCTTTTTTTGAAGGCCTAGCTAGCAGCCATTTCCTCTTTCCTAAGCTTTCTCTCGCTAATTGTCCTATTCCCTCCCTCATTTATATATTTAGTTAACCATATGTGATATATGTGTAATGAAATGATCCATCAATTACGATTTACGAATTAAGGAGGTTTACGGCCGGGATCCAAAATTTTAATTAATGTTGAATTTGACAGTCAGCGTCAGGTATATATTCTTAATTACTGATTTAGTTATATATATATGCTTAAGCTTAATTAGCCAATAAAGAAAGACACATGCATATCTAGTCTAGCTACGTAAATAATGAATTTCTTTTCATACCGGTATCAGGTATGCATGCATCTGCATGCATGTGGTTACAGAGGTTGTCATTGTGAACCATTAATTATTGATTGAGACTTTGGTATATATCTACAATAGGCCGGAAATTAAGTGTTTATTCCCGATAAGGTAAGGTAGTGACATTAATTTGTAAAATTTATAACCTTTTCCATAACTAATGATTGGTTCAACTTGATTTAATGCACATAATTAATTGTGTGCTCATCTCTACTTCTACTGGAATTAATGACAATTATTCATCAGGTAAATCCTCCAAGTGGCCTTGATGGTTAAGGTTAGAAACGATCGACCAAGAAAATCACAATTCATTTTGAAACAAAAATTAAGTTCTTAATTTACCCATGTCTGGATATGATAATGAAACGTAACAGAAATCTAGTTACATGATAATGTCACTTTCTCTAATGAGGAAAAAAAATAAAGAATTAATTGCTGCTGTCTTAATTTTCTCTTGGTCTACAAAGTCAAGACCCTTTTCGTTTCTTTAATTAAGGAATTAATTTGCTTCCAATTCCTTACTGATCAGAAGAGCCCGAGAAGAGCCAAGACAGAGAAGGCACATGCACCATCGTGTCAGCGCGTGAGAAGCACTGTTCACCTGGTTCGCACCAAGATACACCATTCAATTCGCATGTAATTAATATATTATCATCTCATCTCATAAGTAATTAAGTAAACTAATTAATTATGAAGCATATATATATACATATATACCTTAATTGTAGTGCTGGGGCAGAAGGTGATGGTATATATAGCTCGCATCAGTACAGGTGAATGTCGATCGATGTAGCATCATCGTGTGCATAGCTATACGCACAGGGGCATGCATTTTTGAAATATTGCGAATACGAAGAGGGTTTGTTTACATGTACATACTGGGGCTACATCAATACTCCGGTGTGTCAAACGCCTCACAAGCGCTTCTGCATGCCACACTTTCTGATGATCCTTCATTTGTGTCTGCTTAACACACAAAATTAATTTTGAACGTCATCAATTGGTCACAAATAGGATTTGCATATGTGTGTTCTTAAAATTGGATCCCAAGATGTAAAGCATTTCTATGACATGGACCAATTTCAAGCTGGTCGGGCAAGCGGAATTCAAATCTGCCAAGCAACCAGTTGCGCTGCACGTGCCGGTGCCACCTTGTTGAACAATCAAAAGTAGCAAATTGTAACCATCTACAAGGCTAACATCGTAAAAATCCATGCCATCAGATCCATCCAATGTAAACTCTGCTAGTGTACGTAGCTGGTGGTGCGGCTCCACTACCAGAGCACTGCACGTACGGTGCCAGAGCCACAGTCACCTGTGCCGCATGTGAGCTGGGCGGTGGTGGAGTTGGTTGTGCATAGCGTGCGGCCCCAGAATATAAACTAGAAGTTAAATTAATTACATATAAGTTTTAGGTGAAAAGGTTTTAAAAATATATCTAATAGTATTAGAGTCAACAGAATGTAATACAGTTCATAGAAATGATTAGTAGTTAGTTAAGCTTTGACTCAGTCAAAGGCTCTTAACCAATTCTGTTAGACAGTTAGCTAGGGATCACATCTCTGTATTCTGAGTCTTTATAAGCTCATGTAATAGTACTCAGATCAATTGAATAAGATGAATTAGTTGCTTCATTTCTTTACTTCTATCTTTATCTCTTCTTCTCCATAATCAAACTACAATCCTTATATGGTATCAGAGCATCTGATCCATTCTTATCTTCTTTTTCTTGCTCTTTACTCCGATGGCTTCATCATCTGTATCTACTGTGTCTCCTACTCTGCATGTTCCTGAGTCGGTTGTTCACATCACCATTCCTGTGTCTACCAAGCTCGATCGCTCCAATTTCCTTACCTGGCGCTCTCAAATCGAGCCGATTGTTGACGGTTTTGATCTATCGTCTCATCTTGATTCCTCCATTTCGCCACCAGCCAAGACTCTTCTGACTGATGGTGTCTCTGTTCCTAATCCTGAATTTCTTACCTGGCACAAGCAAGATCGCCTCTTGCTCGGCTGGTTACGCTCCACCATTTCAGGTACTGTTCTCTCTCAGTATGTGAAATGTCAGACAGCTGCTGCACTCTGGTCCGATCTTCATCGGGTCTATTCTGCCATCTCCTCGGCACGGATCATGGAGCTTCGCCGCCTCTTGCAAACATCCACTCGTGGGGGGAAGTCGTGCAATGAGTATCTTGAGCTTATGCGTGGGATTGCCGACCAGCTTTCGGCTTCCGGCGATCCAGTTGTGGATTCGGATCTGGTCCGCTATGTGCTTAACGGGCTCGGACCCGATTACAATTCGTTTGTTGTTGCTTTAACGACTAGGCCGGATCCTGTCTCTCTTGGTGATCTTCATGGCTATCTCCTCTCTCATGAAGCGTTGATCAACTCTCAGCATCTTCCTGCTCCGAACTCCTCAGATCCGACAGCCCTCTATTCAGCATCTTCTGGTCGAGGAAAAGGCAAAGGTTACAAAGGTCGTGGCAGAGGAGATGATAAGCCGTAATAATATCTATTGAAACCGGGGGTTTGTTATGAAAATTAAGCTAAGTTTTGTTTAGATTAGGTTTAATTAGGTTAGAAATGTCCAAAAGTTCAAGTTACTGCCCTAGTTATGTTTATTTTACAGGTAATCAAGTGTTTGGAGCTTAACGGAGCAAAACGGGCGATTTGTGGCAAGTCAGCACGAAGTCAGAAGAATCTGACACTTTCATTGCGGACCGTAAGACAATCATTGCGGGCCGCAACATTATCAAACAGAGAGCAACTCGGACTACAGAATTTCCCAGACCTTTTGCGGCCCGCAAAGGATTTCATTGCGGCCCGCAAAGGATTTCATTGCGGCCCGCAGAGAAGTAAACAGAGAGTCAGAAGCTCGCGAGCTAGTTAACCGCCTCCACTCATTGCGGCCCGCAAGGAATGTTATTGCGGCCCGCAATAAGGCGGTTTCAGAGCCCGAATTTGCTATTTTTAGAGATTTAGTTTTATATTTTGGCAGAGGTATAAATAGAAAACCTGTAGAACAGAATAGATACGTTTTTTTTTAGAGATTTTTTCTGGTTTTAACAAGAGAGACAAAGGAAGAGAAAAGGAGAGAGAAGAAGGGAGAAAGATACATCGCCGATCAACCGGTTTTATTATTTTCTCTCTTTGGAACTCTTTTAATCTTTTTAATTTGATTTGTGCTTTAGCCATGACTGGCTAAAGAATTTTCTAGGGTTAATTAGGGCTGTACTTGAAAGTTTTGTTATGATTTAGTTGGTTTAATTTGTATTTTCTTGTTCTTGATTATGATCTGTTCTTTATTTTAATTGATTGTGAGGACTTAATCGAAATCACATGAAACCTTAGGATTTAGTATTTGCAATTGAGAAATTGAATATTTAGTCCTAACCATAAAGAATAGGGTATTTGATAGGTTAAGTACCGAGAGGTGACGCTTGTCTTATACGGGCTTTACCTAATAGTTTAGACAAATTGTACCAAGTACCGAGAGGTGAATTACGGTTTTCTAGATTAATTAGGACAGTAAGATCTTAATGACTTTAGATTAGCATAGCCAAGTACCGAGAGGTGACGTTTATTCTAATTTGAAGATGGTATTAATATAGAAATATCCCTTTATACCTACAACTTTCAACTGTGCCTTCATAATCGAAAGAACGAATTTAATAAACCAATTAGACATAACATTAGTGGATAGGAACCCTAAGAAACCCTAATCTCTCATCTTTGTTAAAAATCAGATTTTGCCTTAAGACTTTAGTTTAATTTAGTTTAATCAAAACCAAATCAACCACTTGAACAAACAAAAACCTTTTTATTTCTTTTACTAAATTAAATTGTTAGGTTAGAAAAGATATTCCGACTTGTCCCTGTGGAGACGATCCCTAAATACTACTTGACTAGGTTGTACACTTGCAACCGAATTGAGTATAAATTAGGATTTACTACTTGTACTGCAGAAATTACATCAAGTTTTTGGCGCCGTTGTCGGGGACAACGGAGAATATTATTTCAGACCTAAGTAATTTAGTTAGTAATTGTTTTTAATTTTTTTTTGCTTTCTTTTCTCTCTCACTTGATCAGGTTGAAATCTGGCAGAAGAACCTCCAACCCCGGAAGCCACAGATTTGGTTGAGTTGTTTTCTAGGAAAGGATCAACTCATCTTTTCTACGAAAGAAGGAACAAACACCCAACAAGAGGACCTTTCTTGAGTATAAATCCACGCCGGTTAGACATGTCGGCCGGGAATGAAAATGCTCGTTTGGAAAACCTTCAAAGAGAAAGAGATGAGATGGCCAATGAACTTCAACGATTGCGAGCAGCCGCCGCTGATAGACAAAACATCGAAGCGGCTGATGCCAATCGCCCCTTGAGAGACTTTACAGCACCTAGGGCTGAGGAAATCCACCTTGGGTATACGGCACCCACCATCAATGCTGAAGAATACCAGATTCCGCCAGCATGGGTTAGCATGGTGCAGCGCCATCTGTTCCATGGTCTACCTCACGAAGATGCAACACAGCACTTAGCCAATTTTGAAGAAATCTGCAGCACAATTAAGGTACAAACTGTTTCTCCAGAGAATCTTAAAGTTATGGCCTTCACTTTTTCTCTTGCAGATAAGGCTAAAAGTTGGATAAGGTGCCAAAGACCCGAGAACATGAACACTTGGCCGAAGGTGGCGAATGCCTTTCTCAACAAATTTTTCCCACCATCCAAAACAAACTCCTTGCGCCATCAAATCCACAATTTCCGACAAAAAGGAGAAGAAACCATGAGCGAGGCGTGGGAGAGGTTTCAAGAACTGCAGAGGTACTGTCCCCACCATGGTATCGAAGGGTGGAATTTGTTGCAAATCTTCTACAACAGCCTTCTACCACAGGACAAGGGGATGCTAGACGCAGCTGCTGGAGGTAGTCTCATGAATAAAGGGGCTATTGATGGATACAAGCTGGTTGATGACATGGCTCTCAACCAAAGCCAATGGCACAACCCTAGGGAGACACCGGTCATCCTGCAGCGGGGAATGAAGGAGGTGAATTCGAATCCAAATTTTGCTGCAGAAATTGCCGCTTTGAATCGCAAAATTGATCAAATGAGCGTAAACTCGGTAAGCAATCCCTCTCCTCTCCCTTGTTCAATTTGTGGTGGTACCGATCATTTAACAATTAACTGTGGTGTAAGTAATGAGGTTAGTTATGAGGAAGTGAATGCAATTAACCAAGGCAATTTCAAACCAAACAACAATCCTTACTCCAATACTTACAACCCCGGTTGGAGAAATCACCCAAACTTTTCGTGGAGACAAAATGACCAACCAACTCAAGGAAATCAAAACAACCAAGGTAACTCAAACTTTAATAGACCAAATCAAGGTTATGGTAACCAAGGGTATGGTTCGAATGCACAACCAAAGTCCAATCTCGAATTGATGATGGAGACTTTCATGACAAGTCAAAACCAAAAGTTTGATGAATTGACCAAAAAGGTAAACATGTTAGCAACCCAAAACAAATTACTTGAAAACCAAGTTGCACAACAAGCTACACAATTCTCTCGCCAACCGGGCACCCTTTCACCAAAACCCGAGAACAATCCCAAGGATGTCAAGGCGGTTAGGCACATGCTTCGCAGCGGTACGCAATATGAGGATCCACCTGTACCAAAGGATGACTATGTACAACCGCAAGGTGAAGAGACACGAAGCAATGATGAGCACATCTCCACACACGAGGATTTCGCCTCAAAGGAAACTACACTAATTGCACCAAGCGGCCATGCAGAACCAGCAAAGCAATCTCAAGATGAACTGCCAAAGGTGAGTGCACAGGTACCTCTCTACATCCCTCCTCACAAATACGCATCTTTTCCTGGTAGACTTAAAAATGAGAAAACCGACAAACAATTTGCCAAATTTCTTGAACTGTTGAAACAATTGAATGTGAACCTACCATTGACTGAGGTAATGACCCAAATGCCGGTTTACACCAAATTTTTCAAAGACATCCTTTCAAACAGGCGTAAACTTGAAGAGGTCCAAATGGTATCTTTAGACACAAACGGTAGTGCAATGGTAATGAATAAATTGCCCAAAAAGTTGGATGATCCGGGTAAATTTTCCATACCATGTTCTATAGGAAATGTCCAATTCAAACGTGCACTATGTGATCTAGGAGCGAGTGTAAGTCTTATGCCTAAGTCGGTGTATGATAGGTTAGGTGTTGGAGAACTCAAACCCACTAGAATATCTCTTCAATTGGCAGACCAATCGGTTAAGTTACCTTTAGGAGTGGTAGAGGATTTGCCAATTCAAATTGGAAAATTCTTTGTACCAATTGATTTTGTTGTGGTTGACATGGATGAGGACACTCATACACCACTCTTGTTAGGTAGACCATTTCTCAATACAGCAAAAGCCGTGATTTATGTCCATGATGGAATTATCACAATGAATATTGGTGAAGAAAAATTAACATTCGATATCAAAAGATCCATGAGATATCCATCTAACGATCAAAGTGTTTTTAGTGTTGAGATACTTGACAGGTTGATAGTTGAAGAGCTCACAAACAACATGGAGAAGGGTTCCTTTGAGTATTGGATGGATCAGGAGTGCGAAAAACTTGACACAACTGAATTCTGTGGAGGTTCTTGCGGCCCGCAGCAACATCTATTGCGGCCCGCAACATCTTCAACCAGAGAGGGATGAAAATCGCACAGCTCTTGCGGCCCACAATGAAACCTATTGCGGCCCGCAACATCTTCAGCCAGAGCACCTAAATCAAACAGAGCTCATTGCGGCCCGCAATAACCCTTTCCAGAATGACAAGGAGCCTATTCTAAGCCCGATTTTTCAAGTTTCAACTGCTGAGACCCTTCCTAACTTTGTCGAAACCACAGAAGATGCACCCAAGGTTGAACTAAAGCCATTGCCTTCGACCTTACGATACGAATACCTTGGTCCAAACCAAACCTATCCCGTTATTGTCAATGCATCTCTAAACCAAGACCAAACCTCACAACTTCTGCAAATACTAAGGATGCACCGAAAAGCCATTGGATACACAATCGACGATCTCAAAGGAATCAACCCTTCTATTTGCATGCACCGGATCTTGATGGACGAAGGACACAAACCAACCATTGAAAGCCAGCGGAGACTGAATCCGAACTTAAGCGAAGTCGTGCGCAAAGAGATACACAAGCTACTTGACGCCGGCATCATCTACTCTATCTCCGATAGCAAATGGGTGAGCCCAATTCATGTGGTGCCAAAGAAGGGAGGAACAACAGTGATAGAAGGGAAAGATGGCGAGCCAATTGCAACACGACTCGTGACGGGATGGCGCATGTGCATCGACTATCGAAAGCTCAATACCGGCACGCGCAAGGATCATTTTCCTCTCCCGTTCATAGATCAATTGCTTGAACGGCTAGCTAAGCACTCTTTCTTTTGTTACTTAGATGGGTATAGTGGTTTCTTTCAAATACCAATACATCCTGATGACCAAGAAAAGACCACTTTTACTTGTCCATATGGTACCTTTGCATATCGTAGGATGCCCTTTGGGTTATGCAATGCACCGGCCACTTTTCAAAGGGCAATGATGGGTATATTTTCAGACCTGATTGAGAAATCCATGGAAGTCTTTATGGATGACTTTTCGGTCTATGGTACAACCTTTAATGATTGTTTGACCAACCTGTCCAAAGTCTTGCAACGGTGTGAAGAGGTTAGTCTTGTTCTGAATTGGGAAAAGTGTCATTTTATGGTTCAAGAGGGTGTTGTTTTAGGCCATGTTGTTTCTGAAAAAGGTTTAGAGGTTGATCGGGCCAAAGTTGAGGTGATTGAAAAGTTACCTCCACCAATCAATGTGAAAGGCTGTTAGAAGCATTTTAGGGCATGCCGGTTTTTATCGAAGGTTCATTAAAGATTTTTCTAAAATTGCCAAACCTTTGACAAATTTATTGCTTAAGGATGCCCCTTTTGATTTTAACAAGGACTGTCTAGATGCTTTTAACAGGTTGAAAGAAGCTTTGATTTCAGCGCCTATCTTACAACCCCCGAATTGGAATGAGCCATTTGAGATAATGTGCGATGCAAGTGATTATGCCGTTGGAGCGGTATTGGGGCAGCGAGTCGACAAGAAGCCGTATGCAATCTACTACGCAAGCAAAGTGCTAGATGAGGCCCAAGTCAACTACACCACAACTGAAAAGGAGTTACTAGCGGTGGTCTTTGCCATCAACAAGTTTTGCCCTTATTTGGTGGGTTCTAAAGTCATTGTCTACACGGATCATGCGGCAGTCCGTTACCTCCTTACCAAGAAGGATGCAAAACCGCGCCTCATCCGATGGATCCTCTTGCTTCAAGAATTCGACCTTGAGATAAGGGACAAGAAGGGCACCGAAAATCTAGTAGCCGATCACCTTTCACGCATTGTGACTGAACCTTCAAACAAAGACTTGCCGATAGATGACTCTTTTGCCGATGAGCAGCTCTACCAAGTGAGTACGGTCGAATACCCGTGGTTCGCTGATATTGCTAATTTTCTTGCATGTGGGTCTCTACCACCCAACCTCACATACCAATCCCGAAAGAAATTCTATGCGGATGCCAAGCATTATTTTTGGGATGATCCATATCTCTTCAAGCTTGGTGTTGATGGGACTCACAGACGCTGCATTCCACAAGATGAGGTACAATCGATTCTTTACCACTGTCATTCATCACCTTACGGAGGACATGCTTCAACCAACAAAACTGCCGCCAAAGTCCTACAGGCCGGTTTCTTTTGGCCAACCCTTTTTAAGGATACAAGGATGTTTGTTATCTCTTGCGACAAGTGCCAAAGGATGGGAAACATAACCAAGCGACATGAAATGCCTCAGCAAAGCATTCTAGAAGTTGAATTATTCGATGTATGGGGTATTGATTTTATGTGACCCTTTCCGAGCTCATGCAACAACAAGTACATCCTTGTGGCGGTGGATTATATCTCCAAGTGGGTAGAAGCGATACCGAGCCCCGAAGCCGATTCAAAAACTGTCAAACGCCTTTTCCAAAAGGTGATTTTTCCAAGGTTCGGTGTTCCAAGGGTGGTAATTAGTGATGGAGGCTCTCATTTCATCAACCGATCCTTTGCAAGTCTCATGGAGAAGTATGGTGTAAATCACAAGGTCGCAACTCCGTACCATCCGCAAACAAGTGGTCAAGTCGAAGTTTCAAACCGCGAGATCAAGCACATTCTTCAAACCGCTGTAGGACTGAACCGAAAAGACTGGAGTTTGAGACTAGATGATGCACTATGGGCATACCGCACGGCCTACAAAACGCCAATTGGCATGACTCCTTTCAAGCTTGTCTATGGCAAGCCATGTCATTTGCCGGTTGAATTGGAGCATAAGGCGTTTTGGGCTATCAAGTCTATTAACTTCGACATGTTTCAAGCTGGCCAAAAGCGCATCCTCGACTTGCATGAACTTGAGGAGATCCGTCTGAGCGCGTATGAGAATGCAAAAATTTACAAGGAGAAAACGAAGAAATGGCATGACAAACACATAATTCGAAGGGAGTTTAAAATTGGTGATTATGTTTTATTATTCAATTCACGTTTTAAGCTCTTTGCAGGTAAACTCAAGTCCAAGTGGAGTGGCTCGTTTCAGGTGCAACGTGTGTTTGACCATGGGGCGATAGAAATCTGGAGCGAGCGAACTGGAGCGTTCAAAGTGAATGGGCAGAGATTGAAGGTGTACAATTACGGAGAACCGGTTGAAGGGAAGACAAGCATCTCCCTTACCGATGCACAAACGAACTAGAAGAGGAGAATGGTCAAGCTCGAGACGCTAAACAAGCGCTTCTTGGGAGGCAACCCAAGCAATTTATCTTTTTGCACATTTAAATTTCGTACTTTAAAATTATTATTTTTATTTAGATAGGATAATTTAAGTTTTTCAGAAATTTTAGCTCTATTGCGGCCCGCAACAAAGCAAACAGAACGCAAAAAAAAAAAAAATTAGGCAGAATTTTAATTTTATTGCGGCCCGTAATACCTCTTACTACGGACCGCAATGAACACAGAATCGTTTTTATACTTAACCAAATTTTTTTTAAAATTTTTCAGGGTTATTGCGGCCCGCAACCTTACTCGTTGCGGTCCGCAATCGAAGCCAACAGACGCGCCTCTTCGTTCCCCCTCTCCTTCTTTCTTTCTCTCCTTCCCAAACCGTAACCTCTTCACTTCCCTCTGTCTCCCTGCCGTAACCCCTCTCTCTCTCTCCATCTACCTTTCTCTCTCTCTCACCTTCACCCAAAACCCTCCACCGCAGCCAACCCTCTCTCCCTCTCTACCACACCATTTCCCTTCCTTCTCCACCGCAATTCACCAGCACCGCCGCAACCCTCCTCCATTGCTGAAACTTCACCAGAACCCTCTCTCTCTCAAAACCCCCCACCGAGAGCAACATCTCTCTCAACTGAACCCTAGCCGGCCTCCTTTCTCAATCTCTCCACCTTCTCCACCGAAGCCGCCACCATCTTCACCGAAATTTCAACCGACGCCGAAACCCTACCTTCCTTCTCCAGATCTGTTCCACCGCACCCCTTGCGGCCCGCAAGAAGAATCATTGCGGCCCGCAAAGAAGCAACCAGAGAGCCTTCTCCACCTCACAGCACTCCTTGCGGCCCGCAATCAGACCTATTGCGGCCCGCAACCAAGCACACAGAAGCTCTCCCTTGGTGATTTTTCTGGAATTTTGAAGGTTCGACTCGACATTTGGACTTCTCGGCTGCATTACTCCACCTCCCCACTTCAAATTGGTTTGATTGCACGCATTCGGTTGTATCTCTAACTCTCTTTAATTTCACTTGAATCAATCGAACTAAATCGAATTGCAAATTGTGCTTGAATCGTACCAATTGTGAATTATTGAATTGAGTCAACCAAAATGCCACCAAAGACAAGGAATAGGGGTAAGGCACCTGCCGATGATGATTTTTTACCCCCCAAACGTTCCAAACAGTACAGGGGCAGGGCCGGTAATACCAGTAACTCTAATGACACGGAGATGCCAGACCAGCCCGATTGGACCAATTTACCTGAAAATCGGTGGCCCGAAAACAATAGCCCTGATTTTGGTCTCAGGTTTGCAAATGAGTCAGACCGAGACGTGTTTGATTTTCTCAAGTCCAAAAGGGTAGTGCAGCCCAAATACATCCATATACCAACACTGCAATCATTAGGTATTTTGGATGAGGTCCAGTCCCTTATGTCTTCCCTTGGTATTTGGAATTACTGCACCATACCAATGCCAGCTTATCGTACTTTAACTTATGAATTTTTGTCTACTCTTGACATGGAACATGAGCATATGGCGACATACTACATGGACGGTGCGAAGTACTCCATCACCATGGATGAGGTCAATCGAATCATGGAGTTCCCCGACAGACCTGACGCAGCGGAGACCCCTAATTGGGATGAGAACACGAGCTTCTATGACTTCTCTTGCCAGCTGATTGGTGGACCTAGGAGGACCTACAAAGCCAGTCAAATCAGCCACCCCGTGTTCCGCTACATCCAGCGCGCTCTTGCCTTCACCATCTTTGCGCGCGGTGAGACGGTGGGTACAATGGGCGAGAACGAGCTCTTCTTCATATATGCCATGCTCCATGCCCAAACAAGACCCGAGGCACTTCCACATGTCGGCGCCTTCATGTTCGACCACATTCTGGGCGTGCGAAACAATGCCACTCCGGGCGGCATGATCTCTGTTGGTGGATTTGTGACTCGGCTTGCAATCTACCATGGTGTGATTCCTGCAGAAGGTCCGGTCTACCGAGTTCTTGCCACGCGTCTCCAAAAACAGACTGAGTTCATTGATATGGCATATCTTCAGACAGCCGGTATGTTTTCTCGACTTGGCGACTCGTTCTTCTTCATTTCCCGTGGTGGCCAGCATATCCCTCTACCCCTGCCAGCTCCTATCGACAGGGCAGATCCTTCCACTTGGATTCTGCCCCTTACTGTGGCACCACCACTACAGCCGCAGTACCAGCATCAGCCCGGTGCCGAGCCTTCCTCCCAGCCACATGTTGATCCATTTGGGATACCTCCGCCAGAGCAGCAGCATGCACCGCCTCCTCCTTCTTGGGGTCCCGGCCAGCCGACCCCGCAGCAGATGTTCAAACTGATGCAAACAATGAACACCAACATCACTAATCTGGCCACTCAGAGTGAAACACAGTACACTCAGCTGCGCTCTTATGTGGACGAGCGGTTCAACTCTGTCGACAAACAGATTGCCGACCTCCGCACCTATGTCCATGGTCAGTATAGCGAGCATCAGACCTTCATGACGGGCCGGTTCGACACTTCTCATTCCGCCATGACTCAGCTCAACAATCAGATGGGCCGTCTGCAGGTCCAATACAATGATCTGGCCGGCGATGTTGATGAGATGGCAGATCAGCAGCATGGCACTTACCATCGGACCGACCGCATGTACACGCACATGTCAGAGTCTGGATTCATTTCAGCTGACCCGATACCGAGGCGCCGACGACCTAGGCGTACACCACCTCAGGAGACCGCTGCACCTCCACGGCAGGATTGATCACCATTGTGAGCTTTCTCATCTCCTCTTTTTCCCTTTCTTTGTTTTATTTGTTGCACCGAGTCGGTGCCAATGGATAGGCTTGGGGGGGTAAATTGTAGGAGTAGTATCTTAGTAGTAACAATTTTTTCTTTTTTTGTTTGTTTCTTTTAGTTTAGGATAGAAATTGAAAAGTTTTGAGCAATTTAGGGAAAAACAATACAATTTGAGGGCTTATTTCAAAAAAAAAAATTGGGTATTCGGTGATATAACCTCATGGCACAAGAATAGGTAAATAATTGGTGAATTATGATGCCTTATGATACTTTAGTACCTGTGGTCTTCAATTAAAAACCCATTTTACATGTTGAAAATCAAGTCTCATACGCGCAAGGCCAAGAGTTTCCGAAAGGCTTGGTGCCCGTAGGAGACTTTGCGCAAGACTCAGAAATCCTTTCGTAAACGAACTTAATTGAACAAAGGTGTAGGTTGAAAAAAGTGAGCTATGTTGGATTGAAGTCCTTAGGACAGATATATCCGCATAATATTTCAGAAAAAAGTAAAAAATAAAAGAATAAAAGAACAAAAACAAAATAAAAATGAGTGAATAAATGAGCGAGCCTAAAACAGACAGATGCACAAGTAAAAAGAGTCAAAGCATCAGGCACAGCCTACACCATTAACTGAATTTTTATTTTCATTTCAAAGGATTTTCTGGAATTGGTTATCACTTGTAGAATTGGGAGAATAAACCGAGATTCACTAACTCTGAGGTGTCATGTGGGTACAAATTTGCTTAATTAAAACCGAAAACTTGCGTTTGTGAGGTGAAGAAGATCATTGAAAGAAATCCAAATAGTTTTTATTCGTGCTTTGAATTAAGTTGTTTAACCCTAATTTGCCTTGACTGACCAATTTTTAACCCTAATTTAGCTTTTGTTATTAGGATAGTTTAGATAACTTGGTTTAAAAGACGTAGCCAGCCTCGGGAATTTTCGTAAGTGTTTAGACTTGCTTGGGACAAGCAAGGACTAGCCTTGGGGGAATTTGATAAGCCGTAATAATATCTATTGAAACCGGGGGTTTGTTATGAAAATTAAGCTAAGTTTTGTTTAGATTAGGTTTAATTAGGTTAGAAATGTCCAAAAGTTCAAGTTACTGCCCTAGTTATGTTTATTTTACAGGTAATCAAGTGTTTGGAGCTTAACGGAGCAAAACGGGCGATTTGTGGCAAGTCAGCACGAAGTCAGAAGAATCTGACACTTTCATTGCGGACCGTAAGACAATCATTGCGGGCCGCAACATTATCAAACAGAGAGCAACTCGGACTACAGAATTTCCCAGACCTTTTGCGGCCCGCAAAGGATTTCATTGCGGCCCGCAGAGAAGTAAACAGAGAGTCAGAAGCTCGCGAGCTAGTTAACCGCCTCCACTCATTGCGGCCCGCAAGGAATGTTATTGCGGCCCGCAATAAGGCGGTTTCAGAGCCCGAATTTGCTATTTTTAGAGATTTAGTTTTATATTTTGGCAGAGGTATAAATAGAAAACCTGTAGAACAGAATAGATACGTTTTTTTTAGAGATTTTTTCTGGTTTTAACAAGAGAGACAAAGGAAGAGAAAAGGAGAGAGAAGAAGGGAGAAAGAGACATCGCCGATCAACCGGTTTTATTATTTTCTCTCTTTGGAACTCTTTTAATCTTTTTAATTTGATTTGTGCTTTAGCCATGACTGGCTAAAGGATTTTCTAGGGTTAATTAGGGCTGTACTTGAAAGTTTTGTTATGATTTAGTTGGTTTAATTTGTATTTTCTTGTTCTTGATTATGATCTGTTCTTTATTTTAATTGATTGTGAGGACTTAATCGAAATCACATGAAACCTTAGGATTTAGTATTTGCAATTGAGAAATTGAATATTTAGTCCTGACCATAAAGAATAGGGTATTTGATAGGTTAAGTACCGAGAGGTGACGCTTGTCTTATACGGGCTTTACCTAATAGTTTAGACAAATTGTACCAAGTACCGAGAGGTGAATTACGGTTTTCTAGATTAATTAGGACAGTAAGATCTTAATGACTTTAGATTAGCATAGCCAAGTACCGAGAGGTGACGTTTATTCTAATTTGAAGATGGTATTAATATAGAAATATCCCTTTATACCTACAACTTTCAACTGTGCCTTCATAATCGAAAGAACGAATTTAATAAACCAATTAGACATAACATTAGTGGATAGGAACCCTAAGAAACCCTAATCTCTCATCTTTGTTAAAAATCAGATTTTGCCTTAAGACTTTAGTTTAATTTAGTTTAATCAAAACCAAATCAACCACTTGAACAAACAAAAACCTTTTTATTTCTTTTACTAAATTAAATTGTTAGGTTAGAAAAGATATTCTGACTTGTCCCTGTGGAGACGATCCCTAAATACTACTTGACTAGGTTGTACACTTGCAACCGAATTGAGTATAAATTAGGATTTACTACTTGTACTGCAGAAATTACATCAGGAGGCCAATTCTCAAACTCAGGCCCAAATTCGAATCCTCCTCTCCTTCCTACACCGGGCCGTGGCAGAGGTGGCCCATCTTCAGTCCCCAATACTTCTCACAGCCAAGGCCGAGGTACTCAATCCCAGCAGTTTTCAGCTCCAGGTACTGAAGACAAGCCGATTTGCCAAGTTTGTCACAAAAGAGGGCATACTGCTCTAATTTTCTATCATAGGTTTGATCATGCATACACGGCTGAGGCTCCCACTAGTTTTCAAGCCTATGTCAACACTGCCTCCACTCCGCAAGAGGGTTGGTTCCTTGATTCGGGTGCGACTCATCACGTGACATCCGATATCAATAACCTCACCAATTTCTCTCCTTATGGTGGCACGGATCAACTTCAAGTTGGTAATGGCAATTTTCTCTCTATTTCTCACATTGGCCATTATGATTTTCCTATAGACCGGGGCAAATTAAAATTGCAAGATGTTCTTCATGTGCCCCAAATTACCAAAAATTTAATAAGTATTTCTCGTTTCATTCGTGATAACGATGTGCTTATTGAATTTAATGCTTCTTCTTGCCTTGTTAAGGACCGCCTCACTTTGAGACCGCTCCTTCGTGCACACCTCACTAATGGCCTTTATCATGTTGATTCTTCACCTCGGGCATTTCTTGGAGCTCGGGTCTCGGCTGAAATGTGGCATGCTAGATTGGGGCATCCCTCTCTACCTACTACTAGAAGAACTATTAGTCTTAATAATCTTCCCTTTTCTTCAAATAAAATGTCTACTTGTGCTCACTGTAGCAAAGCTAAGGCACATTCTTTACCCTTTCAACCTTCTTCTTCTTATGTTTCTTCTCCTTTAGAGGTCGTGCATTCCGACCTATGGGGTCCATCCCCGATTGTATCCAAGAATGGCTTTCGCTATTATATACATTTTGTGGATGAATTTTCTAGATTTTCATGGATTTATTTTCTTCGCTCAAAAGATGAAGTGGTGCATGTTTTTTCTAATTTTAAAGTACAAGTAGAGAATTTGTTTGGTACTTCTCTTAAGGTGCTTCAAACCGATGGAGGTACGGAGTACAAGCCACTCACTCGTCTTTTCCCTCAAATTGTACACCAAACCTCATGTCCACATACACCGGAGCAAAATGGTCTTGCCGAGCGGAAACATCGTCATATTGTCGAGTTGAGCCTCTCGATCATGTCACATGCCGCCTTACCTCTTCACCTATGGGACCATATTTTTCAAAGTGCCGTGTTTCTCATCAACCGCCTTCCGCCTACCACTCCACCTCATACACCACCTTACACTCTTCTTTTCAAATCCACACCCGATTACCAATTTCTTCGAGTCATCGGTTGTCTTTGCTTTCCCCTTCTTCGCCCATATAACTCTCACAAGCTCCAATACCGCTCTCTTCCTTGTGTCTTCTTGGGGTATTGCCAACACCAAAAGGGTTATAAGTGCCTTCACATCCCTACTAATCGAATTTATGTGAGTCGAAATGTTACATTTGATGAATCTGTTTTTCCTTATGCTCAGCAGTCTTCAGCTTAGCCTCCTCCTTCTTATTCTGTCTTGGACTTGCCTTTCAATCAATCAACCTTACTTCCTCTACTTCAGCCCTCCCACTCACAGCCCAGGTCTGTTCTCTCTCGGCCTGCTCCGCAACAGCCCTCCAGGACTGCTCCGCTCTCCAGGCCTGCTCCACTCTCCCGGCCTGCTCTGCAACAGCCCTCCAGGCCTTCTTCTCCTCTACTCTCTCGGCCCACTTCTCCCTCTTCTTCTCGGCCTGCTTTAGAACAGCTCTCTCCTCCTAGCCCACCAGCAGCTCTTCCTTTAGCCGAGCCCAGTCCCACTCATTCTCCAACCCGACTAGAGCCTCCTTCCAGCCATCTCATGCTTACTAGGTCCAAAACTCATAACAGACCTTTGAAAAAATTCCCTGACCACATCGTATATATGACAACAAAACACCCTTTACCTGATATTCATCCAGAGGAGCCTACATCGTTCACCATAGCCAACAAAAGTCTTCAGTGGCGCCAGGCCATGGCACAGGAGCTTACAGCACTTGCTCTCAACAACACATGGGATCTTGTTGTAGGGTTTTGAGGCTACCCAAAGCCATTAGGCTTAAGCTGCGGAAAGACCGTAAAACAAAAAATTTACTTCTAACTTAAGCCAAAAGGATTGAAGTGGTATGTTGGATAATCTACCGAGAGTTACATACCTGTTCAATCCTTTTCTTAGATTAAAAACCGTAAGTAAAACTTTACTAATTCAGATCATAGATTAAGTAGTATGTCGGATAATAACCGAGAGTTACATACCAGATTAATCCTGTATAGACCCAAAGTAGTAAAACCGTATTTACTTGTATTTTAATCAGTTTATAGATCTACTCCTTTGATTGATTTCTAAAAGATTAAATCTATTTAACAATTAAATAGATTAATATAACATTTCTTTACCTTGCTTCCAAATTCAAATTGGAATGCAGTCTGACCCGGCTGTCTGACCCGGCTAAGCAAGGACCAAAAATATAGTGCCTCTATCGGTTATCCACCAGGAACTACCAGAGAGTTGGTATTTCTTTTGCCAGAAATACTATACCAACGGTATTCGAAAAGTCGCGGTTTTCGGTAAATCACTATTCACCGAAAGTACGAAATTTCTGACAAAACACTATTCACAAGAATAACTTTTATTCTCGCAAAAATATATATATATGGATAATCATATTTTCTGCAAATCACTATTTGGGAGAGAAAATTAGATACGAATCGAATCGGATTCTGATTCGTACTTGGGTCGGATTGATCTGATTTTCTCTCCACCCCTCCACCCCTATTTATAGCCTTTTAGGTGTGAATAGTAAGGAGGTGTGAATAGTAAGGAGGTTTCAAGGTGAAAAGACAAAATTGCCCTTGGTCAAGTTTGGTATTTACCAAAATGCCATTGTCAAATTCAATTTGCCTTTGTCAAGAAAAATAAATATTAATTCATAATTAATATTCTAATCCATATAATATATATATACAATTATTCTGAATAATTATATTTCTTGCGTTTGCAGTTGCGATTAAATTTATACGACGTGTCATACACGTTTATAAATTTAATTCGGTTTAAGCATGTCATCTCCATGACATATATGTTTTATTCTTAATTATAACACTTTATAATTAATCATAAAATTTCTCTGATTACTTTCCTATTGGTGTGACCCGATAGGATCTGTGTTATGTTGGCAAATAGAATTAGAACTGTTCTAACTTCTATAATCATAGGTGGCACCTGGCAAGTACATTATGACACCAATTACACAGATGATGCTGTACCGTACAATATCACGATCCAGTAAACGATTTACTTCGTGTTAATTCTTTTGTCTCATAGCTATCAGATTAGTTTCAAGGTAGGTGTGTGTCATCCTTGAAAACTTAATCTTTTCTTGATCCTGAATAGATTATCAAATATGTTTACTCTTGTAATCATACTGGATCCAGATAATCATATTCTATCAAGGGGCCCAGTGACGCTATAGCTCGTATTGAGATACGAGGGACAATAGTACTTTTGATAAACCATCTTTTCCTCCGCATAAGCTATGTATACCGAAGAACTATCCTTATAGCTACTTTTTACGGATAGCGTTAGATAGCAATTACACATATACATTTCTTATGTAGGAAAAATGAATATCTCATACTTTAGAACTTAACACTAAAATAAAAACATTAATGACACAAACACAATTCCATTTAATGTTTCATTTGGGGTCTGTCAAATATCATGTTCTCTAACATGTATCTGTGTGATTAAAATGACAACTCTTTGTCTATGGTTTGTAAAACTTAACCATCATTTAATCCACACACTAACCTTATCGCGGTAATTAGTGTTCCTGCTAATTACCTTGGTTAGAGACTTTTAAGAGTATTATCATCTATATTATGAAGTTTTACAATTCCAGTCATGAACTCGAAATGATTCATAAATTCAATAATACTCAAGGTAACAAAATGATTAAACATTCAATTCATGAACAAAGCTTTATATAACAAATTTATCGTATTATTGACTTCTAGATTATTACAAACTAACACTTGTACCACCTCCTCCAAATCATCACGTAATTGGATGCAAATGGATTTTCAAGCTCAAAAAACGGTCCGATGGCTCGATTGAACGGTACAAGGCCCGTCTTGTAGCTAAAGGATACAACCAAGAGCATGGCATTGATTATCATGAGACTTTTAGTCCCGTGGTCAAACCAACTACTATTCGGGTTGTTCTCTCGCTAGCCGTTTCTCACAAATGGTGCATTCGTCAACTCGATGTCAATAATGCTTTTCTCCATGGCGACCTTGAGGAATGTGTGTACATGGCTCAACCGCCGGGGTTTGTTGATAACAATTACCCCTCTCATGTGTGTCGCCTCAAGAAAGCGTTGTATGGTCTCAAACAAGCACCTCGAGCATGGTTTCATAAGCTTGCTTCCGCTCTTACCGACCTTGGTTTTATGGCTTCTCAATCCGATCCCTCTCTTTTCATTCGTAATTCCGCCAATTCTATTACCATCACCCTTGTTTATGTCGATGACATTATCATTACGGGTTCTCACTCTCATGAGGTCTCATCTCTTATTTCTTCTCTTGCTTCTCGCTTTTCTCTCAAAGACCTTGGCCCCTTGCACTATTTCTTAGGCATTCGGGTCACTCCTACCTCTCAAGGCATCCTTCTTTCTCAACCGAATTACATTCATGATCTTCTTGTTCGAGCTAAGATGGATGGTGCCAAACCTTGCTCAACCCCCATTTTGGCTAGTGATCACCTTTCCAAAAACAAAGGGACTCCTATGGCCGATCCTCAACTCTATCGAAGCGTTGTAGGTGCCCTTCAATATGCAACCATTACTCGACCCGACATCACGTTTGCCGTGAACAAAACTTCCCAATTCATGCATTCTCCCTCTATTGAGCATTGGGAAGTTGTTAAACGCATTTTGCGCTATCTCAAGGGCACTCTCAATCATGGCCTTCACTTGAATTCTCATTCTTCCCTTCAGCTTCATGCATATGCAGATTCCGATTGGGCGAGCTGTCCGGATGATCGCCGGTCTACCACAGGTTTTTGTGTGTTTCTAGGCTCTAACCTTCTCTCTTGGGGCTCTAAGAAACAACATACAGTAGCCCGTTCCACAACCGAAGCCGAGTATCGAAGTATGGCCATTGCTTGCTCCGAACTCATTTGGCTACAGCAGTTATTCCAAGAACTTCGAGTACCACTGTCTTCCAAGCCCATTCTATGGTGTGACAACTTAGGGGCTATCTTCTTAGCCTCTAATCCTGTTTTCCATGCCCGTACAAAGCATATTGAGATCGATTTCCATTTTGTACGTGAGAAGGTTGCATCTAATGCTTTACTGGTTCGGTACATTTGCACTAAGGACCAGCTGGCCGATCTTTTCACAAAAGGCTTACCCTCACAGCGGCTGCAGTTACTTTGTTCCAAGCTTCACATTTCTTCCCCGGGTTCCGCTTGCGGGGGCGTATTAGAGTCAACAGAATGTAATACAGTTCATAGAAATGATTAGTAGTTAGTTAAGCTTTGACTCAGTCAAAGGCTCTTAACCAATTCTGTTAGACAGTTAGCTAGGGATCACATCTCTGTATTCTGAGTCTTTATAAGCTCATGTAATAGTACTCAGATCAATTGAATAAGATGAATTAGTTGCTTCATTTCTTTACTTCTATCTTTATCTCTTCTTCTCCATAATCAAACTACAATCCTTATAAATAGAGAATATAAACTAACGTTCTCT
This sequence comes from Carex kokanica, assembly GCA_025461125.1. Classification (NCBI taxonomy): domain Eukaryota; kingdom Viridiplantae; phylum Streptophyta; class Magnoliopsida; order Poales; family Cyperaceae; genus Carex; species Carex kokanica. Next base: position 44,633 of record JAJGRX010000532.1, read on the forward strand.
GACAAATCTTCATTTCTTTTGTAGAACAAGGAATTGATATCAAAATAACAGAGTCTCTACTTTTAATCTTTTTTTTTCTTATTTATTGACTCTCTCTATCTCTCTCGCTCGCATGGAATATTATATCTATCTAGCCTCTAATTATTCGTTCTGTAAACTAACATACAACTGTTTTTTACTTTTTAGTCAAGTTAATAAATAAATAAATTAATATACATTGACATCAAGGGCGGAGGCAGATTTTCAAGTTATGAGGGTCAAATACGAATGGAGGTCGATCATATAAAATTTTCATACTGCGAATGAGGATCAATTTTATATTATCCATAACATTGCTCTAAACTATATAAAAAATAATACATAATTATGAAAATTTTCAAAATGAACGGGGTCAATTGACCCCATTCACTTAAGAGTAAATCCGACTCTGATTGACACAATAGACAAGTATGTATTGATGTAATACTCTCTCTCTCTCTCTTTTTCTTTTTCTTTTTGCAGTTTAAAGCCCGTAGGCGCTGTCATTGATAGAAAATTGAGATTACATGATTTGTTTGAGTAGCATCTCACATAATAATGCTATCCTGTACCCCTACCTGATAGAAGCTATTTTAGGGAAAATTAAAAAACGAAGAAAAGTAAGCTATCCACATAAAAGACTAATGCTCATCTAAATTAGTAGCTAAGCTATCAGGCAGTGTAATAGGGTAAGTGTAGCACAACATGTTTCCACCTTCTCTTGTTGCTCTTCGAGCCAAGCTATCAGCCAACTCGTTGTGGCACCTAGCAATGTAGTGGCACGAATAGCCTCTATTTTCCTTGAGGCATTTCTAGATTTCAAGTACTTCCTTGAAGGCCCTCCAATCGGTCTGTAGGGGGGATGCATTGCCATGATAGTTTCTGCAAGGGTCTTACAGTCCATGTAGAACAGGCAGGTGGAGATACCTCTCTGTAGTGCGTGTTGGATTGCCCAGGACAGCGCCAATGCTTCGGCCTAGAGAGGACAGCAGGCTTTGACCCGTTCGTAGGCCGCCACTTGAAGAGCCTCTCCCTTGAACAGAACGCACCCTATACCTCCTTGCCATGAATGTTTCCAAGAACCATCAACATAGCATATATCTCCTAGGTTCTCATGAACAGGAAGATCAGATTCGCCTCCAATGTGCAGTGGTTGGGGATTGGTGGTGACAGCAGCGTGTGCTAATTGACTCTCGTTAGCCAAGTCTACATTGTTGTATGTCGCCAACCATGATTTGTCAGCATTGAAAGACATCGGATTGTTGACAAACTCGCCATCCACCTCTAGACTTTTATTTACATCAACTGCAGCAACTATGTTCACTAGACCATCATCGTGTTCAACTTCAGTCTCCTCACCAATACTATCATCAGAATCAGAGTACTCTTATTCTGAAGAATATTCACTCGAGTCACTGGACCATTTGAATGACAATGTGTCATCTATCGCAATATCATTTTCTAACAAATTCGTGAAATAACCAAGTGAATCATTATCCATGCATAATCCTTCACATAAACAAATTAAGTCTAATTAAAAATGGGAAGAACAACATTATATAATAATCATTAAACAAGTCTAATTGAAAATCACATACTAGAACTTTGAAATCAAGTACTTCAATTTTGAACTTTGAAACACATACTGGACTTGTATTTTATTTTTATGTTTCATTTCGTTTGAAAAAAAAATCATTGGAAATTTTTTTTCACTTCAAAGTTTATAGATATATTCTCGTTGTTAATTAGATTTCACGGAAAATAGAAATTTTTGGCCCTTTCTTTGACTCTTAAACCTACAGATTAAATTTTTTAGACTAACGGATTGAAAATGATTGAAAATAACATAGTATTAAATCATTTCTTTTGACTACAGATTTTCAATAAAAAAATTAAAATTGAAAATGATTATAAATATAATCACGTATTAAATTCCAAGCAAACAAGAACTAAATATCATAAACCAATAATAAATTGATACAAAATACAAAAATAGAGATACTAACTGATTGTGAATTTCATCCATCGTCAAACGAGAACTTAACGGGTGCTTAGAGGGACAAAATGATGCTAAGAGAGACAAATTTTGTTATGAGATTTTGGGTTTAGAGAGAAAGAGAAAGAGACAGACATAGAAGGTGAAAGGTACTAAAATTTGATGAGAGTAAATAGGAGGGAGGGGGAGAGAGGGGGAAGAAGGGAGAAATGGGGACCCCACAAGGGCATTTTGTTAATTATTTTAGAGGAGGGGCATTTTGTTTGAAAATTTTGAAAAGGTGGGCAATTTGTAAAATTTCCCATATAAATCCGCCTCTGACGACAACTGTATATATATATATTAGGAAAGTTGATTAAGCATGCACTATCCCTGTGTTAACAATTAATTTAGTGTATCAAATCTTCAATCGGCATGATAAGTACTTAGTTATGAGTTGACCTTCTGTGGTTTTGCTGCGGCAATAAATTAAGAGGCAATCGTGCTGCATGCCTTTTTCATTTTTGTTATTTCTGAGTAATCTATTTTGAATCGATAAATAATTTTTGGTAAATAAAATTATTTTTCGAACTAAAAAATAATATAATATATATTTTTAAAATAATTTGAATTTATTAATGATAATTTCTATAGAAAATTCCTATATTCTTTTTAACATAAGTAAATAATGTTGTAAAAACTAATATAATAAAAAATATTATCATACTTTCTGAAATGAGAAGAGAAATAATTAAATTACGAGTGATATGATTATAATAAATAAAATGAGATGGATGAGAATGTAGATGATCATTTAATTTAACTATGTTAATGTTAGTCCAGACTCCAGACATATCTAAAAGATAGATAGAGACTATATATTAAATTTAATTATATAAGTTTAGATTGGAAATTTGATGGGTTGTGAAGCTAGCTAGCTAGTGTTCGGCTGCATTCATATATATATATATAGCTAGGCTAGGTTGTTGTCAAATGTTTTTCGGAAAACAACTTACCTCAAGTCTCAACCCTAAACGGGTAAACCCAGAGCCCAGAGCCCAGATCAATAAAAAATTAAAAGGAGGAATTTTTGTTCCAATCAGAGGATTGTCAATTCTATTTTTTTCTCGAGTCCCTTTTTTTCCATGCATTTTTACAGATAAGTGTAATCTGTTGCTCATAACCTGGAGGGTTGTTGCACATATATATCAGGTGTCTAACAAAATGCTAGCTTTACGATGTTGTGGCCTTTCTTGCAGCAATTAATGGCCGGAGATTATGGCTGAGCAGTTTCCGGGCCGGGGCATTTGCGGGATATAAATTAATTAGAGGTATAAACTAGGGGTCTGCTTATATATATATGTTTCGGTGGAAGTATTACTTTTATTAATTAATTTGTTTAGTGCATATGCATATGAGTTTGCTCGATCTATTGCTTTTGTGTGATTTCCCTTGGCTTTAAACTTGTGCCTCTCAATGGAGGAAATTAATTAAAGAGATCGAAGCAATAGAACTTTAATTAACTTCTTGCAATTAATGCCTTCTATATATATATTGCTCTTGTTAGAGATATATATATATAGTTCAAAATTAAAGGTTACAGTTTTGTGCTACTTATTGGATTCAGGTTCAATCAAAGGCTGAGAAGAAAATATATGACATGATTGATGTGTTGAGGGAATTAAGGCAACATACATGAGGTGAACGTCAACTTTTCCTTAATTTGAATGTCGTTGTATTAGCTTTAGCTTAAATTAATTAGATGTTAGAATTGAAGATCTGCAAATTAAAATGAATCCTTCTTTCTAGCTTGCAATTAATAAATTTTTATTAGACTGAACTGAACATCTCTTTTAATTTGTTTCTTATATATTTTGCATTGATCACCCCAGATAAATATATATGGATCCAGAAATATATCTTATTTACTACTATCTATATATTGAGTGATAATTAAGGTCAAGATATCCCGTATGCTAATTCGAGGTTTAAAACACTCTCTATTTGCCCTTTGGATCTCCAACTTGACATCTTAATTGGAATTTTGGCATTTAGTTAAAAAAGGATTAATTTATTTATCCAACCTCGATCTTCTCATATGAGCAACCCAGTTATAATCAAATAGAAAACAATTTCTTGGAGGAATAGATACAATTAAACTGTAAAAATCGATCCTGTAAAACTTGATGGCTGGATTAAGGTGGCAGAGGCTTTCCAAATTAAGGAAATAGGCATCTTCATTAATTATCCACGTACTGATAGCTAATAGCAGTCCATGAGAAGAAACGGGAAAAGATCGATGTACTCACAGTCACAGCAACAAATCAACAAATCAACAAATGATGATGGTAAATTAAAATAGAAAAACAATAACAACACTAGCTAGGTAAGCCGAGTAAGTTGAATATTATTCAATTAAATTCTGTTAGGAGCAAATTATCCTTTTTACTAACATATATAGGCGACTAAACTGTAAACTAGCTTTAATTATCCTTTTTGAAGGAAGCAAATCGTGGGAGGTTGACTTGTTTAGGGCCTGTTCGCACGTCTTTTCATTAATTTGGTGGCAACTCTTACCTGTTCCTGTTCGGTACCCTTTTTTTCTTTCCCTCCATTTCCATATTTATTTCTCAAATAATTTCCCATGCCGTGTAATTAGCACTCCGAGTGAATATCTGATTTCCCAATCTCTCTCTCTCTCTCTCTCTCTCTCTCTACTGTCTCTCTGCTGCTATTTTTTTTTTATAAAACTTTTCGTGGCTGCCACGTGACTCTCCATTGTCTTCATGCAAAACAATTCTTGGAGCTAGGCTCTCTCCTCTATCAACTTAACACCAGCCAAAGGGATTGGATATTATATACAAGGATGCTAACTAGAGTGGAAAAAATGTGTCGTGCCGTGACGTGACGTGACTAATATGCTGTGATTTTGATCTCGTGCCGTGTTGTGCCAAGTTAATTTTTCACGTGCCATGTCGTGACTAAAATGTCAAGGGGTGGTCATGGCATGCGAATGGTTACACCACGTGAGTCACGCTATGCCTAATGTACCGTGACCATACATGACTCGCGTGACCATTTAATCATAATTTAAGTTAGTTTATTCAAGATTCACCATTAAATCAATATCTAATAGTCCTGATTACACGTGACTCGCGTGACTACGTGTCGTGCCGTGCCATGCCAAAGTTTCAAAATATGGGCATGACACGCGAATGGTCACGACACGGGACACGCGAGTCACGGCACGTAACTGACATGCGTGCCGTTCCGTGTTGTACCCGTGCCGTTCCGTGATGGAGCCAACTCTGCCGTGCCATTTTTCCCACTCTACTGTTAACAGTCCCAATCCCGGAAAATTTCCGGTTCTGTAAACTTTAATACTAAATTTTGTAAACAAATTCAACAAATTCTGCAAACATAACAACTTTTCATTACCACGTGGTCCTCAATAATCTCTACTTTAACCTCCATTTTAACAACTTTTAGATCTTTGATCGGGACCACTAGGACTACATCTACAAAATCTCTAACAGCTTTTCAAAACTAGTAACTAACCGGGACCACTTTTAAAATCTCTATAAACATCTCTTCGAATTTTGTAAACAGTTAAATTTTTTTTCAAAAATTTTTGTTTCAAATGTTTTATTCAAAAAAAATTTCAAAATTTTTTTCCCAATTTTTTTTCAATTATTTTGAATTCTGTAAACCTTATCACATAATTCTATAGACATTTTCGTTGAATAATATAAACCAGTAAAAATTTCAAATTTTTTTTAGTTCTGCATCTAGATGCTTCTTCTTTCAATTTTTTGAATTATGTAAATCTTATTATATAACTCCGTAGACAGTTTCGTTAAATATTGTAAACCAAAAAAAAAATTGTAATTCTAATTTTTTTTCAAAATTTTATTTTTTTTAATTCATCTAGATGCTCCTTTTAGTTTTTTGAATTATGTAAACATAAATTATAAATTATGAATTTTATCTTTTTGATGTGCTGCATCCAAAAACTACAATTTTATTTTTTGAATTCTATAAACCTTATTGTGATACTTTATATATTGTAAAGATAACAACAACCTCAAAACAGGTCAATTATTTTGCCTGATAATGAGACATAATTATAATCATTAGAATAACTAAATAAGTCATAACAATATAAACAAAATGAATTGCAAATAAAAAATATACATATTTTTCACCAAACATAACATTTATTACAAATCAAAGCAAACATAAAAAAGTCTAACATAACACTGCTTATCATTTAGCACTGCTTTTATCAACAACCGGCAATCCAAAGACATCGTATATTTTTGTTCCTGCCCCATTGATTTTACAAAATTCAATGCTTCTCATAATGCATGAATTCGGTAAACCTCAGTCAAGAATTTAGTAAATCTAATATATGAATTTTATTAATCTAAGATGATTTCAAGTGTTTGAAACCTATAATAATATGCAAGGTTCTAAATAGCGTTTATAGCGTCGTAGCGGGAAGGCTAAAAAAAAAGCTATAGCGAATAGCGTCGCTATAGCGGAAGCTATTCCAAATAGCGTTTTTTTTTTACATTTCGTATATTCAATATTTGTACTAAATATCAACATTATCTAAGGTCTCATAGAACAATAAATAACACCAAAGTAATTAAGAAATTATAATATTCATATTGAACCCGTACAAAGTCCAAATTGCGGTTCAAAATATCCATAGTAATATCATAAACTATCGATTTTTCCTATTAAAAATATCTTAAGTATCATGATTCATGACATAATATTTTTTTTTTTTCTATTCAAATTTTAATTCCGGTTTGGACTTTTTTCTATTCAAATTTCAATTTCTATTCCCAATTTCAAATTGATTTATTTGTAGCAAGTAGCAACAAATTCAATTTCGGTTTGAGATTTTTTTTTATCTTTATTTAAAACCAATATAAATTGCTTAAAAATAAAATAAAATAAAAAATCCATATTGTATAGCACAAATAGCGCTGTAGCGGCCGCTATAGCGGCCGTAGCGCAAATAGCGCATTTTGATGTCGTAGCGTAGCGTTTGGGGTCCAAAAACGCTATAGCGGCGCTATAGCGCGCTATTTAGAACACTGATAATATGTGAAAATATTGTAACCTAATAGAAGAATTGTGTAAAACTAATATTATAAAAAATGATGTCTTTATCGAATTACATACGAATGAAGTCACCAACCACGCATGCTATCCAATGCCACGCATACAATTTTTTTATAAAGTATAAAGAAAAGGGGAAATAAAAAGAGGGGTTAAAATTGATGTTTCATAGGGGCTAAATTAGCAAATATCTAAAGGTCGTAAGAAAGAAAGACTGTCAAGGCTAATTTCTTGTCTAAACCGCAATCCGTAATTCTCATTTCTTGTTCAAGGAACCCTAGAGTTCGAGGCGCGCTCTCTCTCTCTCTCTCTCTCTCGCTCGCCTTACTATCTGTACGCCCTGCTGGTGCGCTTCAATCCCCAGCTATCTCTTTCTGGCTCGGATCTCCAGAAAGGTTTAAGGTTAGACTTTAGAGATCTTCCTTCTTGGAATTATTTTTGGTTTCAGTTTCTTTCGCTTGGAATTATAAACCGCGTTTGGGGAGTTTGCGCTTGCTTTTTTCCTCAAATTAGATAAAAGGTTTTATTGGAGGAGAGATACGGAGAGAGAGGTTAAGGAATTAGGGTTTTTCCGAAATTAGATAAAATTATCAAAGAGAAGAGAAAGAGAGGAATATGGACCTTATCTTCTAAATATCTAATTTTATAAAACTAGGATTTTTCAATCAAGAATAGATAGTTACCAGGAGCTTTAGACACTTTCATTTCTCAATTGTTAGACACTTTTGGACGACACTTTATTGACTAATTTTTCATGTTTATGCTTCAGATCTGACAAGTCCTAATGGATTCAGCCAAAGATGAAACACAATTTCTTACAAAAGATATAGAAGATGGCTTAGATGGAGATGCTTTTCAGGACGCGATTGAAGCGCCGGTTGAAGAGAAAGAGCACAACTGTGAGAACAATGAAAAGGTCATTGAAGCAATTACTCAAGAGGGGTTCAATGAAAACACAAAAGAGAAGAATGAAGGTGATTCACACCATTTTCATTCTTTTGATGATACAGATAGTGAATTAAGGCTATCGAATGGAGATGAGGGGGTCATTATTAGGAAAATCGAGGAGGATACAGGTGATAATGCCATTAGTGACATAATTCCTAATGAGAATGAGGTTGTAAATTCACAGGAGAAAGATGAATCAATTGATGCCGTGTATAATGATGGGTTGAACCATGAACCAGAGCAACAAACCTCTAATAGAGAAGAGGAGGCTGGGATGAGTGAAGAGATAAATGATAGGGAAACAGACTCCATATTAGGGAAAGCAGAAGGGATGGGTAATTGTGAGGTGAAATCAAATGAAGAGGTCCCTCCTGAGAAGATAATTCAAGAGGCCCAAGATGCCTCACCTGGTTTAGCCATTGAAAATGAAGTAGAAGCCTATGATGGAGAAAGAGGCATTGTTGCAAATGAAGAAGTTGGTGCGAATAAGAGGAATGGTACGTTGACTGATCCAATCATACTTGAATCAGATGAGGCACGAAATGGAGATACCCGGTCGTACAATCAGATCCCGCAAGAGGAGATAGTCACAGAAGCTAGGGACATTGACCCTCCATCAGTGACGTTCAACGGGAAGCAAAATGAAGAGCTCTATGAAGAGGTCTCTCAAAAAGAGAGAGTCCAGGAACCAAAGGACATTAACCCAATCACCGTGACATCTGATGAGATGCAAAATGAAGAGCTCCAGTCTAAATATGAAGAAGCCCCTCAAAAGGCGGTTGTCGAGGAACCAAGGGACCTCGAACAAATCATTCTAACATCCGATGGGACACAAAATGGAGACCTTTATGAATCAGATGACACAAAACCTATGTCCAATGGGACAGCAAGTGGAGATGTTCAGTCCAGTGAGGATATAACTCAGGAGGCCAGAGATGCCTTACTTGAACCTGATGCTGTTATTGAGCCTGATTTAGTGTCATTTGCTGAGAGGTACATGCAGACTTACGAAGTCGAGCCTGCTAATGATGATGCAAGTGGTGCCAATGGGTCATTTATGAGCCATGCTAATGGTTCGCACGAAAACCCAGCGACTGAAATTTTGGTGCAAAATAATGGAGCTATGAATAGTGCAGTTTACAAAAGAATTGAAGGTGAAAATCGAGCAGCGGAGGCTGATAATGCAAGTGAAAGTATTGCTAGGGGACATTTTGACGAGTCTCCTTTGGTCGAGGATGCATCTGACTCCAGCTTTTCTGATAATGATGAAAATCACGCACAGACTCAGCCACAGGTATCAGTTTCAGCGCCGGCAACAGCACCTGCACCACCCAAGCCAGCTGGTCTTGGGTCAGCTTCCTTACCGGACCCTTCCTCAACTCGTTCAGTGCAGCATGTGCCAAACGGTCGTGTGGCTGCGCCACAAAGGCAGTCTCAACCGTCAGATGAGGCAATTACTGATGAAGTGGGGGAGCATGATGAAGTAAGAGAGAAACTTCAAAATATTAGGGTTAAGTTTTTGAGACTAGTGCATCGGCTTGGCCAGACACCTCACAACACTGTTGTTGCACAGGTTTTTTATTTTTAATAATTTTTTATTTTTTTTTGTTATTTTTTTTAATGATTCAGCTTGTGAACAAATTACCTGTCATGCACTGTACCAGTAAGTAGTCTGTGATCGTATTGGAGCGCTATCCCTTGTTCAGTACCAACTAAGGTTCTCTTTTTCTTATTTTTGAAGAGGTGTGCGTGTGTGGAGGTAGTTGTGTGCATGAGTATGGTGAGTGGGAATAATACAATAGAATTAGGGCTTATTGAGATTCTGATATAATATTTGCTATTATATTGATTCTGTATAACACATTGCCAGTATGTACAAACTAGTCCTAACAAATATTTTTATATGGATATGGACCTCTGCAGACCATTTATTACATAGCTAAATTCACAACTGCTTTGGTTGATTTCACAGGTGTTATACCGTCTTGGATTAGCAGAGCAGCTGAGGAGAAATGCAACCGGACCTCGACCTGTAGTTGTCAGCTATGACCGAGCAAGCGTCTTAGCTGAGCAACTAGAACTTTCTGGAAACGAGACACTTGACTTCACATGCACCATAATGCTTCTTGGCAAGGCTGGTGTTGGCAAGAGCTCCACCATCAATTCACTCTTCAACGAGTCGTTAGTCCCAGTCCACACTTTTGGACCTGGTACCTGCTCCGTTCAAGAGATATCAGGTGTGATTCAGGGCATCAATGTCAGAATTATTGATACACCTGGTCTTTCTACCTCCTCTTCTGACACTCAAAAGAATGAAAAGATTCTGCAGTCTGTTAGAAAGTTTGTGAAAAACAACCCACCAGATATTGTTCTCTATTTTGACCGGTTAGATGTGCAAAGCCGGGACTATGGTGATGTGGGGCTCTTACGAACAATTACAAATGTGTTTGGCTCGGCAATCTGGTTCAATGCGATTATTGTTCTGACGCATGCTGCATCAGCCCCACCTGAAGGACAAAATGGCATACCGCTAACCTATGACATGTTTGTGACGCAACGGACCCACATTGTGCAACAGAATATTCGCCAGGCAGCTGGAGATGTGCGATTAATGAATCCAGTATCTTTAGTTGAGAACCACTCTGCTTGCCGCATGAACCGGGCAGGTAAACGGGTCTTACCGAATGGTACAGTTTGGGAACCGCAACTGTTGTTGCTTTCCTTCGCCTCAAAAATTCTTGGTGAGGCGAATGCATTGCTTAAACTGGAAGATAGTGCACCATATAATCGGACATTTAGTCGGAGGAATCCACCATTGCCATATTTTCTGTCTATTCTTCTCCAGTCAAGGCCTCAAGTGAAGCTTCCTGAAGAGGAACAGTTTGGTGACGAGGATGAGTTACTGGATGAATTGGATGACGGGTCAGATTCTGATGATGGCTTTGATTATGATGACCTACCTCCATTTCGGAGCTTAACAAAGTCACAACTTGCCAAACTGAGCAAGCTACAGAGAAAGGCATATCTTGATGAGGTTGAGTACAGGGAGAAGCTCTATTTCAAGAAGCAGTTGAAGGAGGAGAGAAAGAGGCGGAAAATGGCCAAGAAAATGGCCGAGGCACAACAGGAGTCGAACTTCGACACTGGCGAGAAACTGGAAGGGGATGAAGTGGGTGTACCTGCTTCAGTTCCTGTGCCCATGCCTGACATGACCCTGCCTGCTTCTTTTGATTCTGATGCACCAGTGCACAGGTACCGCTACCTTGACTCGTCTAACCAGTGGCTGGTGCGTCCTGTCTTGGACCTCCATGGGTGGGACCATGATATTGGATACGAGGGTTTAAACCTAGAACGACTCTTCATTATTAAGGATAAGCTACCAGTGTCTGTATCTGGGCAGCTTACAAAGGACAAGAAGGAAAGCTCCTTGCAGCTGGATGTGTCCAGTTCACTCAAGCATGGTGAAGGCAAGTCGAGCTCACTCGGGCTTGACCTCCAGTCTGTTGGTAAGGACATGTCATACACAGTACGAGGTGAGACGAGGTTCCGCAATTTCAAGCGAAATGACACATTAGCTGGTGTTTCAGTCAATGTCTTAGGTGACTCAGTGTCAGCCGGGGCCAAAATAGAAGACAGGCTAATTGTTAACAAGCAACTGAAGATGCTTGTGAGTGGAGGTGTGATGACTGGGCGTGGTGAGATGGCATCTGGGGGTCGTGTTGAGGTGACCTTGAAAGACAAGGACTACCCAATTGGTAGAATGTTATCTACACTTGCTCTCTCTATTGTGGATTGGCATGGTGAGCTCGCGCTGGGGCTGAATTGTCAGTCTCAGGTGCCGGTTGGTAGAGGTACAAATTTGGTGTTGCATGGGAATGTCAGTAACAAGGGATCGGGTCAGGTTGGAATTAGGTTGAATAGCTCAGAGCAGTTCCAGATTGCGTTAGTTGCACTTGTACCTTTATTCGGGCATATGAAGAGGGTGTTGCTGGGATCTGGTTTTGAATGATCAGTTGTAGTGGCACTGTGGCAGTCAGATGAGTTCTTTTTTTTTTTTGCCCCCCCTATGTTTTAGAAGGTACTTCCTCTGGACTAACAGAGCGCATTGCCTTTGTTGTTTTGTTGTTTTGTTTCATTTTGGCGTAGCATGAGGATGGTGGATTTAGAGGTTACTAATAGTTTGGCGTATGTAGGAATAAAATGTTGAATTGTTAGCTCATCTTTGTGTGTTTTGTTTTGAAAAGATGATGCTGCCCTTGCACCACATCATTGTTATATCATTAAAATGGTGCCCTGTCCGAGTGCACAAGTGCTATTTCGTCGTCCAAATATGTGCAACAGCACCCTTGCCAACTTTCTCTTTTTTAAGGTGAGCTGGTATTTAACGACTTCATTAAATAAATACAGAATGTAATGTATTTGCTTGTTACATTATGTGTAAAAAAAATATAACAAAAATTGAACATCACAATGAGATGCTTCTCAAAGGAGAAGTCTAAAGAGAGTCGTTCCTTGTTATATGGGTTTTGCAACCTTTGTCTATTTGGCTACCATATCACAGCAATTGAGTAAAGGGGCAAAGTCAGAACTGTCTCAACTTGATTTGAGAAGCATAGAATATATGGCGTGATAAAGTTATAATTAAGATGGTTTTCGTGAATATTTTTAATGTTCAGTTATTCCTCAACTGATGTGACTATACCAGAATTAGGTGTTAGGATTGAATATTGGGTCATGCTAATAAAAAATAATACACCTTTGACTTTGAGAAATGATTTGTGGTTATTATGCCACAGGCAATAAAAAATATTGATGTATTATAAATGTTACCTCAGATAGGTGTAGTTATGATTGAAGGTTATGGCATCAGTAAGACGTCGAAAAAATAAGCATTTCAAATCTGGTATTAGCCGGATTAAAATCTACTCTTATTCCAATTGTTGGCTTCATCTGTACGCAAATTTAGAGTCATAACTGCCAGCATGTTGGCTGCTCCCACTAGTACACTAACCAGGATTTTTTTTTAAAAACCATAATTAAAAAAATTAAAATTAGGGAACCAACATGATTACGGGAAAATTTCGAAAAACCATAAGAACCGAATAGCCTGTTCGGTCCCCACAATTTTTTTTTCCTGGGACCGAATAGGCTATTCGGTCCACCCCCAATTTCACAAATTTTCCGGGCCAATGCCACAGAAAATCCAATTTTTCCCTGGGACCGAATAGGCTACTCGGTCCATGTTTTTTTCCACCTGGGACCGAGCAGCCATTTCGGGTCCCCACTATTTTTTTTTTTCACCCGAGAACCCGGCTTCCCCCCTCTGGCTTCCCTCTTTCTTTCCTTCCCCTCCTTCCTCCCTTCTCCTTCTTTCTTCCCACCCGAACCTAACTCTTTTTTTTTTTTTCAACCCTCAAAACTTCGTTTTTTTTAATTCTAATCATATATTTTAGTGTAATTTTGAGAGGTGATCAAGAAGAACTTCAGATCTACAAATTTCATAAGGTATGTAATTAAATTTATTATTTTGAGTAAATAATCCGAATTTTTAGTTAATTGTTGAATAAATTCTGATTTTTAGTTATTGTGGCAATTGTAGTGTAATTTTAGTTATTATGGTAATTGTAGTGTAATTTTAGTTATTGTTGAATTAATAATTCGGATTTTTAGTTATTGTGGCAATTGTAGTGTAATTTTAGTTATTGTTGAATAAATAATCCGAATTGTAGTTTAATTTTAGAAATTGTAGAATTATAATTTAATAAATATAGAGTAATTTAGTTTTAGTAATTTTAGGAAGTTTGCATGTAGAGTAATTTAGTTTATCTAAATTTATTTTAATAAATGTAGAACAATTTAGTTTTTATTTAGTGTAATTTAGTTTTTTTAGTGTAATTTAACTAATTGTACAATTTATTTATTTTGTTTGTAGAGTAAATTTGGTCATAATTTTTTTTATTGTAATTTTAGTAATTGTAGAATGGTAATTTAATGCATGTAGATTAATTTCGTCTTAGTAATTTTAGTAAGTTTGCATGTAGAGTAATTTAGTTCATAAAACTTATTTTAATAAATATAGAACAATTTAGTTTTTTTAGTGTAATTTTTTTAGTAAGTTTGCATGTAGTTTTAGTAAAATATATGACCAAATTTTTAGTTTTAGTTTTTTTAGTGTAATTTTTTTAGTAAGTTTGCATGTACTTATTTTAGTAAGTTTGCATGTAGTTTTAGTAAGTTTGCATGTAGTTTTAGTATTTTTAGTAAGTTTTTTTTGTATGAAATTGGTTTAATTTGTAATTTTATTGATATTGTAGTGCAAAATGGATAATGCACAACCCTCCCAGACCTTATTGCAGTTGTCTGAAGTACAACACAAATTATTAAAGGCGAATTCGCAGGTATTTGTTTAATTTCCGTTTGGATCTAAAATTACGAATGGACTTGTAAGTTAGATTTAATTGTTGTGGTTAAATTTTTTTTTGCATGCCAATTTTAGGAATTCACTAATTATGGATTGCGTACTGGTTCTTGCCAAATGGGAGTTAAATACAAACATCGGATTAAACAACGTTTGGTGAATTTAGGCTTGTACCAGATGACAAAGGTGCATCGGTGTCAAATTGACAAAGGATTGATCACTGCTCTCGTCGAGAGGTGGGGCCCGAGACGAATACTTTTCATCTTCCGGTTGGCGAGTGTACAGTGAAAGGTACTTTTCATCATCCTTGTCTATTTTCATCTTCCGGTTGGCGAGTCCCACTGAAAATAGACCGTCGATTCTCGGTGGATAACCAAAAAATGCTTCATCCTTGTACGGCATCGGCACATTGTTATTAAATGCCTGACAAGGATGCTGCAATCCCCGATTAATAAAGGGAATAGACTCTTGCCACTCCTTCATTACATCTTGCATCCTAATCTCATCCTCAATTTTGGCCATATCATCTTCCCCGACAACCGAGTCACCAAGGTCAGAGTTTGTGTCTGAGTCAGTATCATTATTCAGCCGGTCAAAATAATTACACAAATCATCCGATATTTGGGGTGGGTCATCACAATATATTGGTGAATTGTGCACTGGTATGCCTCTGCTACTTCCAGGTACACTTCCCGGGTATGGGTCATAATTGGTCTGACTAACAACTGGTACTGACTCAACCACTAATTCAAGAAGTTTAAAATTCAGTACCGTAGTGGCATTTCCAAGTACCATATGCCATATAATTTCCTGGTCTACGTTAAATAATTGATATTTTTCTGTTGAGCCAGGTGGTGCCGTGTTCAACCGTGCCCTGATTGTCAGATCGAACTCGCCCGGGAGCAAACGAATGCCAAAATATATACGTCTTTTTAGCTCATCAAGACTAGTTGAGTTAGTAACAGGAAATGTGTAGGTCGGTGCGTCTGAAATTGCGCGTCTGTGATACACATTTATTAATATTTTAGACATCCCCTGAAAAAAAAATTCCACAATCAATCTTCGATATCATTTTCAATTTTACAACCTAAAATATAATCGTAATTGAAAAAAAAAACTTACTGCGTTCTTCACGAAACAGCTAAAAACACAATGCAGGGACTGATCTGTAAATAATATCTTTTTTTAACACTCAAACTTTGCACTATTTAACATGGAGGAAAGAAAAAAAATTCGGCTCTAAGCTCTCTGAAGGAAAAGTCTGAAGTCTGAGCTCTCTGGAAGATGCGTCTGCGAAGAAGAGAAGGAGGCAGATTCGGAAAAAATAAAAAAAAGGGGTGGACCGAAATAGCTACTCGGTCCCAAGTGAAAAAATCCCTGGACCGAATTGTGATCTCGGTCCCAGGGTACCACACGAAATTTACACCATGGCGTCGGAAAAAATGTGAAATTGGGGTGGACCGAATAGGCTATTCGGTCCCAAGAAAAAAAAATTGGGGGGATCGAACAGCCTATTCGGTTCTTATGGTTTTTCGAAAAATCCCGGTAATCATGTTGGTTCCCTAATTTAGATTTTTCTAATTATGGTTTTTAAAAAAAATTCCACTAACCACGGTAAAAAAAACAGACTTTTACACGGTTTTCAAACCGTATCTATGGGAGTCGTGTACAATAGGGTTACTAAATTTTACACGGTTTGAAAACCGTATACAAAAACACTAATCCAACATGGTTTTTTATTAAAACTGGTGTATAATCCAATTTTTTTTTTCACCGATTTTTTTCGTCAAAAGTTTTCATACAGGGTTTGTAAAGTATAACGGTGTATAAAACACACACCTACACGGTTTTTTTTATTAAAATCCGTGTATAATTCAAGATTTAAAAAAAAAAAATGACATGAAACCCTAGATCTGAATTGAAATCAAACTCTAGACCTGAATTCAAATTAAACCTTAGATCTAAATATCAAAAACACTAAACTAAATTTTAAATATAAACACTACAACACTACATTTACCAATATATAAACAACAATTACAATTACATCACATGTTATTAGTTACATGAATAACATTCTAACTAAAAATAAATAAATATATAACAAAAAAACCCTAAATCTGAGACTTCATACATTTACATGGCAATGCCTAAGAAGTATCGTAAAAGACAAAAAAAATCAAAAATGAAAAATGAAAAACTTGAAAATTCAACTCAAGTTTTGAGACTCTTCCCTTTGTTTTTTTACAATCCTGAATATCAAAAAAGGGCATAGCAATTAGCAATGCATGCATCTTCTCGCAAGCTTTCCGAAAAATGATCATTTGCTGAAGTCGGACACTCGAGCGTCGTTTCATAGCCATATGAAGTTTCATCATCGGAATTGTCTTTTTGGTGAAGTTATTGCCTCTCTTGTCTTATCCCTCGCCCTAGCCTTACCTGTTTAGATTTACTTGACTCAGAGAATAACCATGTACAACTTACAAGGAAGAAAAAAGATGTTTTAGAAATGATTTAGAAAAAATAGAGAGATGCATTATAACATAAAGGCACAGATCGATGATGTAGAAAAATTTATATTTCTTTCATCACACACGGATTATACAATAAAACCGTATAGAATGGTTGAAGCATCATAAAATGCCCATCCGAAAATGCGCTCCAGAACTTCCAAAAATGCCCTCCAACATTCATACACGGTTTTTAATAAAAAACCGTGTACAATATGGTCAAATTGTACACAGTTTTATTGTTTACAACCGTGTATAAATGTGCTCCAACATTCATACACGGTTGCAAATAGTAAAACCGTGTATAATTTGACTATATTTTTGGAGCAAATTTTCAAAACTGTTTTTTAGCTTTGGACACAAATTTAGTGGGAATTTTGAGCAAACGTGTATAATATGCATCGTATGCTTTGCGTTTCTGTATTAGTGTGCAGCTAATGCCAATTCACTGAGCCTCACACAACATTAACATTAGAGTTCAATACCACAAACTAATGTACAACTCGGGAGTGAATAGCAAATGACAAAAAGAAAGGAAAATAATGTACAATTAATATAAAAAATATAGTACATTTGTGAGTTGAGATTACTCAGGGCTAAAGTTAAGCGAAATTTGAATATTAACATCTATAGGAGATATTCACATTTCATTTATTATCCAATTCAGTGATAATGAATTCCATCTATGACGAGTTGTCAAGCCAAATAGTAAATACTGCTTGTGCTCTCCATGTGCAGACAGTGAAGGAGAACCGCCTAAACTGCTAATAAAGCACAATTATGAATGTTATATAATTTAGTCCAGGGCTCCAGGCAATAAAGAGTCGATTAATTGTTATTTGAAGCAGAACCATCAAGAGTGATGCTATCACAAGAACTGTCCTGTATTGAACTAGGACTAGGACTGCTCCTACTTGAACTACTCTCTATTGACCACTGTTGCTTCTTCCTTGCATCACTCAATAAATCCTGGCAAAAAAGGATAAAATCAAGAGTGACGCTGATGCACAAGCAACATAAAACAAATCATTCAATGGCCGTACCTTATTACTCATGGTCTTCAAAGGAGAGGGGTCTACCGAGCCAGGCATCTTTAGCTCCAACTCTGTTGCTACATCACTACATTCTTCACTTCTCTTGCTTCTAGAAGCTTCACTAGCCATACTGTCAGACCTGTTACCGCCTGTTTGTGCAGTATTACAGGCTTGAGGAAATGGCAAGTAAGGTCTGTAGAAAGGGTAGGGTTGGATTGGGACAGCACTGGATGGGATTGGAACGGGCACTGGAAATGGGTAAGGCCCCATGACAACTGGATGGTCCAGTCCAGACCAGGGGTATAACATTCTGAGTTTTTGTTGGTATTGAGTATTTAAGCTGTCAATCTCAGATTTCAAGGAGGTCTTTTCATCCCTAAGCTCATTTTTCTCCTGTGTCAGCTGTTAATAAAGAACGTAACAGTTACTTAGGGATTGATAACCCAACTGAGCATAAGTTCAGTCAGAATTATGTAGAAACCACGACTAATTAAACAAGTACGGTTAATTTAGGCTAAATTGGACAAGATTGAGGCACATTTCATTTGGCATGAATGAGGGGGTTGACTGAAAACTTGCAAAATTGAAGCATGCCAATTAAATATTAGCCATACTGGCTGAAACTGCAATTGTGTAGGTCTCTAATTACAGTATTACCTCACAAGACTCTTCAGATAGCGAGGCATATTCAGCTTTTAGTCTATTTACTTGAGCATTTAAATCTTTCAGCACTTGGATAGTATCAGAAAGGATTGTTGCTTTATCATTTTTGGGTCGCTCTGGATCTGCATAGTAAATGTATTTGGCATTTGTACATTATACTAAAAAAATGAAAGCAAAAGGAGAAAAAATTATAACCAACCTAAAGGCAGGGATTGGCATTCTGATCCACAGAGCTGAAACCTCTGCCAGTATATATATTGGTATGGGAACACAACACAACACAACGGCATGTTAGATTTTGACATGACATGCTCCAAATGACAGAGAGAAAGTTTTTTTACTTTTGTTAGATTTAGAATTTAGAGCCTCAATTAAATTAAACAGTAAACAGAGAAGAAGACAAAATGAATCTAAGACAGGAGAAGCAGGTGTTTGTAGTTGAATGATGAGCAAGTTGAAAATTGAAATATCAAATTTGTTATTATTAAGAAGAATATAGAGGCAGGTGAAACCTAGAGCATTTCCTAATTCCTGAAATTGCTCATTCAGCCGGTCCCGTCTCATTTTTTCGCGATCAGCTTTGTGAAGCTTTCGAGCAGAAAAACTGCAAAATTCAAAACTAGAAGAAGATTATTAAGCTGTGTAAGAGGAGCAATAAAACTTCCGTTAGTTTAAAAGGTTGCACAAGGAAATTAATCGATCGCAGTAACCTTGGATCCAGTTGATTTCCATCCAGAGGTCGAACCAGTTTGTTCGTCGGTACGTCTTGACCATTCCACTTATCCATGGATTAAGCTTGAGCTTGAGCTTGAGCTTGAGAAGAGAAACAGCTTTGAGCCTTTGATTGCTTCAATGGAAAAGAGAAAGGCGGAAGGCGGAAGGCGGAAGGCGGAAGGCGGAGCTTGTGCTTTGCACGGTACTCCTTTTTCAAGCACTGAGATAAGAGGTTTGATCTCCAGTGGTTATACAAATGCATCTACAAAGTGTAACAAGTCAATTCATAGCTTTTTTTTATTCATCTCTTATTCTCTTTCGAAACTAATTGTCCACGACCCGATTCGATATAAATAATCAATTGTAGTTACTTAATTTCGCTAAATCTCGGCTTCGGTCTTCTCCAGTCCAGATAAAACTGTAAATGTCCCTGCCAATATATTATTATATATGAAAAGAATTTTCAGTTTAAATAAGTCTACATGAAAATCTGCATATGCAATTGCATACCGCATATACAGTATGCATGCAGTGACCGCATAAAATATATTGAACTCCAATAACAGACAGCAACGTGACTATGAAAGTATATATAAACGTTTCATCTGGAAATATTTTATTATTACGCAATGAAATTGTAGGTTGTAGCCTTCCTTTTAGATTTGAGTGTATATCGATCGACGTGATAAGCAGTTCAGACTTAATTTGACTAATTAGCATTTATAGAAGATGCCAGATAAGATTAGCAACATGTGGCGTGCTGTGTGACTAGTCATGACCTCAGTCTCAGACACGGACTCATTTTAATTTCTGGAATCGATGAAATTAAGTCATTTTAATAATGAAAACAAAAGTATAGCGCTTTATTTATTTATGCGTTTGAGATAATTTTAATATAGGATTGGTTACAAATAACAAACTTGCATGGTTATCAAATAATTGTTACGATCGATAGCGTCTTAATTAATAATTGGTGGCCTAACCTTTGTTTACAAACTTTGGAAGCTTGAATTTAAGCAGCATGCATTTTGGTGAGTCTTTGTGGAGCTTGAGCCATGAGTAGAGAACAAAAGAGTAAGAGGTTAAATCATCGATCCCATAATCATAATCATAATCTCCACGGATTTGTAAACTTTGATTGATTTTCGTTTTTGCATGTGAAGAAAAAGAGCGGCCGCTAGCTAGAATAGAATCATCCTAAGTCTAAGTCAGAGTTCATTGGTTGATATCAGCATTGGAATTGGATGCACTTAATTAGTTTTTCTTGTATTATTTTAATAGGCTGACATATATATATATATAAGCCACACCAACCAATATCGAGCGGTCTAATTAAATGGAACAAGGAAGAAAAATAGAGGACATATGAATAAAAGGAAATTTATTTGAGAGATAAAAAATTATCAGGCTCGCTCTTTAAAAGATATCTAATAAACTTCTCACTAATTATATGTTTAGTAGACGTACGTATGATATTGATATGAAAAGAAATGTTTAAAACTTGCTCCGATCGAATAACCATACAAATATCCCGCTATATATGGGGAATCTTTTAATATCGAGAGATCTAAATGGGACAAGGAAGAAAAATAGAGGATCCGATGTATGAATAAAAGGAAAGTAATAGCAATAAAAATAATTAAGGAAAGTAATCTCAATTGATGAACGTAAGATATCGGATCCGACGGCACAGATGACCTGGGAATCAAATCCTCCAACGGACGTCGTCTCCACGCCACTAATTAATTATCTACCTCAATCTCAATATCTCATTCTCATACGACCTGGAGCCTGGAGTTCCTCCTGAACTGGGGACTGGGCCCATGCTTCAAAATATTAATTAATATTTATACTCCAGGTCCAGGTGCCTTCGGATTCCTTCTGCCCCACCACAAACGCATTCTAAGCTCGAATACATTTTTAGTGGGTCATTTCCGGACGAGAAATGAGTTGCTACATATAGGAACAGAAGAAATTACAAATAGAGAATCCATAGTGAGGCTCCAGCAAGGAAACGCTTTCCTCTTGCCTCTTGGAATACGGAATACCTCGCGCCGCCTATTCACCGTTTTGCCATTTCCAGACTCAAAACCTTCCTTGAAGAGCCAAGAGCGAGCGAGCGAGAGAAACATCCAATCCAATCATGGCAACTGCGTCAGCCTCTGCTTGGTCCAAGCCCGGTTCATGGGCCCTGGATGCCGAGTCGCACGAATCCGAACCCGCATCGGTGATGGACTTTCCAACCCTAGCCGCCGCAGCTGCCACAAAAGCACCAAAGAAGAAGAAGCCCCAAACCCTCTCCTTAGCCGAATTCACTACCGGGTCTAGCAACCTTAAACCCGCTCCGGCCCGCCTTACTCATGACGAAATGCTGGCTCTCCCAACAGGGCCCCGGGAGCGCTCGGCTGAAGAGCTGGAGAGGCCACGCGGATTCAGCTACACTTCGTACAATTCAAACGGATCTAACAGAAACCGCGAGGAATCAGGGACCAGACGGAGCGGATCGGGTCCTAGAGATGATGGCCCGTCTCGGGCTGATGAGGTGGACGATTGGGGAAAGACTAAGAAGTCCGTTGTGCCGGAGAGGCGAGGTGGTGGTGGTGGTGGAGGCGGTGGATTCTTCGACGCCAACCCGTCGAGAGCTGATGACTCCAATAGTTGGGTATCTAATAAGAGGGAAGCCGCGCCGCTACAGTCTGATTCGCGCAGATCTGGGAGTAGTAACTGGGGTTTTAATAAAGAGAGAGATTTATCCAGTGACACCTGGGGTAAGAAGAGAGAGGAGGTGGTTGTGGTTGGGAGCGGGACCAGTTCAGGTTCAAGGCCGAGGCTTGTATTGCAACCGCGTACCTTGCCTGTTGCAACTGCCCCTATTGACAATGGATCTAATGGCGACATCACTCCACAAAGTGAGGTATGAAAGCTTCTGGGCTTTTTACTCTGGTAAAATTCTGAAAATTTGTGTCCATCGTTGAAGGTTTAGGTTGGCTGAAATATGTCTGGTTGGAAACAAGTGAAATTGGATGAAGAATTTTATTCTAAGATTAATTTTTGAATGCATAAATGCCCTTATTAAATGATAGTTTTTGTTTAATAGTACTATTTTACTGGATGATTTGGTCCCTATTAGCCTAATTTGTGGATATCCTCTTTGTTATGGCAAAGAATTTGGTTTGACATAAATGATGCTTGTTTCCCACCAATTCCCGGACAAAATTTGGGATATGCCTGGATAGTAGTTATGTAGTAGCAGCTCAGCCTTTCAATTGCTTTCATACCTTTTTTGGTAATCGCCTAATTTTCAAGTAAACCCTTATTGTTTGTCTTATATGATAATCTAGATTGTAGCCAAGTGAACATCAGTGTCAATAATAAGAGCAACAAAATCTGTTCAACTTATAACAGTCTCTGTTAAAATTCTCCAACTGCTACAAATTATAAAATCTCAATTAACTTAAAAAGATGTATAATGACTGTGGTTGGATTATTTTCACAGAATGGTTCTGCGCCTGGGGGGAAGAGCAAGGGTTCAGGATCGAATCCGTTTGGTGCAGCCCGGCCCCGTGAGGAGGTACTGGCAGAGAAAGGCCAGGATTGGAGGGAGCTAGAGGAGAAACTTGAATCGGCAAAAATTCGTGAAGAGAAACCAAGCTTCAGCAAGAAGCCTGTCAACTCAGGGGCATCTCAGGAACGTACCGAGCAGGCCTGGAGGAAGCCTGTCAACTCAGTGGAGGCCAATCATGTTGAACCAACTGAAACACCAAGGTCAGTTAATTCCTTCTATTATGCCTGTTTGGTACTATTGTCTTTATATGATCGATCATATATGTTGGTTTAGCTGTCTTATCTATAACTGTGCCTGTAGTTACTCACCAAATCTCATTTTTGTTATTATCCTCTGTTGTTTCATTGTCTTTGTTTGGTATTTAATTGATGTTTTATGCACGAATGAGGTTTTATTTCATGTGTTTATCATTAAGAAGTTATTAAAAATATTTTCTGTTTCACTTTTTCCAGCTCTGAAGAAAATGGGGAGGATGCTGCAGTTGAGAATTAACCAAAATTTTGGACTGAATTCTACATCATCAGTCATTAAAAAGTTGCGTTCTAGTTAAATAATTGTTTCTAATTACTTCTGTGCACTGAGTTTGAAATTTTGTTAGGTAATTTGTCAAATATTTATTTGCTGGGTATTGTTCTGACGAACTGTTTGTCAGAGAGTTTTGCACGGAGAGTGGGATTTATTTTTGGTACTTGTATGTGACTAGTTTCTTAGGTTTTTCTTTATTATCAATTGGTGCGAGTGTTAATACGCTACGTAATGATGTACTTAATTATTATTAAGTATCTTATGGGAGAAGTGTCAGTGCTATATTGCTTCTTTGTGTTTCTCTTCTTCTAGGACTGTGATGTCAGTGGCTACTAATTGGCTTTAATTTGGTTTAATGGAAAATTGCATTGGGGTAATATTGAACTCTGAACATGAATCCCTCCTCCATATTCAGATACAGTTAAAATTAAGGACTGAATTGGAACTCGGGTTAAGGTCAGGTATCAGTATTCCAGTAAGCACTAATATTCCCATATTATTTGTTTACCAAATTGTCACTGAGAGTCTTTGTTTACCAAATTGGCTGCTCGTAAACTCAGGCACCTTATGCTTATGCTTGGTATATGTTGGTTTCACTGTGGCTGAAGAGTGCCCCTCAAAATTGAGTCATCAAATTCATAGCCTTCCAAATTCCAATGGAGAATTCTCCAACGTTCCAAGAGTAGTACAGAGGCCTGTTTATTAAAAGCTCTCAGTATGAACATATTAATGATGTGCAGTTGGGTGAGAAGCAGAAACTATTTAATCGGCGCACCTTTACAAACTACACCCAATATTACAGCTTATTTGCATTCAAAAATCAAATCAAAATTGAGTTGGTGATGATACTGGCATCTTCTTCTTTCTAATTCTAATATGATAGATTTGCTTAAATTAGAGACTAGGAATCTTAATTATTTATCCCAAAAACTGTAGAATTATAATCAGTATTAAACAAATCATTATGCATTCCTTTTACAAGTAGAGATATATTAAACGTTTAATACGAATTTAGTAAACTTTAGGTGCAAATCGAAGGAATAATTTACTCTTCTCCAACTACTTTCTCCTCATTTATTACTATACCTATATCAAAACCCCAAAACCCACAACATGTTCACCTCTCACCGTCCATCCTTTACTGTAAAACCAACACCTCCTGATGGCTACACCACTACCACTAGTCATGTTTGTACTGCTGCCACTCTCTACTATCATCTTTTTCATTGGACAAATTTTGCTAGTTAGTGCTGATACAATGGTCACTGGTATGGTGTTTTGTGATCAATGCAAAGATGGCCAAAGGAGCTTCTTTGACTATCCTCTCTATGGTACATAATTAATCTTTATCTCCTTTATTTCTTCTCTCGCATATCAATCTAGTATGAGATCGAATATAATAAAATTATGCATATTTTACAGGAGCTAAGGTGGTAATTGAATGTGGTGGTGGCAGTGGATCAGAACAGGATACAACAAACTGGTTCGGGAACTATGCCATGCGATTTGATGGAAGTGTCGACCTAACCGGGTGCACTGCACGTGTGGTGGACGCACCAGACCAATGCGGGTCCGGTTTTGGACCTGCACAACAACTAACCCTAATGTTCGAATTGTTCGGCTCGGTACTGTACACTGCTGAGCCATTGTTGGCTGAGCCACGAGCACCAATGAGCTTTTGTCCCAGAGACGAAAAACCATCTCCCCCTCAGCCAGTTGTATCACCTCCATCCCCACCTAGTAATTTACCAACACCTCTCTCATCACCGCCTCCACCTACTAATTTACCAACACCTCCGTTGTCACCGCATCCACCAGTTTTACCGGCTCCTATCAAACTACCACTGGTTTTGCCGCCTCCAGTCCCACCTAGCACAAGGCTACCTCGGGTTTTTCCTATAATGCAAGCATCTGCTTGCCCTCACGAGTAAGCCAAGCACTTTACATTTTTCATGGATATTTTTAATCTTATAGTTTTTGCCCCCTTTTTGTACTTATTTGTACATGCAAAATACAGAGGGGGTATATATTCTCTTAGGAGAGTAACAATAAAAGCTGAACTTTAGCCTTTTGTTATTTGTGCTTATAAGTCAAAATCACATATTAAAAGACAATGAATACATACTGACAATAACTTTCTAGGAGGATGCATATTAATTAATATCGTCCAAAGGAAAATTATGTTGGAAATATGACATGCATTTTAAATGGCATACTGCCTGTTGATAATCTGCCTACTCCACATCCCAAAATATTGTTGAACCACACTACAACCTGACACTATACTGTCATTCTCTCACCAAATAAGGTGAGGCACACTCAGTAGTCAGCACATTGAGTTAGAGTTCTGGACTGCACCTTATTGCTGGAGCGGGGACTATTACACTTGACTCCTATCCGTGAATCAATATTCTTTCCTTAGCATGAATCATTCTTGGAAATACTTTTTTTTGGAAAACACTGATTCCAAAAATGAGAAAAAACTAAGAATTTATTAGTTGGGGAGGAATTTGGTAAGATTCCAATAATGATTACCGTTTTACACACACAAAAAAAAAAAAAAAAAAATTAAGCATAAAATGGGCTGGACCGAGTTCACCGGGTTTTGGGCCATTTTCTATATCTGTCAGGAAAAAGAGAAATCATATCAACCTCATTGATTTTATTATAATTATTACATTTTTTTCCCATTAGCAAATGGCTTATGCCGCAGTTCCAGTGCTACTGGAGGGTGGTGACCCCAAACACAAGTGTGGCTCTTGCATTCGGGTTGCTAGCAGCGGCGAGATATGGGGCTGACATGACCTTATGGGATGGCCTACAAGGGAGGGGAGATGCGTACCGCACCCTATTAAGGGAAGCTACCACTTCCCTTCTGAACTCATACAATAGTCTCAGGTCATGCATCTTTTATGTGTGATTTACCAAAATAGCTAGGTGCTATGGTGCATACAATAGGAATGTACAATCCGATGGTACCAAGACATGACTCTTTTCTTGTTCGTAGTCCCATACCAGTACAGTCCGGTATCTTCTGGCAACTAATATTGTATTAGTGCCACAAACCCACTAATTAAGCAATGTCAGGTAGCGGCAGACTGGTATAGCAAAAAACAATAGACCTTATATTTTGACAAGGACTATACTTGAATATATATGACACAACACAGGTTCTTCTATTCGTCCCTAAGAGTGATAGGCGACATGAACGCTGCCTTACTGGGGTCAACCCCACAGGCCATGAGGATAGCTCTAAGATTCCGGAGGGCTAATTCTGGGCTGCTCACTTCCCAGAGACTCACCTGCAATTTCAGTCCCTGCAATTAGAAGATTTTGTGTTCATGTTTTCAATGAGCTATTATTACTTGTTTTGATTGTAATAGAAAAGAATTTCTGAGCGTTGTCAGTCAATTGATGTTAAATTTTACCATTTATAATCAATTTATATTTATTGCTAGTAATTTATTTACATTTAGTATGGTAAAAGCTGTTTAAGAATGTAAATCACTTGGCAGCCAAGCCTTTAAAAACAAAAGACTGTTTAAGAATTAAGTTAATTGCAGTGACCATACTTCAACAATATGTTTTGATTTAAAAAATTGCAGGATAGAAATTACATAATACTGCTCTCCATAAAACCAAAATTCGTCCAGCACTAGAATTCTAGAAAGAGTGATGTAGTAAGAAAACTTCCTAATGTAAAACCACCACCGCAACTCAGTATCAAACTAGTTAAATACATCATAGCCCTCTTCTAAAAAAGCTTGGAAGCAGACATAAATGCATTCATTTAAAGTCAGAAAAAACATGCCGATGATAAATGGCAGGACCCATCCCAACAAAACTAGGTGAACTGGTGTTGCTGTTGTCAGAATAAGAGGCTGTCTTTTGCAAGACTCCAGTTGGAGACAAGACAACTGGCCTTGTGGGACTCTCCTCAGGGTTGATTTTGTTGCTCTCGTTATACACCTTGCTCCAAAGATCGATAGGCATCCCAGCAATGTGTGGCTCTTCTGTGATGTCAATATGTTGTTGTAGGTGAAGGTGAGGTTGGAAGAACTCCCCCAGGGGCCCACAGAGAGAGGAGTCATGATTAGTCCAGGTCACCTGTAACCAATGGAGCTCACCAGTCTTAATCCCACAATATTGTACTAAGTTAAGTTATTTATTGATTTACTATTCTTTCTTTTCAAGTAACTTAATTATTTTCTATACAATTACTGTTATTAAAATGCAACTGCAGCAAATTATTTTTTTGACTTCCTCTAGAAAAGGTTGAGATATTGTAATGGTCCAGTCCCAGAATTATATGGATAGCTCACCTGCATATGGTAAGTTTCACTACTCTAATGTCTCTTTGAATCAGATCGTCATTTCTGCAGAGTGTAAGCAGTATGCGACCTGTGCTGATATTTTCCAACTTTTCCCATTATCTAGATTTTAAGATTTTCTAACTTTTTGTCTTGTGTTTTCTTATGATATAGATATGTACTATATATAGATTAAGCAGTTAACATTTTGCATTACCGGTGACTGCATTGGCGAGAGAGGATCAGCAATTCGAAGGTCGATTTGGTCATTCGGCATAGAAAGGCTGAGGCCAGAATGTGGAAGGTCAAGAGAGGTTAGGCTGTCGCTAGAAGTCAATGTTGCTGCCTTCTCAGCTGACCATGCATCAATAAAACCTCTTGTTTCGGTGTTTTCATCTGGCATGGACGCTGCTTTATCATTTATTGAGCCGAGATCAGAGTTGAGAAGTGAAAAGCTATAGTCCTTTATATTGGCAAAGTTTAAGTTAAGTGAGTTGTGGTGGTGCTGCTGCTGCTTACAAGTGTCATCATCTGGTATTGCTTCAGTAAACCTGTCAAAAATCCAGATTTTCATGATCAAACGGGTACCCAATTAATCGAGATTTGGAAAGATAGGCTATCGTTTGGGTACAATAGCAATTATAGGCCTTTTTTAAGCATTGGTAATATAGGAGAACGTGTACTTTTTTCTTAACTTACCAGCCCTGGGAGAAGCACTAAACATAATTAATTAATTATTATTGACAAAAGAAGGTGGCCTACCACTTCCAGTCACTGGAAGTGAATATTCTAAATATTTGTTTAGTACAAATGCTTTAGTTTCACATATGGGGCTAAACCCACCTGAAAAACAATTAAGTGACCAACTATATATTAAGCATCAGCATTCCTATAACTCGATCTTAGAACATTTTTTTTTTTTTTCCAAAATTAAAATAATACCTTGGTTTACTTCCAGCATGTTTAAGCTGGCTTGAAGACTTGTCTGCTTGATTACCAAATAACCCATATGAATCCGAGAACCCCATATAATTCCAAGATGAATTTTCCACACCTCCTTTCACCACCAGAGGAGCTACAGAGGCGGTATTAGTAGCAGGAGCGGCAGCGGCAGTGGTTGATTCTAGTGCCTTACTCTTGGGGGTTTCCACAGGCTTTCTTGAACGTGGTTTTCCCCGGTGCATGTGGCGTTCACAGTACTTCTGATCAGGTGCTGCATCCTTGGAACACCTCCACTTCTTCCCATCAGTCCGGCGGCACCTTCTCGGCTCTGGATCATTGCTGTTTACTAAGTACCCGAGATTGACCAATGCTCCGGCTCCCCCGATCACTGTAAATTAAATTGACCATTGTTAGCTGGCATGTGAATATGGCTAATAGTGTTCATTCTAGGTGCATTAGAAGAGAAGATCTTATTCTTGTTCCTTTTCAAATTCAGAGTGTTTGTTTCTACCGTTATGAGTTGCGCTCATGACGGCACTGGTCTAGTGACAATTTTATTTTTCAGCCTGGGGCACTTGTGGGTTTATCATAAGAAATCTATCAAACTGGTGTAAATATGTTAATATTTAGAGGGTAACTTTTATGTCTATTTATTCCAATTAAATATGCCCACATTTTCCTGGCTATCTGACTAATCTCTGTACTATTGTTTATCAATTAAGGTTCATGTAGTGCCATCCTTTACAGATAATTATGTACATATTTTGTTGTGATAGAAGGCACAATGGCAGAATGAAATTGGTGTAATACTAACATCCATAGCAATTAGCAGGAAAGTGTACAAATTTGGAAGCATACTATAATAAGGGGCAGTGGTGTAATGAAATGGGACGAGAAGGTAGGGAGGGACTGGTATGGAGGCAGTGATATGCTTGTAGATCAAAGCTTGCCTCTGTAACTCCAGCCACTGTGGACGTGTAAATGGAGTTCCCATCTCGGGTGCTCCTATAAAACCCGGAAATCCATTAGTAGGTGACTTTTGCAGAATACCATTTTGTTTTGATGAGAAAAAGATGGTAACAAAACTTGGTTTCTTTCTTATATTGTACTGTCAAATAACAGAAAGGGAATTAAAGTTGAAAAAACACCTGATGGAAAAGAATAAACCCCTCTTTTCCAATTTGAAGCATAGACAGACCCATCATCACAAGGAGCTTTTCTCTTCTCCCCAATCCCAACTGTCTCCATTAATATTTTTTACCAAAACTAATTAAACACCAAGCAGAGCAGAGGTGAACTGCCTTTTTGTCTACCTTCCTAGTTTGTAGCTAGGTTTGAAGTTTCTCTAGTCTCTACCTTTCAGTGGAGAGAGAGAATGCGTAACTGTAAATTGACTCAGATCTGATAGAGCTAGTTGGTTGTTCTATAATATAAGGAAAAGGGGATATGGGGGGTGCTCCCAGGAGGGAAACTTTGTGGTTGGTTAGGTGGCAATAGGCCATGTTGCTTCCCATGCCTCAGACAGCCACCACATGTCGAATGAAAACAATATCAACACAGTAAAAGAGTACTGTGCTGTGCTTGCTACCTTCCGAACCCAATAGTCCAATACCCACTTCACCCACCCGCAAATGCAATCAATAATTGTATTCTCTCACCTCTCACCTCTCACCATCCGACCCCATCCATACCTGTGGGCTGTGGCCGTGCTTCCCCAGCCCCATCTTTCCACCCCCACCTTTGACTATTGCGCCACTTCTTGTTCTTTCCCCATGGGCTTGTTCAACGAATTTCAATATATTGGTTTGGTTTTACAGTTAACTCACGTTCTACTCCACAAAAGATAAATAACGACGAACCAATAACATAGAAGGGGCAGAATTTCAATTATTGATGGCCCCACATTCCAGCTGTTATCGCCATCATGCAAAGGTTGAATGCATCGCACAAAATGCATTACTTGCACTTTCGATTTCCACATTACATCATTCAGGGCCATAATAATTTTTCACTATATATATATATATAGAGTAGGGCTATTGTACTTCGTGAAGTAAAACGACGTTTTACTTCACGCTCATACTTCTATTTTCAAAATCGAAATCGTCGATCCGAACCGTTCAAGTTGTTCTCCATATTGAAATATCTTGGAGACCAAATTTTACATTTTTTTGAATTTTTTTACTATTTATTAAGCCACTTTGAAAATTACTGATCCGCATGAACAGTAAAAACAGTGCAACAAAATTCTGGACCATATAATCAGCAATTTTCAAAGTGGCTTAATAAATAGTAAAAAAATTCCAAAAAATGTAAAATTTGGTCTCCAAGCACATTTCAATATGGAGAACAACTTGAACGGTCGGATCGACGATTTGGATTTTGAAAATGGGAGTATGAGCGTGAAGTAAAATATTGGATTTACTTTGCAAAGTACAATAGCAAAATTATATATATATATATATATATATATATATATATATATAGAGAGAGATGGACTTAGCTACTTCATGGAGTAAAACGACTTTGTACTCCACGCCATATCTTCATTTTCAAAGTTCAAATAGTCGATTCAAACCTTCCAACATGTTCTTCATATTGAAATGTACTTGGAGACCAAATTTTACATTTTTTGGAATTTTTTTACTATTTATTAAGCCACTTTGAAAATCTGAAAATCCTTATGAACAGTAAAAAACAGTAAAAATTTCTGGACCGCCGGATCAGTGATTTTCAAAGTGGCTTAATAAATAGTAAAAAAATTCCAAAAAATGTAAAATTTGGTCTCCAAGCACATATCAATATGGAGAACAACTTGAGCGGTTCGGATCGGTTGTTTGGATTTTCAAAATGAAAATAATGAGGCGTGGAGCACCAAGTCGTTTTACTCCATGAAGTAGCTAAGCCCAGCACTATATATATATATATATATATATATATATATATATATATATATATATAGAATGGCTAATATCAAAACGTTTGTTCCTGGGCTCAGGAACAAACGATTCCGTTCTCCCATTTCCAAAGTTTAAACAACAAATCCAAACCGTTAGATGTTCAATCTATATTAAAATGTGCTTGGAGACCAAATTTTACATTTTTTGGAATTTTTTTACTATTTATTAAGCTAGTTTGAAAATCGCTGTTTTTATGAAATTTCTGCAGCATTGAAAAACAGCAGTTTTCAAACCAGCTTAATAAATAGTAAAAAAATTCCAAAAAATGTAAAATTTGGTCTCCAAGCACATTTTAATATAGATTGAACATCTAACGGTTTGGATTTGTTGTTTGAACTTTGGAAATGGGAGAACAGAATCGTTTGTTCCTGAGCCTAGGAACAAACGTTTTGATATTAGCCATTCTCTCTATATATATATATATATATATAGATTGACTATGGTGAGTTGTGAAGTAAAACGTCGTTTTACTTCACGCTCATACTCCATTTTGAAAATCTAAACGCCCGATCCGAACCGCTCAACATGTTCTCCATATTGAAATGTGCTTGGAGACCAAATTTTATATTTTTTGGAATTTTTTTACTATTTATTAAGCCACTTTGAAAATCCCAGATCCGGATGAACAGTAAAAAACAGTAAAAAATTCTGGACCATTCGATCAGCGATTTTCAAAGTGACTTAATAAATAGTAAAAAAATTCCAAAAATTATAAAATTTGGTCTCCAAGCACATTTCAATATGGAGAACATGTTGAGCGGTTCGGATCGGGCGTTTAGATTTTCAAAATAAAAATATGAGCGTGAAGTAAAAATGACATCTTACTTCGCAACTCACCATAGCCCAGCTCTATATATATATATATATATATATAGAGAGAGAGAGAGAGAGATAGGCTAATATGCTTTTAGTAGCATATGGGCCGATATGCTTCCAACTCAAAATAGGATTTTCAAAGTTCAAATGGTCGATCCGAACCGTTCAAGTTGATCTACATATTGAAATCTACTTGGAGACCAAATTTTACATTTTTTGGAATTTTTTTACTATTTATTAAGCCACTTTGAAAATTGCTGATCACATGGTCCAGAATTCGGTTGCACTGTTTTTATTGTTCACCCGGATCAGCAATTTTCAAAGTGGCTTAATAAATAGTAAAAAAATTCCAAAAAATGTAAAATTTGGTCTCCAAGCAGATTTCAATATGTAGATCAACTTGAACGGTTCGGATCGACCGTTTGGACTTTGAAAATCCAATTTTGAGTTGGAAGCATATCGGCCCATATGCTACTAAAAGCATATTAGCCTCTCTCTCTCTCTCTCTCTATATATATATATGCTTCAATAAATGATAAGAAAATCACATTCCCCTCCAAGTTGCAAGTGACTAAGTGAGGTAAAGTAGATGCCAACTAAAATTAATCACTTCAATGAGAAAAGCATAGCTACGTCCTAATAAAATGAACTAAGATGTAATTATTAGGTGTGTTGATTTAAATGACCAAAAAGCCTCAAATTAATGCACATTAAAATGATGAAGCCATAAAAAGGTAAAATCAGGGCAGAGCCATGTGGTGGTTGGATGAGATACTTGCATCCTCCTAGTCCAAATTATTTGCAAGTATACCTATAGTAACAAATTACTATAATTCAGGGCCAGTCAAATTTTAATGTTATAAGGGTCAAATACGAATGGAGATCTATCATATCATATGAAATTTTAAATACTACAAATGAAGATTAATTTTATAGTACACATAATATTTTTCTCTAAACTTTATATAAAATGTTGAATTTATGAAACAGAAAAGTGAAATTCAGGAAAGAGAATATATTTGCAAACTTGTTTTTTTTCTTATTATAAGATTTCCTATTTATAATTACAAGTTTAAAACTAGCCGTTAGTACTATTTCCTATTCTAGTAATGATGGTACACGTTACTGTTATATTTCTATATTTGAAAATAAGTTGGAATTCTTTTCTATATTTTAACACTCCCCCCTCAAGCTAGGAATGTATATATCGTACAATCGTAGATTGTTTATAATTTTCTCAAATGGATTCGGATCCAAACATTTTGTGAAGATATCCGCAAGTTGATCTTCACTTTTAACATATAGTGTTTCTATTTCTTTTGCTTAAACCTTCTCTCTAATGAAGTGGCAATCCATATGTTTCGTTCGCTCATGAAACACAGGATTTGATGCTATGTGCCATGCCGAGTTGTTGTCGCAAAACATTTTCACAGGTCCTTGAGTTTTAAACCCCATGTCCTATAGGAGTTGCTTAATCCATGTCAACTCGCTTGCGGTTGATGTCATGACACGATATTCCGCTTCGGCGCTTGATCGTGCTACAATATTTTGTTTCTTGTTTTTTCATGTGGCTAGATTTCCGCCTACTGTACATTCCGGTTGTTGATTTTCTATCGAAGCTTCCGACCATCGGAATAGCCACATATGTTATTAGAATGATTGTTTTTCATCCAAATACCCTTACCAAGGTTCCCTTTTAGATACCTCAAAATTCTATTTATAGCTTCTAATGTGGTGTTCTAGGTGAGTGCATGAACTTACTAATTTGACTTACAGAAAATGATATATCCGGACAAGTAACCGTTAGATAGATCAATTTTCCTACAAGTCTTTGAAATTGGTTTATGTCTTCTATAGGTTCACCATCTTCACTATTTAATTTACACTTGTTATCAATTGGGGTAGAGGTCGGTTTGCATTCTAATTTTCCGGTTTCTTTTAATAAATCAAGTGTATATTTTTCTTTGTGAAATAAAATGTCCTTTATTTGAACAAGCTACCTCTAACCTTAAAAAATATTTAAGATATTCTAAATTTTTTATATCAAAATTTTCTTTTAGTTGTCTCTTGATTGTTTGGATGTGTTCTAAATTATTTCCGGTAATTATAATGTCATCTACATACACTAGAATGAGGGTTGTATTGGTTCCATCACAATTGGTAAATAAAGAATGGTCGGCATTACTAATTTTGAAATTGCAAGAAACTAAATAAGAGCTAAGTATGCCATACCATGTCCTTAGAGATTGCTTCATTCCGTAGATTGATTTATTTAGCCTACAAACCAAGTTAGAATTGTTTTTCAATTTATGGGTGGTAATGTCATATACACCCTTCAAGTGTTCCTTGAAGGAAAGTATTTTTAACATCTATTTGGTAAATATCCCAACCATTGTTTACCGCAATGGAGAATAAAATTCTAACGATATTCATTTTTTCCACCGGTGCAAATGTTTTGTTATAATCTATTCCATACGTTTGAGTAAAACCTTTGGCAACTAGTTTTGCCTTATATCGCTCTATGGTACCATCACTATTATATTTGATTTTATATATCCATTTACAACCAACCGGTTTTTTATTTTTTGGTAAAAGAACAATTTTTCAAGTTTCATTTTGTTCTAAGGCATTAAGTTTCTCTTTCATGGCTTTGCACCAAATTGGATTTTCAATAGCTTCTTGATAATTTTTTGGTTCTAATTTATTTTCAATACAAGTGAGAAATGCATGGTATTCGGGTGAAATTTTGTCATATGAAACAAATTTTCTATTGGGTATTGAACCGTAGGTCACATATCTCTAAGTGTAGTTGATGGTAGTGGTACCCTAAATGACCTTCTAACCCCTAAGTCATTTTCCATTTCACTTTCACTTGTGTTTTTTTTCTTTCAATAATTTCATTTTCATGATTATTAATTTCAACTTCATGATTATAATTTGGTGCAAAATTTAAGTCATCTATGTAAGGCATTATCGTGTTGTTAACTTGGTCGTTTGTACATTTCTAGAAACATACAATTTTTTATTAATTGGATCGTAGCATTTATAACTTTTTTTAATATGAGTACTCTAAAGAAATTGTTTTTTGTGACATAAAATCAAGTTTATCTTTTCTTTTGATATGCTCAAAACTTGTGCAACCAAATATTCTCCAATAGTCATATGTAATTTTTTGTTGGTAGAGGATTTCTAACGGACTTTTATTATTTAAACCGACACTTGACAATTTATTAATTAAATGTGTGGCACAAAGTAGGGCATCCAACCAATAAATTTTAGGAACATTATTTTGAAATAATAAAGTTCATGTCATTTCTAATAAATGTCTATTTTTCATTTTCGATACTCCGTTTTGTTCAGGAGTTTTTATGCAAGTGTTTCATGTATGATGCCTTATTTCCTTTTAAAAAGATTTGAATTTTTTTTTGTTTATAAATTCGGATCCAATATCCGATTTAAAAGTTTGAGCTTGGTATTAAATTGTGTTCCTATAAGACATAGAAATTAAAAAAAACATTCAAAAACTTCATCTTTAGATTTTGGTAAATACAACCAAGTAGCGTTTGAGAAATCATCGATAAAAATAACAAAATACTTAAATCCATTATATGAATCAATTGGGGCCGGTCCCCTGATGAGTCCAAATTAAACTACTACTTTTAAAGATTTATAAACTCTAATTTCTACTTACGTTCAGATCATAAGCGTATGATCCTACCGTGTAGTATAATTGGGGTTTGATCCACAAGAATAGTGTATTAGATTTTATATATTTTTCACTAGTCTAGGTTGTTGGGGGTTTTAAAAGTTTGATGCGGTGGCGCTAATTGTGCTAAGGTTAGAATTAAACAATAAATAAAAAGCCTTTAGGGTTCAGTTTCTCTCATTATTAATTATGCAAAATATAAATTTCGACATCTCTCTATGTCGCATGCGGCACTGTCACTGTCGCATGCGGCCTAGATTGCCCCACAGCTACTCCGCATGCGGCACTGTCACTACTCACAAGGCTTGTTGGATTTTTGCTTATGCAATTTGAAAGGTTTTCTGATAATGCGATAGGGATTTGGGCTACCAGGACTAAAGTATTTTAGGTACGTAATTATATTATTTCCCTATACTACCCTGTAGTTGAAATATCCCCAAGACCCTACCTAATCTAGGTGTTTCTTAATATATCTTAAATATATAATTTACGCTATCCTGCCAAGGGAGCCCACTAGGTTCTAACCCTAGTTTTTGAACAGCTGCCAAGCCTCGTTAGCCAAAGTGCCTATAGTACTTACATGCAATATCCTACTCACACTAAGATGCAATGACTAAACACCTATTGGTATGTGGAGGGTCATTGACATATAGTGGATAGAACTATGTATGCAAGGATTTAATAAAAATGAATTTAAATAATAAAGAAAACTCAAATCGACATAAACAAAACATAACTTATACTAAAACATAATTAAGAATTCGAGTACAACCCTCACCCTAGAGATGAGAAGTTTAGCTTCTCATGGCCATGGCAAAATAAAAAAGAATAAAATAAAGAGAATATAAATTACAACCCAATTGAAAATGGATGAACCTCTGCCTCCTTAGTTGACGCCTTCTTCTCCTACTTGGCTACCCTTCTCTCTCTCTAAGTCTCTCTAACCTAACCTAGCAATGAGAATTACTAATCTCGATTATATGGACTTAACACAATTAAACACGCACACTAAATCCTATTACAAGAGGGGTATTTATAGTCTTCCTAATATGAGAGATGGAGTAGTGGAACTTGAAGTGCACTACAAGTTTGGATAGATGAAGCCAAAAATAGCTATGAAAGCTTGCCACTGAAGCAACCGCGTCATTCCAGAAGAATTATGTCGAAAATAGCATCAACGGTGGATGATCTGATCCCAAGGAAACAGTCCACGGATCGTGCAGCATCAGGTTATGCCGCATGCGGCATAGGAGGAGGCCGCACGGCTTCCTGACTTAGCGAATTTTCTATATTTTTTGCCATTTCGCATGTTGTGCACTTCGTGTAAGGTGTCGCATGCTCCATGTGATGCCCTGTTTTGACGCTATCTCCAGAAATTGCCTAAATATGACACTTTTGCTCTGTTTTTGGCCTAAATATGCAATTTTCTCAAAAACTTGTCAAAAAGACCTAAAAACACATTTGCTCTGTTTTTGGCCTAAATACGTAACTTGCATTCGCTTTTCGCCATTTTTCGAAAGAAAATATAGTGATTTTCGCTATATGTTTTGGCTTCATCATCCCCATACATCGGAGTGAACTAAATCAAACAAAGCTTTACTTTTGCTAATGGAAAGTGAAAAAGGAAGCTTCGTTTGCTTAGCCAACTTACATGTTTCACAATTAATACAATTAAAGCTTTTATAATCTAAAATACTATTTAAATTTTGTCTGTTGGATGCCCAATTCTCTTGTGTCAAATATCAAAGTTAACAGCCTTGCAGAAGTACAAAAATTTAATTGTTTGGTGTTCAATAGGTAGTGTCCATTTTGTAAAAATCATTCACCAATCTTGACACCGATTTTCGGTCCTGAAATACGATATTTTTATAAGAGAAAATTGAATTACAATTTAATTTTTGTGTTAATTTATCTATAGAAAGTAGGTTTATCAGAAATGTTTCTAAGTACAAAACATTTTTAATTAACTTATTACATAAATTAATTTCCCCTATGCCATTTATTTGTGCATTCATGTCATTTACAACCAAGACATATTTATCATTGTTGATCCGGTTTAGATTTGACAATAATTATTTCTTCCCAAACATATAGTCTGTTGCACCACTATCTATAATAATTTGGTTAAAAAATAAATCTTTTGAGTTAGAAGCAATACCACATGCACTAGGGGTGTTTTGACTGCCAAGCAGAGCAGAAAGCTGCTCCAAAACTTGTTGTACTTGATCCCTCGAGCCACATGCACCTCCTGACCGGTTTACTGACCCACCAGCGCTAAGGGGAGGGACTGACCCGGTTGAGTTTGACCCGCCAGTAGAGTGGAAAAAACATGCTGCGTTGTGACTAACACGCCATGACTTTGGTCTCGTGTTGTGCCGTGCCTTGCCGTGACCAAGTTAATTTTTCACGTGCCGTGCCATACCGTGACCAAAATGTCAAGGGGTGGTCACGACACACGAATGGTCACGCCATGTGAGTCACGTCGTGTCTAAACGTGCCGTGACTCGTGTGACTCACATTACAATTTAATCATAATTTAAATTAGTTTATTCAAGATTCACCATTAAATCAATATCTAATGGTCCTAATTACACGTGACTCGTGTGACTACGTGCCGTGTCGTGACTAAATCTTTCACGTGCCGTGCCGAAGTTTCAAAAGATGGACACGTCACTCGAATTATCATGACACGGGACACACGAGTCACAGCACGTAATTGACACGCGTGCCGTGCTGTTCCGTGACGAAGCTGGCTCCGCCGTGCCATTTTTCCCACTCTACCCGCCAACGACAAAATTTCCTCCAACGCCAAAGGAATTGATAGCGGGTCCGCTACATGGTCCAAAAAGTCCTCTAGAGGTGATAGCGGGTCCACCAGGGTTGATGGGTCCGAAAGTTTGGTTATAGGGTCCGCCAGGACACATGTGAGTCCCAAACCCGAATTGTGTCGGACCCGTTATCCTATTGAACCCTTCTCCTTCGTTTGAAATAGCATAAGCCCTATTTTTTTCACTGTCTTTTCTCCAATTTCGCCCGTCTCCTCCCTTTTCCACCCCTCTAAATTTTTTAGGTTTGAGATACGGATAGAGAAATCGACACCAATCTTGAGTGTGACCCTCTTTTTTACAGTGATTGCATTTTTCAGTTTTGGCTTGGTTTTGTCGATTTTGATTAAAATTGGGGTTTTTTACAGCTAGACCACGGGTCTCGTGTCCCTCATTATTTGCGATCTGTGGACCACCCATGATAGATCTCCTACTTTCCTCTTGTTGAATTAAATTTTGGATTTGAGAATAAGAGGAAAGAGGTACCATAGTCATGATTTGAGACCTCCCCGCTTCATAGCTTGGGTTTAGCCCAGCGAGGTATTGAAAGATGTCATCCTCTTCGTCTCGTTTTTGGAGTGTGGCCAGACCTGTGGTCAAGGGTCAATAAGTTCGAAGCTCGGCCCGTTTTTTCTTAAGAGCACCGAGGTACTCGATATTACTTCTTGATCCTTGCTTTTCTTGTTAAATTTCTTGCACTAGTTGATAGATGTGAGAAAAATTGTTTTGTGGCTTCCTACAATTCATAAGCCGTGTCGGCCATCATGAAGAGGTCGGCTACGATTGGCTCCATCGACAACATGAGCGAGGTTATGATTTTATCATTTGTGGTTCTCCAATTTTTTGCTGCCTTTCTTTCGATTTCAATCTTATTTTTTGGATCTGCTGCTTTTAGTTCTTTTGTATCTCCGGTGATGTATTCTAACATCTCTCGACCACTTAGAGCCCTAGATGTTGCCCTTGCCCATGACAAATAATTTTGACCATTGAGCAAGATGTTCGTTAGCTTGGAGGTGTTGGTGACCTCGAGTTGCCTCTCTTGAGCCATCTTGTTTTTTTGCTGAATTTTGTGTTGTGGTTTACGCTGGTACTGACTAGCTTTGCTAGTTTGGGTGACACTTGTGCAAAAAATTTCATATCTATTGCTCTGATACCATGTTGAATTTATGAAATAGAGAAGTGAAATTGAGGAGAGAGAATATATTTGCAAACTTGTTTTTTTTCTTATTACAAGATTTCATATTTATAATTACAAGCTTAAAACTAGCCGTTAGTACTATTTCTTATTCTAGTAATGACGGTACACGTTATTTTCTCTCAAAAAAAAAAAAAAAACGGTACACGTTATCGTTATCATTATATATTTGAAATTAAGTTGGAATCTTTTTCTATATTTTAACATAAAATCATGTATAAACACAAAAATTTCAAAATAAATAAAAATCAATTGACCCAGTGAGTTCGCCCCTGACTATAAATATAATTTGTTTTAGAAAATTTAGAAAATTATGTTTCATAAAATTTTGTCCTATCTTATTTTCTATTCTCTACGTTTGCCCCCTCTCTCAACAAAACTAGTATAATTTAAGCCCATCAAGAGATTTGAAAATTTTAACTTCAAGAATCGATGACGGACGCAAACCATTGATCTTGATCTACTTAATATATCAAGTGTTTACATTCCTGATTTCTTATTTTTGTATACAATATCAATTGATTTTGAAATAACAAACTATATTGGTGTATTCATTTTTTATTATATTTCAACCTTTTTATCTTATACGAGATAAACTTACAAAAATAAAAATGGAATATAAATATTTAACTCGTGAAGTAGATTGAGATCAATGACTTAAATTTGTCGTTGGAACTGATTATAGTTGTAAGGTTACACTCTTGAACTCCTTAGAGCTTATATTGGCTTCACTTGTAATAATCATTAGTTTTATATATAGAAAGGTGGAAGTCTAGACTATAGACTTTCATTTAATATTCATTCAGATTTTGAACTTACGATCTCACACATAGAGAATATTGCCCTTATCACTACATCAAAGACTGATTATTGACTTGTAAGAATTATAAAAAAATATATATAAATATCTGATTTTTAAGTCTAAAATACCCACTCTAAAATTTGTATTATCAGCATGGGTTGCACCTGCCAAACTGTTTTAGTTTATTAAAAGTATAAGCCTAATATTTAGCACCTTATTCATGCTTAGCATGAATGGAGTACTCATAGTACCTTGCAACTTGGGTCATGAGAACACATGCACAAATAATAAACCAAAATACGTTTTTTTTTAATCCAATTAATTTTGAAGTCAGTTGTCATTACAGCAAGACAGGTTATTTACTGAAATTTAATTTAAATAACCCATTCAAGATACATTAAATTGCAAAGATAACCACCTACAACCAAAATTAAAAGTACTCTTTTCCGCAATATAAATAAAAGTGTCAGAGAAAAAAAGTCATTAATTTTGGATGTCAGTTGTTTGATTGCACAAGTCGTGTCTATTTTTTTTTTATAATAAACCCGTAGGCGTTCCATTAATTAATAAAAAGTATCATAGTTTACGTCAGACATATATGTCTGCATAAAAGCATCTCTACACTGATGCATTTTTTTTTTAAACTGTCAGAATAGTAAAAAACACAGGGTTTATTGCTGATAAAATCTCTAACTCTCTGCTGACTGATTCTACTGTCCCTTTCCTTGTTTGCTAAGTACACCTCCTAGCCCAGTTAGCAATTTTATGTGGTTGGTGCATCGCCCTTCTTTCCGCATGATTTAGAGTGACACAGTGTTGTACCTGAGCCATGAATCTTTCACATTCTGCTATGTTTTCCATTGCCCTCCATGATGGCGGCTCCTCCAGTCCCATACCCGTTACCGCATTTGTGAGTGCTTTACAGTTAGGGGTGTAAACGGTCGGACACGGATCTGATAGTGATCAAACTGTATCCTTATTCGTTATAATTTTTCTGATACGGATACGAATACGGGTAGTCTCAGATACGGATACAGATCGGATATTAAACGGATACGGATATGGATCGGATATCGGACGGATACGAATACAGATATGAATATAATTCAGATAATTAAAAATAATTATGAATATACATTTAATAAAGAATACATCTAAATATAATTTTTTATTCATAAATTATATCTAATATTTTTCATAATAAGTTTGTTGGTTACAAAATATATATCATATTACCAAAACAATAGTCACTAATTATGTCATAGTGTTAAATTGTTCATCTGAATATATATATATATATATATATATATGGAGATGGGCTAACTTGCTTTGGGAATTAAATGACCTCCTTTACTTTGCATTCTACTCCCTTGGATTTGCTTTAAAAGTCGTGCGGATCAATCAGATCGGAACTCAAAATTTTCGGTAAATTGGCTTATTGCACTCCATTTACTGGAGACGTCCAGTAAATTAAACCCCCAGACCCACACGATCTCTCTCTCAGCCATTTTTTTCCCAGCCCTAAATCTATTGCAACTCCTCTCCCCTCTCGGCACCGCACCGCACCGCCTCACCGCCGCACCGCTGCACCACCAGTCCCTCTCGGCACCGCACCGCCGCACCACCAGTCCTCTCGGCACCGCATCGCCGCACCGCCGTACATCCCTTTGTTTCTCTCTCTCTCTCCGATCCAACTGAGAGAAACCCTACATGCGATCAAGCTCCTATTGAGGTACCTCGCTCTCTCTCTCTCTTTCTCTGTATCTCTCTGTCTCAACACTTAATTACCTGCTTACTGGAGTTCAGGCGACCAATAAAAGAGATAAAAATCAAATCTTGCATAAGGTGGATACTTTGTTAAGTTTTTTATTTAAAATGAGTTACAGATTGATTTTTGGGTAAACTTTTTGTTTCGACATCAGTATTAATTTTTGAGACCAGTAGGGATTAAAATCCAAATTTTGTTTTTCGAGACCAGTATTGATTTTTGATACCAGTATTAAAAAACAGCAGTACAACGTAGGGTTTCTCTCGGTTGGATTGGGGAGAGAGAAACAGAGGGACGTACGGCGGTGCGGTGTCGAGAGGGACTGGTGGTGCGGCGGTACGGCGGTGAGGCGGTGCGGTGCGGTGCCGAGTGGGGAGAGGAGTTGCGATAGATTTAGGGCTGGGAAAAAAATGGCTGAGAGAGAGATCGTGTAGGTCTGCGGGTTTAATTTACTAGAAATCTCCAGTAAATGGAGGAGTGCTCCAAGCCAATTTACCGAAAATTTTGAGCTCCGATTTGATTGATCCGCACGAATTTTAAAGCAAATCCAAGAGAGTAGAATGTGAAGTAAAGGAGGTCATTTAATTCCCAAAGCAAGTTAGCTCATCTCTATATATATGTATATGCAATTTAATAAATCATTGATAAGTATGTAAAGTTTAATAAATTAATTTAAGAACATAGAGTATTTTTTATGGTTCAGGGATATAAACAGTCAGTACAGATAGTTAAAAATCAAACTGTATCGATCCTTATCCGTTATAAATTTTTGGAGATCGATACGAATTGGATAATTTAAGTAATTTCCCGGATTCAAATCCGAATAAAATATTATCCGATCCGTTTACACCCATATTTACAGTCCAAGTACAGTATGTATCTGTGCCTGTGTGACTCCTCCTAATCCTTGACATATTTTAGTGCGTTCCTCAGAGCGTATGCCTCTGCCTGAATAGGTTCCAGTTGCATGCAATAGACCAAGAGCCTGGTGCTCCAAGCTCCATGCCCAAGTGGGGCCCGCCTTGCGACTGCCCCCAATTTTAAGATATTTTGGCGAACATATTACCTACGAACCAATGTTTATTTCTTAAGTTAGGCTATTACTATGCATGTTACTTTGAAACTCGTAATATCAACTTATATTTTCATTTTTAAAGTTTAAATACTTGATCTGAATCATTCAACATGATCTAAATATAAAAATGTACCTACGAATTTTTTTGTGTGTATTTTTAGAACCTTTTTTACTATTTCTTAGATAGAAGAAATATGTATTATCACACGGAAATC
The DNA here is from genome assembly GCA_025461125.1 of Carex kokanica. NCBI lineage: Eukaryota > Viridiplantae > Streptophyta > Magnoliopsida > Poales > Cyperaceae > Carex > Carex kokanica. The sequence goes on from JAJGRX010000532.1 coordinate 88,750, forward strand.
GTGTTTAACAGTCAGATCGATTGCTTAAATTTTGAAAATAAAATATAGATACATAACCGAGTTGATCCGTAATATGCAAAGTACCATATCCTCACTCTTATTTTTTTATATCATTTATGCATGTAATCTCTAGGAATAAAATCAGTTTAATATTAAGTATGTTACGTAAGTGCCTGCATAAGTTTTCTTTTCTACCTTAATTTTTTTTTTTTCTTAAATATTTGCAGAGGCTGCAAAGTGGTGAGAAGAACTCAAAACTCTCAATCTTAAAATATCCAACTATCCTAAAATATTTTTCTAACCAACTATATTACCACCCATTCTCTTTTGCTACATAATTAGTTTTAGTTCCTAAAAATATGACTATTTTCGTACCCATCATTTAGAGAAATATTTAGTGACATGTTTAAGAGAAAGTTTTTTTAATGACCGATTTTGAGAGCAAATGATTTATTTTCTTACAGGAGGTGCACACCCAAGCATATGTATAAATGTCATTGTGTATGCGTCACAAATAGATAAATGAACTATTTGTCAGAAAAAATTGATCAGTTAGAAGACGAAATATTTTTTTTATAATAAAGGATAAAGTGGGTACTTTAAATTTAAAATGATTTCAACAGAAAAGACAATAAATTGGATAATTTTGTGAGTTTTTTAAATTTCGAAGAGTAAATATGATATTATGAATTTTAGAGGGGAAATATGTAATATTGAGGAATATACATGTAAATGCCCCCTTTTTTTTTGTAATAATAGGTACATAAATGTTTGTTACCAACGAGTGCTTAATTATAAAGAATGAGTATTTAATTTTAGATGCACAAATATATTTGTTTTATGACCCGTCATTTTTATTAATATCCATTATTAATTATAAAATAATAATAATGTCCACCTTAGCTGGGTTTTAAAAAAAATGCCCAAACCAGTCATTAAATGGTCGGTTGAGAATAAAAATAAGAACCAGCCATTAAATGGCCAGTAGGGAATTTTTTTTTATTTTGCTGTTTTAGACCCTATAAATACCAATCTTTCTCTCTCCTCTCTCTCACAACTCACTCAACTCAAAGAAGAGAAAGAGAGCAAGAGAAAGAGAGAGAGAAAAAGAAGGTGATTTTCAAGTAATTTTTTTTTTATTTAAATTTTTTTTCAGCAACCTATACATTTAAATTAGTAACCTGACAATTGTTTACTATGTACCAAAATATAGTTTGTTGGCCATAGCCATGATTTCATTATACTGTGGTGGGAAGTTTCTTACTAACACATATGAGGTTTATTACTCCAAAGAGCCAGTTAATTCATTCATGGTTCCCAATGATATCTCACTTTGGAACTTGAAAATCATGATTTACGAATGCACCGATAACCTAGAAAGGTGGAACTTAGAATTGACAACCCGAGTGAACGATGGAAAACCCTTGACCTATACCAGTGATGATACTAAGTGTTGCTGCATGGAGAGACATGTATAGGCGGTTAAAGGCCACTAGAACAGCACCACAACCATGACCTCATACAAGATCCCCACCTAGACCCGTGCATGTGGCGCCTTTACCATTACCACCACCATCACCTCACCCCAGACCGGCACCAGTAGACGAAAAAATTGGGTCGAATTTTGAGGGAGCAAACTGAGACTCTTATCACCTAGAGGGTTGTGATAAAAATGGTCTAGTGCCAATTCGCAGAGAATATGAGAATATGCCACTTAGTGGCCAGACTAATACGCATCCGTTCACAGACTTCAATGATATATCTTCTTTTCAAGAAGCAGTATGGGAGACAGATTGAGTACAAAGATGAGCTGGCGCTAGAACAATTTTTTCAAAGCTAATAAGAGCTGATTAAGAAGATTAGAGAGTACCATATTGATAAGAATCAGGAGATTATAATGAAGAAAAGTGACAAGAATCAGATTCAGGTGGTATGCAAGACTCCGGGTTGTGATTACGAAATTAGGGAAAAATAAACGAGTTTTGGAGATGCATGGGTTATAACGAGGCAAGACAAGCCTCACACATGCAGGTCTGAGTACACAAATACCGACCATGAATGTCTCACGACATCAATCATTGCCGATATCATTGAGACCTCCATTAAACATGACCCCTGTATGAGCATCCAAGGGGTGGAAAACTGTGTGAGAGTTAGGTATGGCAATGTAACCTCGAAATACAACCGACTGTGGAGAGGTCGTGAGCTTGCAATAGCCCAACAATTTGGGAGTTGGGAGGGTTCATACAACTTGTTGGAACCACTGCTTATGGGAATTTGTGACAAAAATCTCGGCTCTAAGTGCTTAGAGCTGATAAATTCGTCTGTGTTATATCGGACTAGCACAAGGAGATCAAATGTGCACTGACAGCAGAATACGGATGGTCTCCAGACCTTTTTGTGCACATGTTTTGTATACAACATGTTGCTGACAACCTGGTCCAGAATTATGGAAATGACAAGTGGTTCAAATGGAGATTCAAACAAGGAGCTAGGAAGAAGAAGCCAAGAAGGATAAAAGAGATGTTCGAAAAGTTTGTTGTGGTATGTCTAATTTATAACATTTAGTTTAATTATTTTATAAGACTATAGGAAAAATGAAGTAACACATCTTTGTTTTTGTGCAGCTAAATCCAAAGTGTAATGCATTTTTAAAAAAGGTGGGCAAAGTACGTCCAATGATGTGATGGAGCCGTCCAATTATGAAAAGATTTTCCAAACCTGTAATGGAGAATACCGATTTGGTATCATGACCACAAACGGGTCCGAGTCGCTCAATAGTGTCTTTCGGATAAGCTGTAGAATGCCCATGGCTGCCATAGTGGAGGAAACTCTCTATAAGTGCAACAAATAGTTTGTTGAGCGACGGAACCGAGCAATGGACTTAAGAGATGCAAATCAGTTATTTTTCGACCGGGTTTTGCAAAAGATCAGAAAATAGTGGACCAAAGCTGCAGAAATGCATTTGGTCCCTTATACGCACGGCGAAGATCAGTACCAAGTTTCATCCCCAAATGAGTACGTTCTAGTCACCCACGGCGTCAATGGAAGTATGAACATTAATAGGGAGTTACAGTACATTGTGACACGTGGGCCCAGCAACAAAATGGAAATTACATGCAGAGGTATCCAATTAACATTTATTCTGTGTGTTCATGTCTTAGTGGTTTGTCGTGAATTAAACTGGAGCGATGACTAATTTGTTGCAGATTGGTATACTGTGAACTATCTTGAAAGTACTTGGGTGTTTGTTCCTTATGGCAATATGGAAGAATGACCTATTTGTAATTCTCCTATAATTCTTCCTAGCAAGACCTGGATTAGCGTTAGGAGGAGAAAACACACCCGTTATGTAATGACCATGGATGAAATGCAAGGTAGGCGAAAGAAGCATCAGGCTCACCGTTCCACTACCGACAATAATCGAAAAGGTATGTAACATTCATTAAAAATTATATTTTATTTTCAATTTTGACCAACTTACTAAGTAACAAATGCAATGCAGAGGCCAGAAACGTAGCAAATGCGACAGAAAATGAGCGAGTTGTCGCAGAGGTAACTGGATCACAAGGGTCACAACGAAACACAGCTACAAGCCGTTAAGATGCATCTGCTATATTTGCAGAAGCAATGGGAGAGGCAGTTGCCATAGGAAGAGAGGCGGTTGGGGTGCAAGGAGAGCCATCTGAAAGCCAACCAAGGAGATCAAATGGTAGGCGTACAAGGGCATCTGGAAGCAGTAATTGGTGATTTAAATTCTTCTGCAACTGGTCGGTTTCTCGAATTTAATTTTAGGCATAACAGTAATTGGTGATTTAAATTCTTGTCATTTGATGCATGTTATGAACTTGTTTATTTAGATGTTGCTTTCAGAACTATTTTATTTGCAATTTGTGTGAACTTTATTAAGACTAAGTATGAGTTAGTTGAATGTAAGTGTTTATAACTTTACTGTTTTTTACAATATTGAAAAATTAATTCTGAGATTTCTACTAAACCAGAAAATTGCCTTTGAAATTGTCTTATCTTTCTCTCTTTCTTTTTCTCTCTTTTTTTCTGTGAGTTGAGTGAGTTGTGAGAGAGAGGAGAGAGAAAGATGGATATTTATAGGATCTAACAATGCATATTAGTTTGGGCATTTAAATTTTCCCTACCTGCCATTTAATGGCTGGTTTGGACATTTTAAAAAAAATCCAGCTAAAGTGTGCATTATTATTATTTTATAATTAATAATGGATATTAATAAAAATGATGGTTGTATGACGTTAAGAATGTAAAAAATTGTAGCAATGAAAGTTTCTAAAAATTTAGTGTTTCTATAACAATTACATATGTAGCGCGCTTGACATTTTTGAAGATACGATTAACATCTAGCTAGGTGCTGGTGATACTAAGAAAATGACTTTGCATCACATATTTGGTTATCATTGTTTTTAAAAAGATCGTGACACAAAGATTCTTACAAACATGTAAAATCTGTCGGAATCTACTTGTGTTTTTTTTCTTTTGTATTATCAAATGCAAGATTCTTACAAACATACAACTTGCTTTGACATTTAGCAAGATGCTGGCTGAAAAAGTGACTTAAGCATTGTACGAATAGTGACATATTTGGTCATTTTTGTGTCTAGACAAATAAAATAGTGATATATATAATGCCGGAATCAATTTCTTTTTGTTTAAATATGTGAAATATTATACAAACATATAATTATATCGTTAATAGGTCAGTAAAATTTACTGAGCTATTCTAATTGCCGCCTTACCGGTGATTTGTTGATGGAGTTGATGAAGAAATTAAAAGTGGGCTCTTGATGAAATCCCTCCCTCTATAGGCCCACTAAATGCATCCCTGTTGGCTGTTGTAACATTAATTTATAACATTTTAACACCCTGGTCCCTGGTCCCTGGTCCCTGGTCCCTGGGTGTGGTCAGTGCGAGCTCTGAGTCAATGTGGTGCCATCGGACAGCAACAGCTGAGATCACTACCATTACCATACAGATTTGGATTATGTAATTAATTTCATGACTTGAGGCACCCACCAAGTTCTGAAGACCTGTGTTTTGAAGAGTTATCAAGTAATGATATAATGTAATGTCCAAATTAATTAACATCTGAAACATATATATTAGCCTCTGACTTCTATAGTTGCATATTCAATTGAAGACTTCAACAAACCAACAACAATAGAATAGAGTCATCTGACATCTCATTTAAAATTCTAAATTGTTAAGTACCATTGTACCAACACAATTTATGAACACAAAACTCCACAATTTTTTTATTTATTACTTATTTAACTTTCTGACTTTCACCAGAGCACAGCAAGCCTGATTAACCCCTCACTTCAAAATTTCAAAACTAATGCCCTTCACATCTGCATAAGCATAACTAGAATTTCTAAAATTGTTTCCCCAACTAATCCTTTTCATGAACAAATAGGGCATAGCACCAGTCCATTCTCATTACAATCAATACATCTCAGTACCTTCCCTTTAATGGCCCCCTTTTTATACTCACCAGACAATGCCACAACGATTTTTCTACTCCCATTACACTGGAAGCATGGTAAAAACCGCATCCCACCACAACCATCACACATGCAACCATTGAACTGGGCTTTAGGCAACCCCTCCAATAGCCCGGCAAGCTTGCCTTCTTCGTGTAATTGAAGCACGACTTTTGCTCCCCCTATGTGACGACCCTTGATGAAGAGCCTGGGTACAGTCGGGCCCTCAATGGTACCTTTCATCAGCTCCCTGAGCTCTTCCCTGAATCTAATAACAGAAACAGAGTAAATATCCACACTGTTTCCCTTTACAAATTACACCAAGTTCCGAACTCAACTTGCATTGAAAAAGCTATAGTTTCCAACATAAGCCCCAATTTGATAGGTTTGTAAGAAAATGTATTCAGCTTGATTTTCATATTCAGTATTTCACTATGCTCCTGAATGCAAAATGAATTAAGGATGTATGAATGGCATGTTATTTGCAATTGAATTCAGAGTGTTGGGCAACAATCAAAGTTTAGTTTGTGACAAGTAAAAGTATATAATTAGTAAATGAATTCAGCAGAAACTAACCCCAGATCCATTGACACATCACGCTCTCGAATCCAAAATCCTAACCCGTCCAAAGCCACACGCACTGCATTACACTCCTCAAAAGTCTTTCTGATCCCACGCAGAGTGGTGGTGTACAGTACTGCCGCCTGAGCTCCACCTGGAGGGCACCTTTTCTCAAAGCTCTCCATCAAACACCTTATGTGCGTGCCTCTTTTCTCTCCATTTATTGGCCGCAACACATTGGCCCTTTTATGCAAGTCAGCCGGCGAGTTGAACAGAATCGATCTTTGCGCCTTGCTCTCCTTTGCCTCTTGACTGGAACTGATGGCGGTGTTGGCTAGGGATTTGTGAGGTGTATTCGGGTCAAGACCTGCCATGAGCTCCCATGAGTTGATCACCTCAGCTGAGGGCTTTGCAACTGTAGAACGGGAGCGAGGCAGAAGTGGTAGAGGTGGCGGGGGCGGAGGCGGAGGCGGAGGTGGCGCACTTAAGGGAGGGGTTTGGGTTTGGGTTTGATCTAGGGAGGTTAAGATGCCATATGTTGAAGAGGTGAGAGAGACGATGTGGTGGCTTAGAGCAGTGGGTCTTACAATGCGTGGGTGTTCTTCGTCGTCTAGGAAAGTAGAAGAAACGCAGCCCATTATTGGATTAACGTGATGAAGAAAGAGACAAAGGAGACGATTGAAATTGAACAGAGGTCAAAGCCTCAAAGCCTCAGAGCCATTGCCCATTGGCGGGTTATATTGGAGAGGGAGAAAGAGAGAAATTCAAAATTATTTGAAGTTTTGAAAAACAAATTGGTTGGCTTGGAGTAAAAGATGTCTTCTGAATTATTGCAGTAGTGAGTACTGACGAGTGTGTGTGGTCCGTTTCTAATTCAAGCTTCCTTCCTATGTTGGCCCCGTTCGTCAGTGATATGCAACAGGATTTTTCACAACCGATTCCACAGAAGAGGAAGAATCAATAAAAACGAGGTCGCGTTGGTAGGAGAGAGGTATTAATTTTGACTCGTGACTCGTGACTCGTGAAAATTAAGCTGAGTGCTGTTTTACGGACGTCCAGGCTTGACAGTGCGGGGCCCAAGGCGCAGGACCGCAGGTACAAAAAGGAAGGAAAAGAATATGGTAAATCATCACCTATACAGCTATACTATACAATAATACAAATTACAAAGCAACCACCTTTTTTTAATATTTTTCAAACCAAGTAAAGCTAAAGCTGCATTTGCCTTATTTTTTTGTACAGCTCATAAAAAAAAATCAACAAAAAACCTAGAATCTGCCATGAAAGTGAAACAGTAAAAATAATTCTTACTCAACTCTTGCTCAGGTTTACTGAAAAAAATTGAAAGTTGACTCCATAAAAAAGAAGAGACAGAAAGGAAGGAAAGCTAAATTTGCATGGATTATCATCACTTTATATATGAATATGAATATGAATATGAATATGAATTCAATTGGTGGATGTGAAACTTAACGATAGTGGCGGTAGACGACAGTGGTGGATATTGGAGAGATTTAATTTTTGTAAATTTGTAAAGCGTTGGTTAGTGATACTGCAATGGGCCTTATCAATTAGATGGTCAGACCAACCAGTCCGGCCCATTAAATGAACTAAGATCTCTTATAATATTAATTAATATACCATGCAATTGCAACTTCATTTGAAAATCATTATTACTAAGGTTCTAATCGTTTTGTCAGATGCTGCTGGCTTGTGTTATTAATCAAGGAAGGAAGGAAGAGCTTTATTAATTTGAAGTTCTACCTACTCACAAAAAGTACTCACTTGATTAACCCCTTCAACAACGCCTTTCCAATTCCAATTCCTAATTTTGAGGTCAAGACAGCCACAGCCCACAGCCACAGGTAGTCTGGTACAACAGGCTAGGGGTTGTTGGAATTGGATTTATTCACGCACTAATATGTACATAATTTATTTTGCATTAATTATTAAGTAGATAATTAAGGCTTTATTTTTATTTTCTGAAATTGGATAATTAAATTAAGGCTATTTTGTATTTGGGTAGTTGAAGAACGATCGAGGCATGGCACGCAAGGATTTATTATTGATTTATTGGTCGTCTAAATAAACTTCAATTACGTGTCACTTTAGATCAAAAAAACTATAACACGTACGTACCTGGAATAAACAAAAAAAAACTATAATACCTTGTAATTGTAAACTTGTGAGAATTAAAATAACATAATCAAGGAAGCTATATATATATATATATATTATTAAACATATATATTTTCATCACTTTACCTTCAACAAGATATATAACAAATAGTCATACGATACAAAGGGATGATCGAGTATCTCTAGCTAATATTGGAGTGCGAAATAGAATTGAGATCGATGCAGAAAGCCTGGAAATTCGGTATGAGATCGAAGGAGAGATCCAGCTCCAGATACACATCCCATAATAGCAGAGGTAGCCTGAGACGAACCGATTCAACCGAGCTTGGAGATGGTGTAATTTGATGAAGAGGTGCCTCAGTCATGGCTGGATGCATATTAATTAATTAATTAATTGTACTGATCGATGAGCAAGAAAGAAGATTTAATTATATTGGGAAGGAGGAGGAGGAGGAGGAGGAGGAGGAGGTAGAGAAGTGTGTATATATATGTGTGTGGTTTTGTTTTCTTGTTTTTGTATTGCTTGTGGAGCAGCATATATAAGGTGATTTAATGCGCTTGGTTTGGTTTGGTTTCTTTCGAAGTTGAAATATCAGGAAAGGAAAGGGATGGAAACAAATTAGCGCTGTTAAGTAACAGGTATATATATATTATATAATATATTGACTATTGAGAGTTTAGCAGTTCAACAAATTATTTAAACAAAATTGGAAGAGTCTCAGTTATATTACGTATTCATGTAAACAACAACTTAGAAGGTTTGCTGAGATCAAACTAGAAAATTAAAATTGAGACTCAAAAATCTAATATAATTTTATTTCATAAAGACTCTAAAAATGCATTAATACATACAATATTATCAAGTTAGAATGCATTTCAAAAAAAAAAAAAAAAACTTATATCAATCTATAAAGATACATTTATTTAATATTATAAAACTATTGTTTAAAGAAATAATTTTAAATTGTAGATTATTTTTAATTACTTATATAACAAGTTTATTAAATTTGAGTCAATTTAATAAATCATTAAAATTTACAGTTTAATAACTTTAAAATTATTTGAAGTAAAACTAAATGATTTTCTAGTCGGTCGAGATTTGTGCACATGCTATTTAAGAAGTAAAGACATCTATATTCTTAGAGCATCTACATCTCAGCAATTCAAATGAATTTTTAAATAACTGTTAACCACTTTTTAGAAATTAAGGTCTCTAAAGTTTCTAACTCTCACATCTCTGAAATTAATTTTAGAGTTTTTATCAAGCCACGTCAGCAACAAATTAAAAAAGATAAATAATTTGAGCCAATTATTTGGTTAGCATGGAGTTTATAAACAGTTTCTTAATAAGAAACTTTACTGCATAGTTTCTAAATAATAAACTATCTCATATTCCTAAAACTACATTAGAAACTCTAATAGTACCAGAAATGTGGATGCTCTTAGGTTTCAATTTTAACAGTATTTTATAATATTTGAAATAGATGTACATAAAAGTTGGATGTGCGTTACAAACAATCCTAAAAATCTGGGTTGCTCTTATAAATAAAAATGGGTATATCATGATCAGTCACCGAATCAATTCTTTTGAAGTTGTAAATTAACCTGCAGACAGAAATAAAAAGTAGAAAATGACAAGAATAATAACAATATTGTAAGATGCAGGAATTATTATAAAAAATAAAAATAAAATAGAGAGATCAAAGGTTCTACTTCAATGTTAACAGCAAAGAGATTGCACCAGCACCAACCACATCTTTTCACATATCACAGCTGATTTTATCATGCTGATAGAACTTCGTAACGTCTGGTACGTATTTGTTGGTTATCAGCATTACCAGAATGAAAAAGAAACAGAAAAAAAACAGAGAGAAAAAAGTCATAAATTGTAATTAATAGAACAAGGGCCAATAATAGTCTTAATTACATAACAAAATGCCAGTGATTTCTTCTTTCTATTAGTTATGTATTTACAAATAAATACAGGACAGAGCAGCACTGCTGCTCAAATTATTCCCTTTCTATTTCTGATAATATACAAACTAAAATTAGAAAAACACAGAACATAATACAAGAAAGATAAAAAAAAGAAAAAGAAACTGCATTGAGATTTAACTTGGCACAGAAGTGAGATCTAGACAAAGTATCTCAAGCAGAGGCGTTACATCCATGGCAGATATGTCGACAGCGAGCTCGAAATAGACATACCACAAAAAAATGGGAATTTTGAGATGAACAATGGTTGGTGAAGAAGCATCTTCAATAGGAATGTAATTAGGCATTGCTAACTGATGAAATCAAAAGAGGAGATGAGAATTAATTGTTTATCTGGTATATATATATATTTATGAGATGAGCTTCTTGCTTGTAGACCCTGTGATGAAAGATTGATTCAATGGGGGAAGGAAAAAAGAGAAGATATGAATGAATTAGTATATTCAAAAGAATTTAGCGCAACCAAAATAAGCAATTGACAAAGTCAGAAAAATGATACAAAATTGGAGAGGAAGAGCCTAGTCTAACTTGGCGTATCCAAAACAATAATAATATTAAAATAACGGTTCGTCTGCTACAGTTTGCTTCAAGGCGTCTACCTACTCTCTCCTTTTCCAACAAGGAAAATCGTCCATCAAGTATTATTCATTTTTCCGACATTTTTATTAATATCCAAAGTTAATTACAAATTAATAAATATATCCAGCTCAGATGAGTTTTGTTAAAAATGTCTAAACCAGCCATTTAATAGTCGGTTCCCAATTTTTTTTTAGAGAGAGAGGGACTGGGAGAGAGAGAAAGATTCTCAAGATGGGTATATCATAGTTGGCTAGAATAAAATGTCGTAGGAAACTCGGATTGAAGTTTGCACTCGGTTTGGCCAAGATCAAACAAATAAATTTGGTTGGATGCGTGTGTTACATCGGTTGCATGTATCGGTGCATCATCGATGTTTTTGTAATGAAACATCGGTGCGTAAGCAGGGTAGTGCTACAAAAATATCGGTGCGTCGCTGATGCTTTTGTAATAAAACATCGATGTTTTATTAGCATTAGTATTGGCAATAAAGCAGAGTAGTGCTAAAAAAAATATCGGTGCGTCACTGATATGCACTTCTGCCGTCGTTAAGCCGTGCATAAAGCATCGGTGCGTCATCGGTGTTTTTGCACAAAAGCATCGTTTTTTTTCAAACTTTAAACGGCCATAACTTTGGCTAGGAAACTCAGATTTGCGCGTACGACCCCAATTCGGAAAGATAGGAAACACAACTGGATCACATTAAACTAACTAGATTAACCTGAACTAGTGAAATTGTTAAAACTTAGTACCTTAAAAAAACGTAATTTAGTGTTCACATGTAGCTAGTGAATTTAATTTGACAATAACCAGCATATTTATTAATTTGTAATTAACTTTGGATATTAATAAAAATGTCGGGATTTTTTTCATTTCATCTTTAAAGCATAAAAAAAAAATTTGGCCTTTTAAGTTTTACAAAAATTGCACATCGGAATTCGTTTCGAAAAAACTAATCTTTATTTCACAATAATTAAGTTGAATTTTAACAATGATAGTTTATTTTAAGTTTTGGAGTGTAGAATTTTTTTGAAACAAATAAATATATATATTTTTCAACTATAGAAATCAATGAATTTTTTACAGACAAGCACAAACTTGATAATATACAATGAGAGAAAATGAAATGGGATGGATGAGAATATTGTTGATGTGGGATAAGTGAAAAACTTTATATTTAAAATTTGGAGTATATATTTGTACCAATTTAGCATACATGCCATCTTCGTAATTAATTCATATGCTTTGATTTATATTTAGGTGGAAGTTGTTGGAGAATCAACCTACATACTTAATACATGGCGTTGTCTATGATAATATTAGCATTAACACTGCTTAATTTATTGTTTTTAACATATTCATGTCATTTCATTTGCGTTATTAACATATATATATATATCGGCAATCATCATCCATGTAATAAAAATTATTTCGGTGAAAACAAATTCACTCCATCAAGTCAATATATGAAAATCCTGATGACATCAATTGAACTAACAAATAATTATATATTTGATATGAAATGAAATATTTGCTGACCGAAATGTTAATTTCCAAAGTTCAAAAGTAAAAGAATGAATCATTCTTTAAGGAAATAAGAAAAGAAATAAGAAAAGAAGAGCATGTTATTTTATTTTATTTTATTTCTTTGGGCACCTTCAATAGACATAATTTTTAATGTGTGATATTAGGCGAATATAATATATATATTTTTATTTAAAAAGAGATATATCGATCGTTATACGTAAATTGAAAAATCAGACTGGTCATGGGCGTACTTTGTCTTCTTAATTAGGAGTTAATTAGGACTGGATAACATACATAAAGCAAATTAATTAATTAATTGCGTGCAAAATACGCATTGTTTGTACTGAACATAAACAATTACATGTGACTGCTACTTAATTCTCATTTATTTATTTATTTATTTGTGATGTATATATGAAACTAAATGCAAATTAAGCCTTGTTGGGGAGATCGCGTCAATAGGATATAATAATAATAGACACATTTTACTTGACCAAGGAAGAGCTAGCTTTACCTATTATTCACTCAACTTAACTCCAAAATCTATTGAAATAGTTTCAAACGATGAATTCAAACTGTTGAAACCGATCTATTTTACGAGTGATATGTGTACATGTCAAAATTTATATTTTTTAAATTAATATAGTATAAAGTCAAGCGGTAAAAAAAAGACGGCTTATAAGTTAATTTTAGGATAAATTTCACCGAAGGTCACTAAACATTGTCATTTGTCACGAATTGGTCATTCAAGTTTGATTTGTCACAATCAAGTCACTCGATAACCTTTTCATCCAAAAAACTAAAAAAATATAGGAGGATATGGAGATGGATGAGCATATTCCGTTAGTATTTTAGATGAAATGAGCATATTCTGTTAATATTTTGGACGAAAAATGTACAAAGTGACTTGATAGTTCAGTTGCTACTGATGGACAAATCAAATTTGAGTGAACTTACCCATTCTTTTATTACAGAGGTGGGTTATCATGCTTTGAAAAGTAAAGTGTCTCTTTTAATTTCCGCCCATTTAAAATTCAACATGATATTCATACTAAAATGTGCTTCGATACCAAATTTTACATTTTTTTTTTAATTTTTGTTACTATTTTTTTAGAAAAAATTTAAATCACTTTTTTAACATGGTAAAAAAAAAGATTAAAAATATTCTGAAAACAGTGATTTTAAAAAAATATAAAAAAATAGAAAGAGTTTAAAAAATATGTATAAAATTTGGTCTCTAAGCACATATTAATATGGAGACCATGTTGAATGTTTTGAATTGATTTTATGAATTTTGAAAATGAAGCGGAAAGTAAAATAGGAACTTTACTTTTCAAAGCATAAAAGCTCACTTCTTTTTTATGTTCATTTTTCTTTATTTTTTGATCACTTGATTTCATATTAAACTAATTTGAAATTTTTATAAATTTGAGGTGTAAATATTTCACTTGTGAAGTATATCAGTATTACGGTTTTTAATTTGTCGTTTGTAGTCAATCCGATAAACTTTGGAGTTAAGTTCACCAAGCGGTTAAGAACACCTCAATTTACAGATTGTCTGATTAGCATAAAACGTAAAACGTATAATCAGAAAAAAAAATTATTTACATACGTTATTTATTTTACTAATAAATTAATGTTGAACAATTAATTTTTTTTCTTGATGAGATGTTAAAAATAATAATAAATTGAAAAAAGCTATAGAATGCTATTTTTTGTTTTGTAATTTGTAAAACAGAAAAAAACACTAGACACATATGTAAAGAAAATATCTTGTTTGATTTATGAATCGGAAAGATCACATAAGAACAAAGAAGTTTATAAGCAAACTTAATTAAGGTTCTAGATCCTGCCGTTACAACCAAACAATCTTGAATCCTTTTATAAAACTACTTGACAAATTAATATTTAACTGCCAAAAATTATTTTATTTTTACAATTCAACAATAGATCTCATGCGCACTTAATAAATTACTCTTTCTACTGCTTCCAAAACTTCGTTTCATTAGATTATGTTGTTAAATTAATGTCTACAACTAATAAGATCACAATGATTTAATGCGAACAAATTACAATTTTGTTAGTTTTGGACGTTTTGTAAAAATAATAGAGCAAAGCTAGGATGTGATGTGCTCATCAAGAGTGTTTGGTGAGCACAACTTTAAAAGTTTATCAGATTAGCTTCAAACAGCGAATCTAAACCGTTTAAAACCATCTACTTCATGATCAGTGATGCATGTACATTAAATTTTTATGAAAGTTTCGAATTTATTAAGTACAAGATCAAGCGGTCAAAAAAATAAACCTTTAATAAGTTATTTTATAAGTTATTTTCTTCATTTTTCATCATTTATTAACCGCTTGACCTACGATTAAAACAAAATTGGTTGTTGATGCTTGAGTGATGACGTGTGGATGTGAAATGACTGGAGAGTGAGTATGAACAAGTATCTTCTCCGGTATCATAAAGTGGAGCCCACTACTTTACGGTCTAGATTTACTCATAGCCAGACCAAATTAAAACCATTCAACATTCAATCAATATTAAAATGTACTTGGAGATCAAATTTTACATTTTTTGGAATTTTTTTACAATTTATTAAGTCAATTTTAAAATCGCTGTTTTCAATGATCTAGAAAATTTTCACTATTTATTAAAATTATCGATTTTAAAACTGACTTAATAAATAATAAAAAATTTCCAAAAAATGTACCGATCCTTCTATCTATGAAAATTCAGTGGTACTCTTTACGTTTCTCTCTTCTTTTTTGATATTTTCTACAGATAAAAAAAATTCAATTTTTTTAAAATAGAAATAAATAAACAGATTTTCAGAGAACAAGCATCTCGCTTGTTGGATTTCGAAAAACACTTCTGCCAGGAGGGAGGAACACAATTTAGTATAAATTTGTGTATGTTTAAAATTGTGTTAAAGTTTTTTTTTTTTTCAAAATCCAACTTGCGAGATGATTGTTATCTTGAAACCAGTTTATTTATTTCTTTTTAAAAAAATAAAAAAAATTCTCTGGGTGAAATATAAGATGTCTGATTTGAGATTCCTGTGAAATTCAAACAGACGATCCATATCTCATTCTATATATATGGTCATGTATTGTACCGGATCTTGGGAAAATTAATCTATTTCATTAATGAGTCTAGCTAGTATGACATCTGTGTGTCTCGCGTGACTCATGACTATTTAATTATAATTTAGGTTAGTTTATTCAAGATTTACTATTAAATCAATATCTAATGGTCCTAATTACACGTAACTTGCATGACTACGTGCCGTGCCGTGCCAAAGTTTCAAAAGATGAACACAGCACGGGACACGCGAGTCACGGCACGTAACTGACGCGCATGCCGTGCCGTTCCGTGACGGAGTCGGCTCCGCCGTGCCATTTTTTCCACTCTACATTATAGTATCGGTTCCGGTTCGGATCCAAGTCGGATATTAAATTATTAATTTTATAACTGTACCCATATTTTAACCGGTTATATTTTTTAAACCATATCTTATCTCAATTATTCGGATCCGGATCGGTTCCGGTTTGGATCCGGTTCGGTTCCGAATTAGATCCGGATAATCGGATAAAAGTAGCATCTCTAGTTTGTGTCCATTAGCTTTTAATCCATCAAGTGAGAAGTAGCTTTCCTCTAGAAAAAAAAGGAGAGGGCTAACAACGTTGATAATAAAAAAAAAAATGCATAGCCTGACTTTAGTATACTATTACTTGTCCATGAAAATAAATAGAAAATAGAAAAGAATTAATTAATTGACCATAGCTCCGTCAAATCGAAGTAGACATCTTATTTTAGCTTTTCGTTTGTTTCCGTTTCTTTCAGTCTTTAACTACCAAAAAGCAATAAAGCATTTGCTCACAACAGAGAAGATCGAATGCTTCCCAATAAAGAAATGATCGATCACATGCATTACAACATTCACGAAAGCTTAGTACCAAAAAAGTTAAAAAAAAAAAAAAAAAAAAGTAGTTTCTTGTTTGTGAATTTGCAATTAATTAATAACTAGACTCGAGATCTCCTGTTGTTTCAGATAATTTATTGAATCGATTTATAATCACACATTTTTCTGCATATAAAATAAAAAAGTATAAGCACAACAAATTATTATAGAAAGCGTTTAACAGTCTTTAACTTTAACTCTTATTTTCTCTAATCTGTCTACTCCTAACTATTTTACTATTTATGATAATAAATAGTGGCCCAAAACTCAAAAACAATAAAAGAACGTTAGCGTTAGCCTCCACATCTTACATGGTCCATACGCCTAATTTAAGTCCATCATGAATAGATAGTTGCTTATTTCTGAAATTTGGAAAAGAAAATTGGCTCATGATTTTATGAGCTTTTATAAAAAAAAAGGTTACAGGATCTCCTATTCTACTACGGGTTGAATAGGAGGTGGAGGTGGTGGTGGTGGTAGGTCGGTGCTATAATCAGTGGTATAATCAGTGGTGTAATCAGCAGTGTAATCAGTATGAACGGGTGGTGCGTGCGGTTCAGACGGTGATACATGACCCAAGTTTTGGTTACCCGAGTGGTCAAAACCCGAGTGCTGCTGCACTGGGCTATCATAACCTGTATGGTCTGTAGAAGGTCCAACCCTGGTCCGATGCAGAAACTTTCTGGAATACAACTCCATTATCGGGGTACCCGTAGATTGAAAAGTATTGTAAACACATCTCCAACCATCCTCATTTGTTATTGGATACTTTACATAGTAAGGTCTATCCTGCCCTGCGTCAACCCGAGTAACCAAATCTATGTCATACCGGTTGGGGGTTACACCAATCCTTTCAAATACCATTTGCTTAAGTTCCAGAAATGAGGTGTTTTCATTTACCTCAAAGCCGTGGGTCGGATCTTTCGAGTAACGTACTCCCTCCACACCCACCTCGAACTTCCCGCCCACATATAGTGTAACCAACATTTTATCTACATTAATAAACAAACTTTTATCAGTTACAAAATAATAGTACACAGTTAAATTATTAGTAAATAACAACAATAAAAAAAAAATTTAATAAAATTAATTAAAAAAATAAAATAAAAATAATGAACAGTAATCTACAGTAGTCTACAGTAATCTACAGTAATCTACAGTAATCTACAGTAGTCTACAGTAATCTACAGTAATAAACAGTAATCTACAGTAATCTACAGTAATCTACAGTAATCTACAGTAATCTACAGTATCTACAGTAATGCATAGTAAAATAAATAATAAAATAATAATAATAAAAACTAATAAAAAAAAAAATTACCTGCGAAGAAGAGCGATGAATTCGGGGCGAGGGCGAGGGCGAGAGAGTGTGAGAATGAGGCAGAATGGGCATTTATAGGCTGCATAGTGAACCGCCCCACCATGGGGCGGTTTGCTTGGCCGTGTGGACCGCCCAGTGATTGGGCGGTTTGGTGGGTAGAGTGAACCGCCCAGTCATGGGGCGGTTGGGTTAGT
This sequence comes from Carex kokanica, assembly GCA_025461125.1. Lineage (NCBI taxonomy): Eukaryota > Viridiplantae > Streptophyta > Magnoliopsida > Poales > Cyperaceae > Carex > Carex kokanica. The sequence continues at coordinate 106,538 of JAJGRX010000532.1, forward strand.
TTTGAAATTTTTTTGGGGTTGGGGTTACATTTGATATTTTTCTTTTGTTTGGGGTTATTAATAAAAATTTCAGCGTTAGCGTTAGCCTCCACATCTTACATGGTCCATACGCTTAATTTAAGTCCGTCATGAATAGATAGTTGCTTATTTCTGAATTTTGGAAAAGAAAATTAATTCATGATTTTATGAGCTTTTATAAAAAAAAGGTTACAGGATCTCTTCACAATTTTTTTTTTTTTTTTTCAAAATATAACACAGTAGTGAGTACCCTATTATACCCTATACAAGAAAATAATTTGGTCCTTGATGTTTCTGAAGAACGATGCTGTCCATTTAAATAAAGCCCACTAGGCCGAGTTGTCGTTGGGCCTGAAAACCCACTAAACGAATAAGGCATATAATGAGTCTTTCTTTGTTAATCTTGGGCTAGAAATTTTAGACATTTGATCCACCAATGTGAGCTTCACAGTAGATGAGTAGTCAACAATTAATTATTATACCGAAAGAACCAAAGCCCAAATCTAGGCCCGCTAAACGAGTCGGGCCGACTCATGGACTTTGAGTTGGGCTTTTGAATGAGTCAAATTGAGCTGAGTTTAGTCAAAACTCGGTCCGAACTCGAAATAATTCATCAATAATCTAACCGAGTCAATCCGAGTCGAGCTGAGCCGAGTTTGCGAGTCGAATCTCTTTGAAAAAGAAAGGGAAGTGGCTCTTTATTAGGGACTCTTTATTAACGAACTGAGTTCGGGCCGAGAGGATCAAATGGACTGAGTCGGGCCGGGCTTTTTTCTTCATATTTGATATGAGTCCGAGTTGGACTTTTAATGAAGATTGATAGAGCCGGACCGAGTTTCGGATTTGATCCGGCCCATTAGCAGGCCTACCCAAATCAGACATTTGCACCGCCCTGTAGTATTACATGAGGGTTCAAACAAAGAAAGAACGGTCTAAATTTGTTCTTGTTCACTGTTTACTTGAGATTTCCGATTCCAACAACATGAAGAGGATAATAAAATGCCCTATCGTCAATAATCTCACATAGACATAGTGCCCCTCGTTATCATAGAGAGAAAATAAATGGAATTATGAGTTTGTCATTTTACAAGGGAAGTTAGGAGGGCTATGTAGCTTTGCAAGGAGCCATCAAAGGGACCCCTTTTCATGACTTTTGGGGCACATTGAGAAAATCAACGCGAGGAATTATCGTATCTTTTGCACCAAATGTTGGCCTCAAATCCTTCTAAATAGCGGAGAAGATTTAATTGGAAAATGGTCCCAGCTTGTCCTGTTTACACTTTTACCTTTTGAAATTTCCGACCATGTGGCCTTACTAATAATGCCGTCATTTTTATTAATATCCAAGGTTAATTACAAATTAATAAATATACCTACCTCATATCTACCTCAAATGAGTTTTGTTAAAAATGTCCAAACTAGTCTTTTTTTATTTAATTCAAAACCGGTCATTAAATAGTTTGTTTTCATTTTAAAAATTCGATTTTTTTTAAATATTTGTTAAATTACTTCTTTTGATATATAATTAGCATACTAAATTTCAACATATTTGGAAGAGATGTTAGATTTCAGCATCGTGCTCTTCAGTATCGTGTTAGATTTTAGCATTTTACAAAATGAAAGATACTCAATTTTAGGATGCTGGTTATTGTCAAATTAAATTCACTAGCTGCATGCGAACACTAAACTACATTTTTTTTTAGGTACTAAGTTTTAACAATTTTACTAGTTCAGGTTGATCCAGTTGGTTTAATGTGATTCAGGTTTTCTATTCTTCCTAATCATCATATCAATAATTTTGATACAAGTTCTGACTTTTTACTATACTGCATATGACACTGTCACTAGCTACAAACGGGTCATCGTGTGTCTACCGATGATAAAAAACTTTAACTCAATTTTTTGAGACACTAAACAACATTCTTTTGCAATTATGATTCCGTCGAATCCTTAGGGATGACCCCGAGGGCGCCACTGCCCCCATCTCGTCCCAAGCTTTCCAAATTGGGGTCGTATGCGCAAATCTGAGTTTCCTAGCCAAAGTTATGGCCGTTTAAAGTTAAAAAAAAAAACGATGCTTTCGTGCAAAAACACCAATGATGCACCTATACTTTATGCACGACTTAACGACGGCAGAAGTTTATCGATATATCATTACAAAAACATCAGCGACGCACCGATATTTTTTAGCACTACCTTGCTTAATTGCCAATGCTAAAACTAATAAAAAATTGATGTTTCATTACAAAAACATCAGTTATTAATGTTTCATTACAAAAACATCAGCGACGCATCGATGTTTTTGTAGCACTACCCTACTTAATTGCCAATGCTAATATTTTATTACAAAAACATCGATGATATACCGATACATGCAACCGATGTAACACACATATCCAACAAAATGCATTTGTTTGATCTTGGCCAAACCGAATGCAAACTTCAATCCGAGTTTCATACGACTTTTTCTTCTAACCAACTTTTTCAGCATCTTGCTCTTCATAGTCTCTAAAAAAGAAAAAAAGAAAAAAAAAATTAAAACGGGAACCGGCCATAAATGGCTGGTTGGAACATTTTTAACAAAACTCATTTGAGCTGGATATATTTATTAATTTGTAATTAACTTTCGATGGACCAATTTGATGTTTATTTGTAGCTGGCTCTTGACATACTTTGTGAGATTTTGAACATTGCTGGCGATTCTACAAGCTTTTGGGCGCGCCCCTTTCTCAGCTAATATGTTTTTATTATATTATTTAGCAAGAAGAGGTTTCAGTTTTTTGTATTTTTCGTCAAATATCTCAGGCTCACAGCTAACTTACGCAATTATTTTTCCTGTTTTCTCCGCTAAACAAGAGTTGAGAGATATAGTTGAAATGAGGGATTATAATATAAAGTCGCTTTTGGAGATACCCAGCAGCTGTTCAATCAGCTCTTCCATATTATACATGCATGTTCCTAATTAATTAATTAACTCATCATTGAGATCATATATATTTTAATTTGGTGTTGTACACAAGATCACACGATGACATAAATATATTAAGCTTAATCATTCCCACCAAACGTACAACACCAAATTCGACTTTGTCTACTCTTACAAAAATAACTCATGTAAGTAAATCATTCATTTTTATTTTATATTTTAACTGTTTAATTTGATTTGGCAGTAAATAAATTTACAATTTAAAAATTTATATGTAAGCAAAGTTTTACTCTTTGAATTTATCATTTGAAACTTTAGATAAAAGAAAAATATAAAGTAGCTAAATGCTACGTTAAATATATTAGCCGAACTCTAGGACTCTACGTACTTTGAGTATACCAATAAGCATTTGCATTTGCATTTGTTGAATAATAAATTAAAGTCTGTGTAAGATTATAGTGAAAAAACGTGCCGTCACGCTGTGATATTAGTCTCGTGTTGAAAACTGTGAGTCCAGTGACATTGACATGAATTCCTTGTTCTTTATTTGGTATATGCGTCATTTAAATCCCTGGAATAGTCAGTCAGCTCTAGGGCTGCAAACAAACCGAATCGAATCGAACTTACTTCCAGTTTGAATTTTATTTGAATTAATTTCGAACTAAGTTTGGTTTGAATTAATTTCAAACGAACTCAATTTCGAACTTTTACGAACTTTGTTACGACTTACGAGTTATGACTTATGATTGGGCCATAGTTCAAAATTACAAAACTTCAATAAAAACTCAGGCATTCTGAATTCTAATTACACAGTACACCAAAATTTATATCAAAATTCATTACAAATATCAAAATTTATATCAAACACTAAAGTTTAGTACAATCAATCAAAGTTCAGTACAATCACAATATCCAAATTATTCAAAGTATCCAAAGTATTCAAAGTACAATTTAAATATCAATAGAAGTACAGAACAATCACCAAAGTCTTAGAATTATTACAAACCCAAATATTATCATAAATAAAATATTAAAGTTCATTACAACTAGACACTAGCTACTGAAAAACCCTTCATTTCAAGAAACATTTTTCAGAAGTCAGAATTGAGATGAATTATGGACTGAGCAACCTTATATTTTCATCAGTGAACATAAGTTATCAGGGGAAATCAACGGTTCACGTTTGAGTTAATTTCGAACTAAGTTTGGTTTGCGAATCTATTTCGAATGAATTAGGTCCAGTTTGAGTTTGATTTGAATTAATTTCGAACGAACTGAATTTCAAATTGATTTTTTTACAAATTTTTTCGAATCAAACTCGAATCGAATTACAGAGTACGAATTTTTTGTGCAGCCCTAGTGAGCTCTTCCTCTTCCTCTAATTAATTCCTCTTCGTGTGAATTCACAAGGCGCGTTAATTTGCCATGTGGGTACAGTACAAGCAGACAAATTGAATGCAAGAACCAACAGCTGGTCAAACACTCCACGAATCCAACTCGAATATTCCTCTTCTACTTTCCTTTCCTTCTACTTAATTTCCTACCTTCTAGTATGACGTAACTAACATATACGGTACGGGTTACACGTTACAACACAGCGGAACACAAAATTTGGTATTTGACGTGCCGTCTCAACACTCAGCATATATATATCAATATCAGTATCGTATTCTAACAAATATTGTGTTCCGAGTTGAATAAATCAGTTTACTATTTTGTAAGATATTCTTTCTTCTTTTTTATATTTTATCGCTAGCTAGTTATAAAATATATAGTTACATTTTTGTATTTATTTATTACAATTTAGGATAACTTAATTTTGTCATAAATCGATAAACGACCTAGCTAGCTCCAAGGAAATTAAGTTATCATGACTATAAATAGTTTATTTTAAATAAAAATCATGACAACTGAATTAATTAATATCATGATAACTATATATATATTATAATGGTTGATTTTGCATCAACGACTGTACTCAAATTAGAGATTAATTAAGTTTGTTTTTAGTACGTCTGAGTCAGCTTTAATTAATCTTATTATCAAATACTGTTACGCATGCAGTGACATCGATCGATCTGTGACGGATATTAGTGATTAAATTTGAAGAGCTGATGAACACTCATTGAGCGCTTAACTGATTAAATTTTGGGATAATTAATGGGCATGCAGTTCGTATCGACATGGCAGACAGCAATCAAATTAAATTAAGAAGCAATTACCTTAACATGCATCATTTTAAACATGGTCGGTAATTACATATATAGCCAATATATTCCCAGAAAATGCTTGTAATTAATTTAATTCTAGTAGCGTTAAAAATACAGTAACAGAGAAAACGAATATATTAATTCCCTTAATTTTGTATTTCTTTGAAGAGAAGAGTAGGCAAGGAGTGGACATGGATATCAAATTATCAATCAATAATGAGAAAGGAACCTCGTTGACTATGCAGTTTCAAACGAATCAGGTCAATTGTGGGCCCCGCTTCTCAGATATCTTTGCATCTGGAGCCCATTTCGTACACCTCTCTGCTTCTCTTGGATATTTTATAGAGTTGATCAGCTAGATATTAGTTAAATATTTACATTTAAAAATAACTAAATATATACCGGACACTGACAGATGCTCATGAGATGAACAACTGAAACACATGCACCCTCGATCACTGGCTCCCTCACTCTATATATATAAACAATCTGACTTAATTGTTTCCTCCATGCTTCACCCCCCCCACCCCCCTCTCGCCTCTCAAACACAGGCCAGGTGACCATACATAGGTGCTGATGATCTAGAGTGAAGGTGCATATCATTTTAATTTGCCTTCATAGTACTGTCATTTTAAGTTACCACAACCATGGCAAGAGACCAACTTCAAGTGCTGAATGCCCTGGACGTGGCAAAGACACAATGGTACCATTTCACAGCTATCGTCATAGCTGGCATGGGCTTCTTCACCGATGCATATGATATCTTCACCATCTCTCTTGTTACAAAACTCTTGGGCCGCATTTATTACTACAAGCCCGGATCCTCCACCCCGGGCTCGCTCCCACCCAACGTATCGGCTGCAGTAAACGGTGTAGCCCTTTGTGGAACCCTAGCCGGCCAGTTATTTTTCGGTTGGCTCGGTGACAAATTGGGTCGCAAGGGTGTGTATGGTATGACTCTAATGATGATGGTGATCTGTTGTATTGCCTCTGGACTCTCCTTTGGTCATAATGCCAAAGGTGTCATGGCCACGCTATGTTTCTTTCGCTTCTGGCTCGGGTTTGGCGTAGGTGGGGATTACCCCCTCTCTGCCACCATCATGTCAGAATACGCTAATAAGAAGACACGTGGTGCTTTCATAGCGGCCGTGTTCGCCATGCAAGGGTTCGGTAACATCACCGGAGGAATTGTTGCGCTTATTGTGTCAGCTGCGTTCAAGGCCAAGTACAATGCGCCAGCTTATGAAGACAATCCAGTGGCCTCAACACCACCCGCGAGTGATTATGCCTGGCGCATCATACTTATGTTTGGAGCAATTCCTGCTCTGATGACCTATTACTGGCGGATGAAGATGCCTGAGACTGCTCGGTACACTGCTCTTGTGGCCAAGAATGCCAAGCAGGCTGCTGCTGACATGACCACTGTTCTCCAAGTAAGAACAAATATGCTAGTTCTAATAATACATTTAACTTAAATTTGCGTTCAAAATGGTAAATTAATGTTGGTGGCTTGAAAATTGAACTAATTGAACTAATTAATTAGTTATGTTATGAAACAGATGGATATAGAAGAGGATCCAGCAAAAGCGGAGCTCAGTTCCAGGGACCAATTTGGGCTGTTCTCCAAAGAGTTCCTCCATCGGCATGGATTGCACCTGATGGGCACTTGCGTGTGTTGGTTTGTACTAGACATTGCCTTCTACAGCCAGAGCCTATTTCAGAAGGACATTTTCAGTGCCGTTGGGTGGATCCCGAAAGCTAAAACCATGAGTGCTCTCGAAGAGCTCTTCAAAATTGCACGTGCGCAATCACTCGTGGCACTCTGTGGCACCATACCCGGCTACTGGTTCACTGTTGCATTCATCGACGTTGTTGGCCGTTTTGCAATCCAGCTAATGGGCTTTTTCATGATGACCGTATTTATGCTCGGTTTAGCTATACCTTACCACCACTGGACCACCAAGGGAAACCACGTAGGATTTATCGTGATGTATGCATTTACCTTCTTCTTTGCTAACTTCGGACCAAACAGCACAACATTTATAGTGCCAGCGGAGATATTTCCAGCCAGGCTCAGGTCAACTTGCCACGGTATATCAGCTGCTTCTGGTAAGGCAGGAGCAATCGTGGGGGCCTTTGGGTTTCTATATGCGGCACAAAGCACAGACCCTGCTCAAACCGACCCGGGATACCCGACTGGCATTGGGATTCGCAACTCATTGTTTGTGCTAGCTGGGTGCAATGTCATTGGTTTCTTTTTCACTTTCTTCGTGCCAGATGCAAATGGGAAATCATTGGAAGAGGCTTCAGGAGAGAATGAAGAGGAAGAGGAGATGACGGAGTCGGGACTCGGAAATACCCGGACAGTGACTGTTTAGAACTGTTGAGGCATCTACCTTGATTATGTAGCTGAAAAGCTTACTGTTGAAGAATCATCTCAGAATATAATTTCACCATAGATTAAGGATATATGTGCAAAAGTATAAATAGGTACAACTATACAAAGTATTAATTAGAATATGTACCAACGGTACAATATTTCTAACCGTTGGAAAGTTGTCATATATAGATAGAACTCTATACTGTAAAATATACAACTGAAATATAAAAAAAATTCAAGTTTTTCTCGTCAGTATTTTCATCTCTAAAAAATAACATGGTATCAAAGCAGAAAATTATGTGATCGAAAAAACAATATCATATGGTGCCAGTAAACTGGTATTCACAACCAACAACTCCATGACCGTAAAACACAGCAAAGGGCAAATATGGCTCAAGAAGAGCAACACGAGGCTATCAATTCCTCCAAGCTCACAAATACTTTACCCAATGGCAAGAATTATCTTTCATGGGCAAAGGCCGCATCTAGAGTGCTCAGCGGTCGAGAGATGCGGGAATACATCACGGGAGAAAATAAAGAGCCAGAACAGGCAAATCCGAATTTGCTGACCGAAACCGAAAAAAGGCAGCAAAAAGATGGCGAACCCACAACGACAAAATCATAACTTGGCTCACAAATTCCATGGAGCCATCAATTTCAGAGCTTTTCCTTCTTGCTAATACGGCTTTTCCTTCTTATTGACATCTGATCGTTGGCCGTCCAGTCCTGGCCAATAAGACAGATGTGCCGGAGTGGGGCAAGCCCGAGCCAGACCAATGCGCTGCATACGGCGCCAAGTACTGTTATCGGAAGGCTTGGGTCGAACAAGGGTATGGCTCGACACTCAGCATCACATTCTGGAGACAGGAGATCGAGCATCTCAGAGATGATGCCGAGTATGTGACCTGGGAGCCCTACAGAGAATATGTAAGTCTAATTTTATTATAAATTTGATTTTGAAAAAACTTATATCAATTCATACTTTATTTGAATTGATATATGGTATGAAATCTGTGCTTTCAAGTCGAGGTCGATGGGGGACATCGGACTTACATCGAGATATTGCCTGAGCGATGTCGGCAGCAGGAGAAATACTGGCGTGCGGAGGTGCCGCTCATATGTTTTCAGGTACCGTAATTTAATTTAATTTAATTAATTCTGTACATGAAAAACTTAATTTAATAGCAAACTAAAATAATTAAATATCTGACATAATTAAATATATAGATTGTCGAGCACCACTACCCCAGTTGGGTCATGAGACAGTTCGAGCTGTGTCAGCTAGCTCCACCCCCGACACCGATCAACGAGGGGGTGTGGCGACAGCTTCATCATGCCAGAGACACCACTGCGAGTAAGAACTGGAGAACCTGGCTTTCTGATTACGTGTTCGAGGCAGCATCACGGCGCGTACACCATATTTCTGGAGGGGTGTATCGCCGACAACCCCTCAGAGCGGGTACCAAAGCCGAGGGATCGGAGAGGATGGATCCATGGTCTTATCCCTGTCGGCGCACCGTTCGCAGCCATGTTATATTTAATTTTAAATTTCAAGTTAAAAACTAACAATATTTACATTTGTACAACTTTTTCATATATTTTTTTTTCTTTTCAGGCATTATATCTGGTCAAGAGTTGCGTCATAGGGGCTACGATGCCATGACCACAGGCTGGAAGAGGCTCGAGAAGGTCCTCCTCAAGCACAACGTACCCGCAGTGTGCCAGTGTGGGTACAAGGCGCGTCTCGACTCTCTACTGAGATGCGCTGGCTTGGGCGGAGTTAATGCGGTGGACAACATATCCGACGAGCCTGAGCCTAATGTCTACGTCCCGTACACTGGAGATGAGGCCATGTTTAGACTCGTCCATGACGCTGAGATCGATGGTCAGGTGTTCGACCGAGGTACCGAGTTGATGCGCAAGTTTGAGCGTATGGGCATGGGATCTCAGGCTGATATGGTTGCCGAGGTATAATTGTAATTAAAATATAAAACAATTGTTTTTGTTTTCCAAATTTTTGGATTAACTAATTTGTAAGTTACTGCTGCAGGTGAGGAGGAGGAGCCCATCCCGGAGTACAATATCTCGACAGAGGGACTGTATTCTTTGGGTTACAATCCGACTTAGACATACCCTCCTGCCTATCGGTCAGGGTATGTTCAGACAGAGCCCATCCCGGAGTTTCCTGGACAGTCCTCACAGCATGCCCCCCCTTGATGACCCCATTGCCAGACAGGAGTATTTATTCACGCAGCCTGAGTCTAGACAGACTATGGTTTTTGATCCTGGAGTACAACAGACATCCGAGATTGAGGAGGTTCGTGACAAGCCGGTCCAGTCTGCAGATGTCCAGGCGGAGGACTCTACAGACACTACAGACTCAGGAGATACTGACGAGACGCCACTCTCCAGGGGGGGTCGAGGGTTCAGGAAGAAGAAGCAGAGGAAGATGTATGATTTGTAGATTATGTCAGATACTGGACTTATTTGTTAGATGTTTTGTCAGACACTGGACTTATTTGTTAGATTATGTCACTTATTTATTTTGTTGCTTTGCTTTTTTGTTTTGGTTATTTATTTATTTTGTTCATTATATTATTATCTCCTCGTACAAAAAATAATATTTGAAACGAACGACATATATAAAATATTTTAACCGAACGATATTTCTAAAATACGTTACGACAAAATACATCAATTTAAACAACATTACAAACTAAAACTTAAACAAATACAATTATTTTTATAACAAACTAACAAAACACCAAAAACAAATTTTGTTTCAAAAAAAAAAAAAATAGGAGACCGCTCAGCCGAAATGTGGTCCTGGGTTCGCTCAGCCGAAATGCAGCTCCAGAAACGCTCAGCCAAAATGCGGTCCCCAATAAATGGGGCCGCTCAGCCAATCTGCAGCCGTGCTACTTCTGGAATTTTTCAGATTTGGTACCTTTTTGGTTTTTTTTTTTTTTTTTATTGGTGCTACATTTAAAAATTTCGGCATATAAAATAAAAAAGTATAAGCATAACAAATTATTATAGAGAGCGTTTAACAGTCTTTAACTTTTACTCTTATTTTCTCTAATCTGTCTACTCCTAACTATTTTACTATATATTTATGATAATAAATAGTGGCAAACTCAAAAACAATAAAAGAACGTTAGCGTTAGCGTCCACATCTTACATGGTCTCTATACGCTTAATTTAAGTCCATCATGAATAGATAGTTGCTTATTTCTGAATTTTGGAAAATAAAATTAATTCATGATTTTATGAGCTTTTTCCTTAATCCTAATGAACAAATTTGCCTACCTCTATTGGCTGTCTGCTCCTGGATTTTGAAAAAGAAATTTAGCTCATAGTTTTCTCGATCGGCTTTCATATATTTTTGATGAACAAAGTTTGCCTACTACTTTTTAAGCCCGATATTTGTTTCCAGCCAACTCATTTTTTTGCTATCTTGATCAAATTCCTGGGTTCCCACTTGTTTGTACTAACATAATAGCTAGATATTATGCTAGAAAAAAGATGGTATACTACTCAAACATGTATTTTGTACTAACAAAATTAGTGTTTATATATACTACAAAATAAGATAAGTGTTAATAACATTGCATAATACTATGTGCTTATTTAAAAGAACATCTCCAGTGATATTGTAAGGGATGGTTGATTAAAAATGTGCTTAATATTGCCCCTCTTGATTATACTAAAGACTTCAGCCCAAAAAACATCGTCAGAGTTTAGTTAGGATTTTGTATATATTTTTCCCCATAAATAGAAACTTTTAATTTAATAAAATAAATTCAGGAAGAGCAACATAAAAATAAAATTTAATTATATAAGATACAAATGCAATTGTCTCATACGGTCATACGAGCTACTATTATATATCACTAAATTTAAAAAAAATAATAAATTATAGTTTATAAGCTTCATTCACCAAGAGTCAGACATATACTCATTGATCTAGAAAATTCCGATGTTATATTGTGAACTTGTTTTTATAAAAAAAGATTACAGGATCTTTCACAAATTTTATTTTTCAAAATATAACACAGTACCCTATTATACCCTATACAAGAAAATAATTTGGTCCTTCAATGTTTCTGAAGAACGATGTTGTCCATTTAAATAAAGCCCAGTAGGTCGAGTTGTAATTGGGCCTGAAAACCCAGTAAACGAATAAGGCATATAATGAGTCTTTGTTTGTTAATCTTGGGCTAGAAATTTTAGACATTTGATCCACCAATGTGAGCTTCACAGTAGATGAGTAGTCAACAATTAATTATTTATTATACCGAAAGAACCAAAGCCCAAATCAGACATTTGCACCGCCCAGTAACACTAGTATCCTCGGCCTCGGGTACATGAGGGTCTAAATCTGTTCTTGTTCACATAGACATAGACATAGACATAGTGCCCCTCGCTATCATAGAGAGAGAATAAATGGAATTATGAGTTTGTCATTTTACAAGAGAAGTTTGGAGGGCTATGTAGCTTTGCAAGGAGCCATCAAAGGGACTCCTTTTCACGACTTTTGGGGCACATTGAGAAAATCAACGCGAGGAATTGTCGTATCTTAATTTTGCACCAAATTAATATGGGCCTCAAATCCTTCATTCTAATAGCGGAGAAGATTTAATTGGAGTATGGTCCCAGCTTGTCCTTTTTACACTGTTACCTTTTGAAATTTCCGACCATGTGACCTTAGTACCTTACTAATAATTAATAAATAATAATGAATGAAATGAAATTTGCGTTTTTTGTAATTGAGATTATTAGTAAATTAATGTTCTAAATTAAGCGAGAAAAGTTTTATATATGAGGTGCACGACTAGCTAGGCCTGGGGTGTGGTTGGGTGCCATTCTTTGGAAAAGCTTTAGGGCGCCGGCCCCTTAATTTGTCAGCAAGAAGATGTTTCAGTGTTTTGTATTTTTTCGTCAAATATCCCGGCTCACAGTCACAGCTAACTTTGCAATTTTTCTCTCTTCTCCGCTAAACAAGAGTTGACATGCATATATATAATTAAAGTGGCTTTTGGAGATACCCAGCAGCTGTTCAGCTCTTTCAAGTCACCGCATTACGTTGGTCCGGTTCATACACTAATTGGATATTAATTAATTCTTCCATATTATACATGCATGTTCCTAATTAATTAATTAATTAATTAACTCATGATTGAGATCGTATATATTTTACAACCTGGTACACAAGACGTGTATATTTTGTTCTAAACGTACAACACCAAATTCAACTTAATTTGTCACCGCATTATAATTTTAAGCTTAATATATCATATCATTCCCACCAATTCAACTTTAATTTAATTGTCTACTTTAATTTCAAAATATAACTGATGTAACTAAATCATTAATTTTTATTTTATATTTTCACTGTTTGATTTGGCAGTACGTTAATAAACTTAAAATTTTAAAATTTATATGTAAGCAAAGTTTTACTCTTTGAAAAAAGATGGGTTTAAGTTTAACTCTTTGAATTTATCATTTGAAACTTTAGATTAAAAAAAAGAAATATAAAGTAGCTAAATGCTACGTTAAATATATATATTAGCCGGACTCTAGGACTCTACGTACTTTGAGTATACCAACAAGCATTTGCATTTGCATTTGCATTTGTTGAGTAATAAAATAAAGTCTGTGTAAGATTATAGTGAAAAAACGTGCCGTCACAGGACGCTGTGATATATCATATATCATATATATTCGACTGCGAGTCCAGGTGACAATGACATGTGCGAAACTGCATCTGCACGCGTCATTCAAGTCAGTCAGCTCTTCCTCTTCCTCTTCCTCTAATAGTCTAATTCCTGTTCCTGTGAATTCACAAGGCGCGTTACTTTAATTTGCCATGTGGGTACAGTACAAGCAGACCAATTGAATGCAAGAACCAACAGCTGGTCAAACACTCCACGAATCCAACTCGAATATTCCTCTTCTACTTTCCTTAATTTCCTTCTACTTTCCTTTCTAGTATGACGTAACTAACATATACGGGTTAATTAATTAGACACGACACAACATGCATATACGGTACGGGTTACACGTTACAACTTACAACACAGCGGAATACAAAATTTGGTATTTGACGTGCCGTCTCAACACTCAACATATATATATATCAATATCAGTATCGTATTCTAACAAATATATATTGTATTCGGAGTTGAATAAAATCAGTTTACTATTTTTTACGATATTCTTTCTTCTTTTTTATATTTTATTGCTAGCTAGCTAGCTATATATATATATCCTCTACTTTTATATATCCAATTACACAAAATAATAATAAAAAAATTGTAAAAAAAAACATCCCAGTCAAGAAAAACACTTGTAATTATATAGACGTACTAATATAACACAACACTTATACCGGACACACGTTAGTGCGGTCCTTGATAGCACCACACAATACTTATCATCCACTAAACGTACCTATTTCATACAGTTAGGGGTGTCAATGGCATCTTCTTATATGTTTACTTGACCTATACTAGCTGTATCCGATAAGACGGGTACATGTAAGATTTTTTCTTCGTAAACTTATCGGGTACGGGTACGGATAAATATTTTTTTTCGTTATTTAAACAGATAAGGGTATGGGTAAAGTATATTTCGTACCCGTTACCCGATTGGATAATTATAAAAAAAATTATTTATGTTATATATATTAATAAGCATTGAAAAGAGTATTTTAATTGGTTTACTTGAGCTTAGTATGATCATAATTCTTTTTTCAATAAAATACTATACATGTGTGAAATGAATGTATATGTTTTAACATTTTATTTAATAAATAAAAAATAATTATTATATTAGTATTATCTTTTATTTATCCGCTACTGTTACGCATGCAGTGACATCTGTGACGGATATTAGTGATTAAATTTTAAGAGCTGATGAACACTCACTGAGCGTTTAACTGATTAAATTTTGGAAAAAGAATTATATTAATTCCCTTAATTTTGTATTCTTTGAAGAGAAGAGTAGGCAAGGAGTGGATATATATGGATATCAATCAATAATGAGAAAGGAACCTCGTTGACTATGCAGTTTCAAACGAATCAAGTCAATTGTGGGCCCCGGTTCGCAGATATCTTTGAATCTGGAACCCATTTCGTACCCCTCTCCTGCCTCTCTTGGATATTTAATTTATAGAGTTGATCAGCAAGATATTAGTTAAATATTTACATTTAAAAATAACTAAATATATACCGGACACTGACAGATGCTCATGAGATGCACCCTCACTGGCTCCCTCACTCTATATAAACAATCGACTTCATTGTTTCCTCCATGCTTCACCCCCCACCCCCCACCCCCCTCTCGCTCTCTCAAACACAGGCCAGGCGACCATAAGGTACATATCATTTTAATTTCAAAATTAATTTTAATTTGCCTTCATATATAGCGCCCAGTACTGTCAACTCTCTCTCTCTCTCTCTCTCTCTCTCTCTCTATATATGTACTATATATTTCTTGTAACTTTGGTGCTGGCTTGGCTGCCACAACTCTACATATATACTTAGATTTCCTCCATGATATACTTGATAATTTTTGGCTCTAGCTAGTAAGCTAGCTAGTATGGAATTCAAGGAAATTAGCACCTTCTTTACATTAATATTCAACTGTTAGCTAGTTGTAATTAAGCTGCAAGTGATTAATTATAAGATAGAGCAAGGAGAAGCCATGGTATCAAATCAATAAGGGTTGGTTATTAGATTCTTTTTTTTTTTTTCATACGATTAATTAATGGGCAAGTACTAACTACACTGTCTGCACATGATGACATGAGGTGGGTGATTTGGCATCTTAATTAGGTAGGGAAATAATAATTTAAAACAATTAATATTTCAACCTGACAATTAATTGACAAAAATCACACGTTGCTTCAGCATCACTTCTTCTTTATATTATATTTTTTATTCTGTTTGGAACGGAGGGTCGACCTTAATTAATGAAATTGTAGTTATTATCGATCGAGGACCAAATAACTTTTATTTATATCATTAAAGTCAATTTTGGCAGCATGAAATTAATTGAAACACTTGACTAGTCCTCTAGATCGCAATCCAACAGAAAAAACAACGATATATAGAAAGAAAAAGAAGATGTAACATTAATTAATTGTAACTGATCTGGATCGATCAGTTGGTGTCTCGTCTCATGTCTGATACAGGGTAGTAGACTAGTAGCTTAATTGCGCTACTTGCTATATATACTACAACTACAAACTCCAAAAATGTCAAAGTACTGATTTGCTTCCATGCATTAATTTTCCAATGTCAGGTCAACAATCATTTGCTAACAATTAAAGTAAATCATCAAAAGTTACCACAACCATGGCAAGAGACCAACTTCAAGTGCTGAAGGCCCTGGACGTGGCAAAGACACAATGGTACCATTTCACAGCTATCGTCATAGCTGGCATGGGCTTCTTCACCGATGCATATGATCTCTTCACCATCTCTCTTGTTACAAAACTCTTGGGCCGCATTTATTACTACAAGCCCGGATCCTCCACCCCGGGCTCGCTCCCACCCAACGTATCGGCTGCAGTCAACGGTGTAGCCTTTTGTGGAACCCTAGCCGGCCAGTTATTTTTCGGTTGGCTCGGTGACAAATTGGGTCGCAAGCGTGTGTATGGTATGACTCTAATGATGATGGTGATTTGTTGTATTGCCTCTGGACTCTCCTTTGGTCATAATGCCAAAGGTGTCATGGCCACGCTATGTTTCTTTCGCTTCTGGCTCGGGTTTGGCGTAGGTGGGGATTACCCCCTCTCTGCCACCATCATGTCAGAATACGCTAATAAGAAGACACGCGGTGCTTTCATAGCGGCCGTGTTCGCCATGCAAGGGTTCGGTAACATCACCGGAGGAATTGTTGCGCTTATTGTGTCAACTGCGTTCAAGGCCAAGTACAATGCGCCAGCTTATGAAGACAATCCAGTGGCCTCAACACCACCCGCGAGTGATTATGCCTGGCGCATCATACTTATGTTTGGAGCAATTCCTGCTCTGATGACCTATTACTGGCGGATGAAGATGCCTGAGACTGCTCGGTACACTGCTCTTGTGGCGAAGAATGCCAAGCAGGCTGCTGCTGATATGACCACTGTTCTCCAGGTAAGAACAAATATGCTTCTAATAATACATTTAACTTAAATTTGCGTTCAAAATGGTAAATTAATGTTGGTGGTTTGAAAATTGAACTGATTGAACTAATTAATTAGTTATGTTATGAAACAGATGGATATAGAAGAGGATCCAGCAAAAGCGGCGGAGCTCAGTTCCAGGGACCAATTTGGGCTGTTCTCCAAAGAGTTCCTCCATCGGCATGGATTGCACCTGATGGGCACTTGCGTGTGTTGGTTTGTACTAGACATCGCCTTCTACAGCCAGAACCTATTTCAGAAGGATATTTTCAGTGCTGTTGGGTGGCTCCCGAAAGCTAAAACCATGAGTGCTCTCGAAGAGCTCTACAAAATTGCACGTGCGCAATCACTCGTGGCACTCTGTGGCACCATACCCGGCTATTGGTTCACTGTTGCATTCATCGACGTTGTTGGCCGTTTTGCGATCCAGCTAATGGGCTTTTTCATGATGACCGTATTTATGCTCGGTTTAGCTATACCTTACCACCACTGGACCACCAAGGGAAACCACGTAGGATTTATCGTGATGTATGCATTTACCTTCTTCTTTGCTAACTTCGGACCAAACAGCACAACATTTATAGTGCCGGCGGAGATATTTCCAGCCAGGCTCAGATCAACTTGCCACGGTATATCGGCTGCTTCTGGTAAGGCAGGAGCAATCGTGGGGGCCTTTGGGTTTCTATATGCGGCACAAAGCTCAGACCCTGCTAAAACCGACCCGGGATACCCGACTGGCATTGGGATTCGCAACTCATTGTTTGTGCTAGCTGGGTGCAATGTCATTGGTTTCTTTTTCACTTTCTTCGTGCCAGATGCAAATGGGAAATCATTGGAAGAGGCTTCAGGAGAGAATGAAGAGGAAGAGGAGATGACGGAGTCGGGACCCGGAAATACCCGGACAGTGCCTGTTTAGAACTGCTGATGCATCTACCTTGATTATATATGTAGCTGAAAAGCTTACAATCAACGAATTATATATACATATATATATTCAGACAATTTTTTCTTTTTCTTTGAGATAGATATAATCAATATATATATCTGAGTTTAATTTAGTATATATATATGATAAGTACTTTTGTTAATGGAATTTAAGCTTTACCTTTACCATTAGAACATACAAATTAACATTAGACGAAAGATCGAACGAGCGGCAACATTATTTTAAACGTCATCCTTCCAAGATATTAAATCAGCACAAATTCAAAAAAATTACAACCAAAGTTCAGCCATATACAGCACTAGCTAGAACAAGCTAACAAGAGGAAACTGGATATAATGCTCTTACTCCGGCAATTCATACAGAGTACCGGGTCCAACTGTGGTTCACATATTTGTTACATGCTTCTTCATTTGCCAATATACAAGAAAATTACTCCTAGAAAATCACAAGGGCAATTTAAGCCTTGTACAGTATATAAACCATGATGTATTCAATGTAAAGACATGAGAAATCAATTTGAATAACTTTCTTCTGTGATCTGCTACAATGGGCCAACCCAAGCCTGAAGAGGCCCAGTAAGAATAATATCAAATGACCATAAATAATACTTCAGCCCGAAATATTATGCACAGAGAATAGAAAAAATGAAAATAAAATGTCTAAAAGCTGGAAACCAGTTACGATTAACATACTAATTAGAAGCCCGTAAAAATTTACTTAAAAAAAAGAAGCCCGTAATTAATGAGGTAAACGCCTATATAAATGAGACCACGAATTTGTCCATTGCTCGTGTGGCACACGGATTACATGATTCTCATTTTCTGAGTTGGACCATTTACCGACATTTTTATTAATATCCAAAGTTAAATAGAAATTAATAAATATATCCAGCTTGGCTGGGTTTTAATAAAAATGCCCAAACTGGCAATTTAATGGCCGGTCCTCTATTTTTATCTCGACCAGCCATTAAATAGCCGGTTCTCAATTTTTTTTTAGAGATACTATGAAGAGCAAGATGCTGAAATCTAACACTAAAAATTTGAATTTTTTTTTTAAATATTTGTTAGTTAGATTACTTATTTTGATGTATAATTAGCATATTTATACTAAAATACGCTAAATTACGCTAAATTATGTTAAATTACGCTAAATTATGTTAAATTATGCTAAAATACGGTAAATTACGCTAAATTACATCTGAATAGGGATGATATCTTCACTGAGAAGGCGAAAAACGACGACGAAACTTCAAACGGCCATAAAACAACGCTCGAGTGTCCGATTTCAGCAAATGACCATTTTCGGAAAGCTTGAGAAAATACGCATGCGTCAGTGACAACTTTATCATTTTTTAGAATTCAGAATTGCTAAAAAACTAATGGAAGAGCCTCAAAACTTGAGTTGAAGTTTCCGATTAAGATTTTCATTTCTATTATTCAATCTAAGTAGCTCAGTAAATTAGTTATATAATGAACTTGTAGAATACCAATTTTTACTATTTTTAATGATTTATGAAAGATGGCACAAAATCGGCCTAATTTAGCGTAGTTTAGCGTATTTTAGTATAATTAGTGAAATTATTGTAATTTAGCGTAATTTAACAAAATTTAGTGTAATTCAACATAATTCAACATAATTTCAAGTAATTTAGCGTATTTTAGTATAAATATGCTAATTATACATCAAAAGAAGTAATCTAACTAACAAATATTTAAAAAAAAAATTTGAATTTTTAGTGTTAGATTTCAGTATTTTGCTCTTCATAGGGTCTATAAAAAAAAATAATTAAGGACTGGCCATTTAATGGCCGGTCGAGAAAAAAATAGAGGACCGGCCATTAGATGGCCGGTTTGAGCATTTTTATTAAAACCCAACTAAGCTGGATATGTTTATTAATTTATATTTAACTTTGGATATTAATAAAAATGTCGGGACCATTTACTATAAAGCAAATGATCTGTGTTGTTTTTTATGAGACACAGAAGAATAGCTGAGAAGAGAAAAATATATTTCCAACAGTTGTGACAGTTGTTGCCATCCTAGATCGGATGTGATCGGTTTGAATAGCCTAGTCAGGTCTATTGTTCTATTGACTTTATTATTTGTGCGCTGCATGAAACCAAAACAACATTGTCGAGCACATCTTCGATTCTCTGTTAGAAATTTTGATTCCTCGTGTTTCTTTTAATTTAGATCGGGTGCAACACGAGATCTCATAAATAATTATGTTTACAACCTTCAAAATATATTGTCAAGTTAATAAATTAAGAATCAGTGTATAGTGTACTGGGAAGAACACTACCGAAAAGAATGCTCAGAAAGTGATTTTGAGCGATTAAAAATCCTATGGTTTGGGCAGCCGCCCCCCTCCCCTCCTCCATCCAACTTTGTCATTTTCACTTCTTGTAGATTTCATCGTCGACACATCACCCATCTTTCTCTCAGTTCTACCTCTTCGAGCGGAGAGAAGAATGAGAGAGATGGGAGGGACCGGAGCCGAGCGAGTTGAGAGCGCAGTATCGTTGGACCTCGGAGGTAGAGTCTCCATCTCGATCGGAGCGCAATGGTGAGTAGATCCGATCGTCTAAGCGCGACGTCGGTCGAAGAAACAGATCTGGTGTGGAGCGAGAAGGTATTATGGTGATTAAAAGTATATATAAGTAGGATTAGAATTAGTGTAGTTTAGAGGATTTCATGAGAATAAAATAGTAGATCTAAGAATTACAGTCATTTGACCCGTTATAAATACATCTTTTTATCAACAAATTATTAACAGGCATTTAAAGCCACTAACTTAAAAAAAGTTAATAAATTAAGAAAAGAAACTTGTTTACAACATATATATGATGCCAGGGTTAAGATCATATAGTAGGTAAGATAGTGCTTCTCACGAATAGCAACTGAAAGTTGTACTGTTATATTTCCCCCTTTTTTCAGAGTAAAGTTCATACTGAATTTTACTCAGAAAAAGAAGGATTGATTTTCTTTTTCTCAACTTTTCCGAAGCAGGCAAACTCTTTTAAAAGAAATCCAAATGCATAGAAGATTTTGGAGAAATGACACAGATATTACGCATTAATAGATTCTTTTCTTAAATGGCGAGTTGTTGTTGGGGCCTTGGGGACTTCCATGTCACTATTATGCAACCTGGCCCATTAATTCGAGTTAATTCAACAAAGAAGCGAGAGACCCACACACACACACACACACACACACACACACACTAATTACACAGCACTATATATACCGTATTGTTTTAGCCTTTTTGGAAATGCATGATCTTAGCCTGTCTGCATGGTTTTGGTTCAATATATATATCTACCGGTACTCGGCCTCGGAAAACCAATCCTTTGAAAGCACTATACATCCCTAAACTATATTGAAATGCTTTGAAGAATATGAACGAGTTGCAAAACGCAACCTCATTAATTAACAAATGCAGAAATTTATAAAATAGTTTTAATACTTAAAAAAACAAATAACTTTTTTCCAAAAAAAGAACAAATATATATGGAGGGATTTACTTTCAATTATCAATAGTCAGATTATGGCTGATGATAAAGATAACCTTTAATTTGTGTAGAGATGGGACTCCATAAAGGATATTTTACCACTAAATCCACTTATAAATTTCTTACTTTTAGAGGGGCCAAACTTGATAATACAATGCTGTGGTGAAATCTTAAAATTTCCTAGAAAATAATAATTTTTATGTTACGAAGGAAATTATTAATTAATTACTAATTAAAAAAGGGGCCGGGGACACAGGTGACCATCAAATAATTAACTGAATTTAGAGACCATAGATAAAGCTTCGTTTTGGATGGAAAAATGTGAACAAGCTACCCTAATAATGGATTAATGGTGCTCCGTGGAAGATATAATTCAATATGCCTTGTCACTACAAACAAAATCAGCAAAAAACATTTCCTTACAGTGTTTAGTGCCATCTGTTTTTTCAAGGTTAGTCGGCTTGATGCCGCTAACAATTGTATTAATTAAAAAAGTTATTTACAAGGTTTAATTAATTGTATAAAAGTAAACGCCTCTCCGAGCTCTATTAACCCTAATATGTTATTCTAATATGTGTTCTGATATCTTTTTATTGTTTAGTGCCATCTGTTGGTGCGTATGAATTAAAAATGAGGAAAGAATTAGCTTGTTTTCAAATTCAACTTTTAAATCAACTCGATATATGGTTAATTATTCATTCTAATATGTGCTCTGATCTCTTTTGTTTTACTGTTTTGTTGAGGAATGTAAAATAAATCTCCTAATTACTACGTACTGGGGCAGGAAGTGGATGGTATCAGCTAGAGGTGTACCAGTTTATAAATTATAATACTTTTGAGCCTTTGGTTAAACATTAGTTTAGTTTTTTAATTACTGAGTGGGCACAGAAATGAGTAGGATTTTGTGTTTCTTTTGGCACACGAGTTAGGTGACAGAGAACTTAATTTCTAGTACTGGAGAGTGTTTTTTCTTCTTTTATGAACTGCTGTATTTAAAATGTTTCAGTAAATGAAACGGGTATTTCTGCCTTTTTTTTTTTCCAAATTAAAACAAAAAATGAACAAATAAATAAAAGTGAAAAGTGAAAACAATTAATGTCCAATAGCAGATCCAGAAGCACCTCCAAGTTGCCATGGTGGAGACGTGTCTTTTCAAAATGACAAATTGGAAAGCAAGAATAAAAGCATCCCTAGTAAAATAGGTTAATTTTTACCTTTGCTAATAATGAACATTTTTTTAATCGAGATAATTTTACCCCCACTTTATTTTGTCTCCATTTAGGCTAAGTGGCCAAGTGCTCCCTCTTTAATCAAATGCTATGAGAATCACAACCACGAAATACATCATTTTCAGATCTCTCAATCTACGAATAGTAGTATAGTACTTTCTCTTTTTACCAGAAAAATTATATTATATCAATAGTCGTCTCTTCTTCTATAAATAATATACACCAGCAGAGAACTTATTAATTACTAAAACAACTCCAACAAGATCTCCTTGGACCCCCTCCAGCTAGGGTTTCCATTTCAGGTAAGTGACAGTACTAGACTATAGTTATATATATATCTCACTTTGTATTATTAACCTTCTTCTGATAAATTTGACGCTGTTTTTATACGATTATAGCAAGGAATGAAGATAATAGCAGTTCTTGTTGTTGTAATGCTGTTGACAAGTTGTGGAGTTGCTGCACCGAGTAAATTTATGTTCACAGGAGAAGCGCAAGAAACCGCAACAAAGACATCTGGCACTTCAATTGATAACCATCACGCAATACCAAGAGATCAGTATGATAACTGGAGCAGTCCCGGTAACATGCCGGGAGGTGGTGCGGATGGAGGGAAGGCATCTAAACCATGAGATCATCAACAACTAGTGACGTTACAAACTTGCAATATAGACTTCTTTTAGTTGAATGAACAATATATATATATGCGTGCATATATGTTGCATATGTATGCGTGGTGGTTATTGAAAGATTTATAATATACTAATTAAGCTTGATGTTAAGTAGTTTATAATAGTTCAAAATAAATACTGAGCGTGTTATATATTTCGGCTCCGTGGTTTCATACAGGACTGTTCCGTAATGTGTTTATTGGAGAGTAGCATTATAACTGTACATGCAATGATACAATATTGTGGAATTATTAAGCATGCATATATGGGTGGGTATAAATCATATAAATGTGACTGCTCCAAAAATCATATGTTGCTATTTATGCACTGCAATTTAATTCTTCGATGAACCACACCTAACAAAATTAAGTATTTAAACAATTTTGCATATACGTTCGAATTCGAGTACTAGATTTTATGAAAAAGGAAGAGATTGACCCTTTCTTTCCTCCACAAAAATGTGTCTTCCCTAGTGCATGCATTCAAGATTGATGTAAACAAGTTAAAGGAGGTCCAATCTACATAAAATTTAAACTAAGAAAAGAACAATAGCTATTTACATAACCTAAAAGTGTCAATATTAATAGAAAGATGTATCCTGTCAGGGTAATATGGGAAAGATAATAACAATGAATGTAGAATTATAATGTCATTTTACAGCTAAATGCAAGAAAGTTCAAGCAATAAAATTGACAAGGTGCACTGTTCAAGTTCTTACCATATTTGGCCTGGATGAATCCCAACATGCCACCAAAAAAATACTGAAAACATATCAGTCCATGAAAATACACTATTAAAGAGCATAACATGATCGTATCAGAAACCACAGGCATATACATAGTTGAAAATACAAAATTGTGCACATATGAGAGTTACCTATTATGGTAGTTAATATTTAACATCATAGGATCAAGTGATATCAATATAAAGTGGAATGGCAATTGGCACTTCATTTTTTATTTGTTTGTGTATTACAATTCTCAAAGTTGGTGTTTACTAAGAATAATGGAATTGCATCTGCAGTCCCTTAAGCACCACATTAAAAACAACCAGAAGAAATTATCAATAAGGTAACCAAAAATCAAAACAAACCAATAGGCTAAGAAAATAGGCAAATAGAAACAAAAAAAAATTCGGGTTACTTCTAAAAACACTACACTGAAGCAAGAATTGAATTGATTTTTGTCAATATAAACTAAACCCTAAATTGGATGAAAAAGGAGAGAAATAAAAATGAAGCAGATTACCTCCGAACACACAGAAAATCAGCACACACGATCGATAATCACAACTTCTCTCGAGATGGCGCTGAATTAGCTAAATCATAAATAAGCTCTGTAAAATGCAAAAAGAAACAAAAAAATCGCAGGGTATTGTGAACACCATAAGAGATAAGCAGAGAGAATCAATTGAAGTGCAATTAGTTGGAGTTTAAGAGAAGAAAGGTAGGATGCCCCATAAATTGTCGATTTTTTAGCATGGCTACCGACTGATACCAGTTTCTATATGTACTGGTATGCGGACTTAAACCACCAAGGAATTAATTATAAAGGAAATAAAAAAGTGAAGGTATATTATGCAAAATTACTAAGAAAAAGAAGGTCAAATGAATGCAATCATAGCCTATGCTGGTTATAACACAAACATATTAATAGACTGAAAACAGTGGTTTGGTTCAAGTTTGTGAAATAATTCATGGCTTAAGATGAATTTTCCTTTTCTTATTAGCACCTCAAGTAAGCGTACTCAATACTTAAGACCATAGTAGGAAAATGCTCACATTATAGGGCATAATGCCAAAATAATTAGATAAATTAGATGTGTACCTATTGATTCATTCAAGAAACAAAAATGTTACTGTTTTAAAAGTATTTCAAGTTATATTCCGGTAATGCAAATATTCCTCTAGGTAGAGGTGCTAATAAACTACTTAGAGAAAAAAAAAATCTGAAGCCTTACTGATTATGAGTAAATTACCCCTACAGGTATATCAAATAGATACTGTCTATTTGGAATGGAAAAGTATAGGGGTATGTGCTGTGTAATCTATGTATAGATAATAGTTGTACCAGCAATCTGTTACAATACCAGCAATACAAAATGTAGCAGAAAGCCTGGTACGGTACCAGAAAGCTGATCTAATAAAGAAGCACATTATCTTGACAAAGTCTATAGCATGCCAGGAAGAGGTTATTTCTCCTTCTTCTGACTATGAAATTATGCAAATGAAAAAACACAACTTATAGTGAAATCCTCGAATACACCTCACTCTCAGTTGTGCTATTTCACATACAATTATAAGGGCTTAATTAGTATCCGTGAACTTCCCTTCTATAAAATCTATAGAACAAATCAATGTAAAACTCTAAAAATTGCAATTTCTAAGAAATATTACTCCCTTGTATCAATTCTTTAGATTCCATTCTATAAACATACAATCCTTGTGACTCTCATCAGCTGATTTAAAAAAAAACTGCAATAATAGGTTTTAGAAATCGTACCAAGAGAGGAGAACTGAGTAGAGACCAGCTAGAACTTCAATTTCAGCTGAAAACACTGTTTCTTGAAAAAAAAAATAGAATGCATGTGTGTCACAATACTATACAAAACAGTTGTTTAGGGTGAGAAAATAGTGGTCAATTTACTTTTAACAACGTAAAATACAGCCGTTGCACAAAAATAAATACAAAAATAAAATTACTTTTATCAGAGTTACTCCAAATATTTACTCCTTATACCAATTCTTTAGAAATCTACTTATAACTATCAACTTCTAATTGATACTGTATAATTAGCATATTGATACTGTAAATATTTGGAGTAAATTAGAGAGAGATTTACAGAACATCCGTTTAAAAGCAGAACTACATTATCAGAGACAAAACTTGCAAAAATCCTGAAATTGATTACTAAAACTTTATAATTCCATCATTTCAAAAGAAAAACCACTTCACTCATGCCTTAATCCGGAATTCCCGGTTTGGGGTGTGACAATTATTGATACTGGATATTGCCAACGTAAGAAGGTTCATTCTACAGTGTGAACTTAATAAACAGTTGAAGTTTTGAGATATATACTTCTAAAAAATAAACAAATGCCAGAACAATACCTTAACGCCTGTAGAAATGGCTTCACAAAGGTTGAATGCCGGCTGAAATCTTGCTGGAGAGAATTATTCCTGAGATCAATATTACAACTGAGATCTTAGCATGTGGTAGTAACTCTGATAAATTCTAAATTGACTTTGAACTCTGTTTAGTTCCTGTTAGAAATGAATTCCTACTTGTACACTACTCTTAAGAAGTTAATTGTCACATTTGCAATCAAACTTCTGAAGAAGCTAGTTGGTGCTGCCAAATGTTACATGATGAATTTTCATTGTTAAATGACTGATTTAGGTTGTTGTTAAATTGTTTAGGGTGAGAAAATAGTGGTCATCTATAACATAACTTTCAAGTATAGATCATATGCTTCTTAAACTAAATTTATCAAGCATGTCAAATTTCGAAATATATATTTCCAAAAAATAAATAAAGGGCGAAAAATACCTAAACGCCTATGGAAACAGTAAATTGTAAAGTTTGAAAGCGCAGGTTGAAATCTTGCTGAAGAATCTTGTTTCTGAGAGCAACGTTACAGCTGAAATACTTCTACAAAAATAAGAGTAAATGCTTCAACGAAAAATTAATAATTCAACTCAAGCATAGTGCAAACATGCCATAAGAATTCTGATAGTATCAAGCATAGCCCCAAAGTGAAGAGAAAAACATCGAAAAAACTCAATTCCAACTCTGGAATATGAACTGGAAGCTACCGGTTCATGGTGACTTGCCAAATCTTCTTCAAGAATCAAAATTGGTATCGCGCCAAGTAGATCCGAGACCTGCACCGAATTAGATGTTTGACTTGTAGATTATTCAATTTGTTCGCATACTATGGGATTTGTAGATTATTCAATTTGTGTGACTTTTAAAAGTAATTTGTACCTGGTATTAAGTTGAGAAGCAGTATGGTAAAAGAAAATTGTGAACAATTCATATATATTTCAAGGTGAACAATTGTGAACAATATCAGTATCTTAAATATATAATTTCTAAATAATAAAGTAAGGTGTATACCAGTATAGTAGTATCTGGTACAGTAATTTGTGAACAATTTCTTCCAAGTATTCAATGTTTGCAATCGCAAATATGAATAACTTAAGCTCAAAATATGGTGCACCTAAACGTCAGACCAGATTATATTATGTGATATGATATGCTTGGTAATTTATGCATTTGGTTGTAAGAGCTGGTACTGCTCGTTGATTGTAATTTATTAAAGGTAATGCGATTACTTGTAAAAAATTAGAAGTTTAAGATGCGTGCAAATATATATAGGTGCAGGCAAATAAATGTCTAAAACTTGATTTCATAAATCACACTACCAACTTACATTCAGTATTTTCTTGATATCCAACATGGCAGGTACCAAGTAAAAAGGAACAATGCATTATCACCATCTTTTATTGGATATTACATAATTATATGCACATAAGACAAAAATGCCCCTGGTATATTGCCAAATTGATATCCAACATAGCAGGTACCAAATAAAAAGGGACAGTACATTATCACCATCGATTATTGGATATTGCATAATTATATGCACATAAGACAAAAATGCCCCTGGATTGAGGTCAGCAATATATTGGCAAAAGGTATAAACTATTTATCATTTGCAATAATCATTAACAGACTGATCACCAATATATTACATAAGTATTCTGAACATTAAGATGAAACATCACAATATATTAAATAAGTATTATTTTTTAATCCTTGTGTTCTCTGAGCACTTTATATAAGGCTTTATTGCACAGACGTAGAATAGCAGTACACCTCACTCTTCTGACTATGAAATTATTGACATGTAAAAACACAACTTATAGTGAAATCCTCGAATACACCTCACTCTCAGTTGTGCTATTTCACATACAATTATAAGGGCTTAATTAGTATCTGTGAACTCCCCTTCTATAAAATCTAGAAGTCCAATTTCTGAGAAACCTACAAATCTAATTTTCTCACAAACTGACAAATCGGTTTGAAACCGTATCAATTTACAAACCTAAAAACCTAATTTCTTGCAAATGTAAATATCTCATTTTCACACAAACTTAGAAATTTGTATGAAATTGTACCAACCGGATTGCTTTGAGAGCATTGCTGGACTGCGACAGCTGAGACTGACCGAGGCGGCGACAGGTGAGTTGGAAGGGAGAGGCCGGAGTGAGGCGGAGTTAGAGACGAGGGGTTAAAGGATAGGCGAAGCGAGAGAAGACAGATAGGCGGAGGAGAGAAGCATGGGCAACGGAAGAGAGCAGGAAGCGGCGGAGAAGAGGATGAAGCTGGAGGTTTAAGAAACACGAAGGGTTTGCAGAGAGAAGAGAAGGATAGGCGGAGTAGAAAACGACGGGAGAGAAGAGGAAGGAAAGGTTTAGGTTAGGCGAAGGCGGAGGCTGAGGGTTTGGGTTAGGCGGAGACGGAGGCGTGGGGAATGAAGGAAGAAGAAGCGGTTGCCAGAGGGTTGAAAGCAAAATGAAGGAAACAACACGCGTCATGCTGATATAGATCCAGATTCATCACAGTCCGTTGGATTGAAATCGAACGGTTGAGAAATAGCCAGCGCAGCAATGAACAGTAGCAAACCCATCCAGGATTATATATATAAATAGATTTGCAAATTATCCATCTGTTAATTGAGAATACACCGACATTTTTATTAATACCCCAAGTTAATTAAAGATAATTAAAAATACCCATGGTCCCCGAAAATTTTTAAAAATGCCCATACCGGCCATTTAATGGCCGGTACCGAATAAAATGCCCTACCGGCCATTTAATGGCCGGTTCCGATTAAACTCCCCAGCCGGCCATTAAATGGCCGGTACACTATTAAATCCCAAACCGGCCATTAAATGGCCGGCCCCGTGCGTTTTTCGGTTTTCCACTTTTCACAGCTTATAAAATGCAGCTGAAGACGCTCAGATTTCTTCAGCCGAAGTCGCAGCAGCAGCCTCTTCAAAGGTACGTTTTCTTTATGTTTTTAATTTAATTTTTAATTTTTTTATTATTTTTTAATTAATTATTTTTTTTAATCTAAAAATTAATTAATTAATTATAATTAATCATAGTTAATTAAAAAAATTTAATTAATTAATTAATCATAGCTAATTAAATATAATTAATTAATCATAGTTAATTAATTAATTTTAGTTAATTAATTTTAATTAATTAAAGTTAATTAATTTTAATTAATTAAAGTTAATTAATTTTCAATAATTATAGTTAATTAATTTTAATTAACTAATTGTAGTTAATTAATCTTAATTAACTAATTGTAGTTAATTAATCATAATTAACTAATTGTACTTAATTGATCTTAATTAACTAATTGTAGTTAATTAATCTTAATTAACTAATTGTAGTTAATTAATCTTAATTAACTAATTGTAGTTAATTAATCTTAATTAACTAATTGTAGTTAATTAATTTTAATTAATTAATTATAGTTAGTTGATTAATTATATAGTTAATTAATTTTAATTGATTAATTATAGTTAATTAATTTTAATTGATTAATTATAGTTAATTAATTTTAATTGATTAATTATAGTTAATTAATTTTAATTGATTAATTATAGTTAATTAATTTTAATTGATTAATTATAGTTAATTAATTTTAATTGATTAATTATAGTTAATTAATTTTAATTGATTAATTATAGTTAATTAATTTTAATTGATTAATTATAGTTAATTAATTTTAATTGATTAACTTTAAATAATTATACTTAATTTTAATTAATTAATTGTAAGTAATTCATTAATTTTTTTTTTATTCAGTAACTGTGTAAATTAGTAACCTGACAAATGATTATCACTTTCGAAATGTAGCTTGATTACAATGCCATTGATTTCAATACACTGTGGTGGTAAAATTGAAAAAAATACAGACGGGCCTTATTACAACAAAGAACCAATTGCTTCAGCTATGGTTAACGATGATATATCTCTTTTGGACTTGAAAGTCATACTTTTCGATTACACCGGTTATAATCCAGAAAGGTGCAACCTTGAATTGGGGACCCGAGTTTGTAATGGAAAAACCGGGAAATATTCACTTGTGAAAATTACAGATGAAAATACATGGAGAGGGTTGTGTGGGTATTTTAAGGACAACGGAGATTTTGTAATAGAGATCTATGTTAAAAGAGTTCCGAGAGAGCCAGGGGTTGGAAGTTCCAGCCAATACTCAGTTGCAATGGAAACTCCCGTCGTTTCTCCACATCCAGCAACCTACTATGAACCTACACATCCAGCAACCTACTATCCACATACTCACCCAGAAACCCAATATCCACCTACCAACCCAGAAATCAACTATCCACTTGCCCCGCAATCACCACCTCAACCAATACTCCAAATTTGTTCCCCACCTAGACCCGTGCAAGAGGCGCCTTTACCATTCCCAGGACCAATACATGATGAAATTGGGTCAGATTTTGAAAATATCAATGATATTCCGGGTGAACGTCTGCAGAGTGGAGATGAATATGATGGAGATGACTGGGTCTCTGATGATCCAGATGAAACAGGCGAAGGGCCCATTCGAAGTAGCTCTGGCTCAGCGCCGCTTACCGGGCGGAGTGATACGCACCCATTCCCAGACTTCAATGATATATCTCGGTTTAGAGAAGCAGATACTGGTTCCTATGGGCCACGAATCGAGTACAACGGTGAGCTGGCTGCAAACCAATTTTTTAAAAGCAAAGATGAATTAATAAAGAAGATTAGAGAGCATCATGTTCATTCGAATCAGGAAATAAGAATGAAGAAAAGTGATAGCCGCCGGATTTATGTGGTGTGCAAAGACCGGCGTTGTGGTTACGAGCTCAGGGGACAACCATCGAGAACTGGAGATGCGTGGGTTATAACGAAGCAAGACAAGCCTCACACATGCAGGACAGAGTATACAAGGACCGACAATGAATGTCTGACGGCATCAATCATTGCCGATATCATCCAGAACAGCATTAAGACCGATCCCTGTATGAGCATCCGGTCGGTGGCAAACTGTGTTGTGGCCGTGTATGATAACGTCACCCCGAAATACAACCGACTGTGGAGGGGTCGTGAGCTTGCAATAGCCCGCGAATTTGGTAGTTGGGAAGGTTCGTACAGCTTGCTGAGACCACTATTGATGGCAATTTGCGCTAAGAATCCTGGATCAAAGTATCATTTTCTGACCAGTCCGATACGAGACAAAGACACAGGAGTAATAAAGGAAGGTGAAGTTCAGTTCAGGGCCGTCGCTTGGGCGTTTGGTCCATGTATTGCAGCGTTTCGGTTCTTGAGACCGGTGATCAGCATAGATGCATGCTTTTTGTCAGGGCGGTACGAGGGTAGGCTATTGATAGCTTGTGCCTACGATGCCGAGAATCAATTGTTGCCTCTTGCGTTTGCAATCGTGCATAAGGAGGATGCCGATAATTGGGGTTTCTTCTTGCAATGGTTGAGGAATGAAGTGCTTGGATATAACCAATTTGTCTGTGTTATATCAGACCAGCACAAGGGGATCAAAGCTGCACTGACTGCAGAATACGGATGGCCTCCAGAGCTTTTTGTGCACAGGTTTTGTATTCAGCATGTTGCCGACAACCTGGTCCAGAACTGTGGAAAAGAAAAGTGGTATGGCCAAAGGTTCAGAGAAGGAGCAAAGAAGAAGAAGCCAAGAAAGTTGAAAGAGATGTTCGAAGAGTTTGCTAGGGTATTTGCAATGTAAAACATTTCGTTAAATTTTTGTTTAACTATACTGTGAAAATGAAATAACATCTGTTTGTTTTGTGCAGCTAAATCCAAGGTGCAATGCATATTTACGGAAGGTTGGCAAAGTTCGCCCGAATGATCCGACGGAGCCGTCCAATTACGAGAAGATTTTCCAGACATGTGATGCAGGATACCGGTTTGGTATAATGACAACAAATGGCTCTGAGTGCCTCAACAATGTCTTCCGGGATAGCCGTAGAATGCCCGTTGCTGCTATAGTGGAGGATACGTTCTACAAATGCAACCAATGGTTTGTTGAACGGCGACAGCGAGCCATGGAATTAAAAGACAATGACAAGAAGTTTTCCAACCGGGTTATGGAGAAGTTGGGAAGAAAATGGGAGAAAGCTGCAAGAATGCGATTGGTGCCTTACACGCACGGCCAAGGTGAGTACCAAGTTTCAGTTCCAAATGAGCATATCCCTTGCCGTCGCAACGACTTGGGGGTTATGGAGTTCACAAGCAGGGAGTGCATGTACATTGTGAGACGCGGTGCTGGCAACCAAATGGAATGTGATTGCAGAGGTATACAGTTAACCTCTATTCCATGCGCTCATGTGTTAGCGGTTTGTCGGAAACGGAATTGGTGTGAGGATGACTTTGTTGCACACTGGTACAATGTAGACTACCTTTTGAGTACTTGGAACGGGGTGTTTTCTTCCATTGGCAATATGGAAACTTGGCCTCCTAATACTGAACCAACAATTGTCCCCGCGCAAGGATGGATTAGGAAGGGGCGGCGAAAACACGTCCGTCATGTAATGACAATGGATGAACTGGAAGGTAGACGTTCTACTGTTGATAGGCAACGAAGAGGTACGTAACATTTATCAGAAATTATATTTACTTTCAATTTGCACCAACTTACTAAATAACATATACAAATGCAGATGCAAGAATCGCGACCAACCAGTACGAGAATGACCCGGCTAGTGCAAGGGCAAGTGTGTCCGGAGGGTCACGGCGTTCCCCCCGCTACAAGCAATTTAGATGCTTCAGTTATGTTTGCAGAAGCAATGGGGGATGCCATTAATTTTGGAGGTGAGGCGGTTGGACTGCAAAGAGATCCACCGAGAAGGTCAACTAGTAGGCGTACAACAAGGGCATCTGAAAGCCAAGCAGGGCCGTCCGGAACCCAAGCTGAGCCCTCTAGTCGGTCATCTATGGGAACCGGTCTCTTTAGGGGATTTAGTTTTAGGCGTAGTAGTAGTAGTAGGAGGTGATTTATCCCAATTATCACATTTTTGTACTTATATGTTATGAACCCTTTTTATTCTAATTTGTGTGGATTTCCTAATTTATACTAAGTATTTTGCGTAAGTGTGTCGGTTTGATATATTTTACTGTACTTATTTTTTTGGCGAACAATGAAATAGTAAAACACCGAACATAGAACAACAAAATATAACAATACAATAGTAAAACACCGAACATAGAACAACAAAATAGTAAAACACCTAACATACAACAATAAAACAACAAAACCATAAAAAAATAAAAGAAATCAGTGCCGCCAAGGAGAAGGGGACCATCGCTCAGCTGGAACTCCCGCATTCGCTCGATGCGGCCATGCTCTATCTCTCGGTGTCACCACGCGCTCGTCGGCCTCTCTATACATCCTATCTGCAGTATCCCAGTCAGACTCAGGCATAGAAACCGGCGGGGGTGTACCGAAGATAGATGCAGCAAGATCAGTCCCAAACTCAGGCTGAGCCCCGCTACCACCGGCCTCTCCATCGTGGGCCATCGGCGGCATCCCATAGTATGTCTGATGCTGAGTCCCGCTACCACCGGCCTCTCCATCGTGGGCCATCGGCGGCATCCCATAGTCAGGATGAATAAGCTCGTCCAGACCGAACTCTGGAGCGAACTCTGGAGCAGCCCCCGGTACCTCGGCTGGACCCTGCAATCACACACAAAATATACTAAATTAGAACTGCACCGAAGATAGATGCACTAATCCACACATCAAATTAAATGAATCATACCGGAGGATGAACTGGCCGACCGTGCTCGTCGTAGAATGCGTGCCATCCTTTCGTGGACAATACCCAGCGATGGTAGTCCCACGCTGGAACCGTCTCGGGTGGAGGTGGCATGTCTCGCAGCCGAACAGGACTATCATCGGACTCGGACGCATCTATCTCACGCCAATTGACGTTCTCTCTGGCGTCCCGCAGCATGCCGATGAGCTGACCACCGTGTCCAGAATCCTCGATGAAAGTGGCACTCCTCTCGATATAGCTGAACCCAAGACGCCTGAAACTCTTCTTGCCCAACATTGTGATACCATGCGCGGCGCCTTTGAGCGCTTTCAACAGCTGACAAAAGTAATTTGTTAGATCAAACATTGATTAAGTAATCAGCCAAGGAAAAAAGTAGTGTAGTTATATGTGCATTACCTCGCGAGCCCATTTACTACCATTGGGCGTGTAACCGTCGTCGTCCATGATCCTGTCACGCAAGTGTGCACCGTAATCGCCCTCGAGATATACGCTCGCCATGCCGACCCGCAAGTACCAAGTCTCGTACCTCAGCAGGGGATCCCCCGGTGTCTGAAGTAGCTCATCCGGGAGTACATAGAAGTGGTGGTCCTGCGGCTGCGCCAATATACTGCAATAGAAGGCGTGGTGATCGCTCCAGTCGCGCTCCGTACGCGATAAGTGAGACAACCTGTAATGAACACGTTAAATTCAATAAAAATAAATCAAGTAAATATAAAATAATAGAAAAGAGATACGACTTACTTGTGCAGGTCTGCGGTGGTAGAACTCGGCAAAGCTGGATCCATCGGTATGAACGGCGGATGTCCAAACTGTCGGAGTACACGATCCGGATAGTGGTGCTCCACTATCCAGAAATGTACTAGTGGCCCTATGTAGAACCACATATCCTGCGACTGGAAACATCTCGTCGGTAGCCTCCCCTCATCGTACAGCCTGGCGTACGGTGTCCACTCAACCCGCTCTGCCGTCAAAGTCTGCAGCTGTGACCGAACTGGCCTGATACCCACTGTACCCCCGTGAGTCGTATCGCGATAATGGTGCGTACCGTGCCACATCTTGGCGTATGCCGGGCAGTGAACATCGTCGGGATCTCCCCAAGCTGGTGTCGCATTCGGTATGGGTCTGCCCACCGGTAGCCGTGACCACGACCAGTGCTGAAGCAACAGTACTGGCCCATACATCTGTCTCACGTCTGGCTGCAGTTTGTAATAATTTTATATGTTGGGTGCCACTTCTTGATTTATTAGGTAAAATAGTAAGATAATAGTTAGGGACTTACCATAGAAGCACGGCACAGGTGGAAGTACAGATGGGCTAGGACGGCCGCACCCCAATTGAGACGTGATGGCTGCTCCAGGTCTGCCAGCAGCGGGAGATACATCATCGCCATGCAGTCACCGGAAGAATCGGGAAACATGACGGAACCAAATAGGTCCATCACGTATCCACGTGTATATCTGCAGTAACAAGCATGGAATATAAGTTCATCAACAAACGAAAATTAAATAAATAAAAATAATACGAGAGATTTGAAGTCTTTACCTCTGAATCTCCTCATCGGTGGAGTCCTCTGTCAGACCCGCGCTGAAGTGCTCGCGCAACCTCTTCATCCTTAAGTGAAATTTTGATTTTCCACTCTTCTCAATGATGAAGTCAGGATCAGCCCCCAAAAGCTCCTCAATCTGAGCAGCAAACGTCGTGCTGTCAGATACGCCAGAGACGGGGGTGCCACTGATAGCCAACCCCCAGAGAGAACTCACGTCCTGGAGAGTCACCGTCATCTCTCCGAACGGCATGTGGAACGTGTGCGTCTCGGGACGCCATCTCTCAACCAATCCTGCTATGAGAGACGCGTTGATGATCCCACTCCCAGTCTCCAAGATGTCCACCATCTGGTATAGGCCTAGATTGACGAGGTACCGGTTCATCAACCGGTAGTACGGCAAACGAACGCACCGAAGCTTCACATCTAAAAGATCTTTATCCTACATTGACAAATTTAATCCACATGGTGAGTTACAACAATTAGAATTGATGAAATTTAAAAAAATAATACATACCTCACGAGAAGCCAGTGAGACCCGGTGATCGCGGTGGGGCACCCACAGAAGAGGACTGAAATGCTCTGTGCTGTCAGTCCCGATCGGCTCGCCACCTATAGGTGATAGTGGACGAAGCCTAGGCCGTCCTCTAACCATCCTAATTTCATTAATAAAATTATGTTAACCGACGCTTAATAAATCATTCCTAAAGTAGAGATAATTACGCAAAAAAATGTAAAGTAGGCTTAATTACGCTAAAAGACTGGTATAATCGGCTTAAACGGTAAAAACCGATAAAATTGGCTTACTAACGATAATAAACGGTTAACATAGCCTTAATAACGGTAAAAACCGATAAAATAAGCTTAATTACGCTTCTAAAACGCATAAAATAGGTTTAAACAGCTTAATGACGGTAAAAACAGCTAAAATAGGCTACAATATACTTAATTCCGCTAAAATAGGCTTAACAACGGTAAAAACAGCTAAAATACACTAAAAACGGCTAAAAATATGCTAAAATGCACTAAAAACAGCTAAAAATATGCTAAAATACACTAAAAACGGCTAAATAGGCTTAAAACCGGTAAAAACAGTTCAAAATAGGCTTAATTACACTAAAATCGGCTAAACTAGGCTTAATTACGCTCAAAATGCTAAAATATGATTAATTATACTAAAAAAACGGCTAAAATAGGCTTAATAACGGTAAAAAACAGTGTAAAATAGGCTTAATTACGCTAAAAAATGCTAAACTAGGCTTAATTACGCTCAAAATAGGATAAAATATGCTAAAAAAAGCTTAATTACACTAAAAACGGCTTACATAGGCTTAATTACGTTAAAATCGGCTAAACTAGGCTTAATTACGCTCAAAATATGCAAAATTATGATTACTTATGCTTAATTACACTAAAAAACGGCTAAAATAGGCTTAATACCGGTAAAAACCGTTCAAAATAGGCTTAATTACGCTAAAATCGGCTTAACTAGGCTTAATTACGCTAAATAACATATACACCAGGCTATATTATCCTAATTATGCTAAATTGCCAAAAATTAGACTTAATTATCATAATTATGGTAAGATATCATAAAATACACTTAAATATGGTCACTAATTCTAATTATACTAAATTAAAATAAATTATCCAAAATCATAAACCGTAAACCCTAAATTTGACTAATTACACTAATTACTCTCTAATTACAACAAATTATTCTAATTTTGGTAATTACTAACAAATTATTCTAATTTTGGTAATTACTAACAAATTATTCTAATTTTGGTAATTACTAACAAATCCTAATATTACATAACCATATTGCACTACAAAAAATATTAATTATAATTAGAAGGACTTACTTGCAAATTTGAGAAGAGAAGAAGAAATCTTGAAGAAAAAGCTCAATCGAGGAGAGATAGTGTAAAATCTGATAAAATGAGTTTTGATACCAAAATTTCGCTGCTGCCTCCAATATATAGAAATGAATTTTCGGCGGAACCGGCCATTTAATGGCCGGTAGGGGAGTTTAATCGGAACCGGCCATTTAATGGCCGGTAGGGCATTTTATTCGGTACCGGCCATTTAATGGCCGGTATGGGCATTTTTAAAAATTTTCGGAGACCGTGGGTATTTTTAATAATCTTTAATTAACTTGGGGTATTAATAAAAATGTCGGGAGAATACATAATCGTTCACAATTATAGTTGTTACAAGATCTACATCATGGTATAAAAAATGATAAATAAAAATATGTTAACAATTATATATGTTTAGTTAACAGATAGGTATATACAATTAATAAATAAGTAGTTGCATATAGTTGGTCTAGTGGTGAAGGCTATATATACTCTCCGTGTGGGGTCGCAGGTTTGAAATCCAAAAGAAGCAATTCTTTGTGGATATTAAATAGTGAGTAGAACTAGGGTGTTCTTAAGTTCACCAAGTTTTTTTGTGCATTCAACTCTAAAATCTATCGGATTGGCTTCAAACGACGAATTCGAACCATTGAAACCCATTTACCTTACGAATGTACGTACATTAGAAAATTTAAATTTTTTGAATTAATTTTGTATTGAGTTAAGTGGTAAAAAAATGTTCAAAAATGAATGAATTTAATTTAATTTATAAACTTTGTAATTTTGACCGCTTGACTTTATACTAAATTAATTCAAAATTTTAAAATTTTCGCATGTAACCACATTACTTGTAAGATAGATGGGTTTCTACATATCAGATTCGTCGTTTGAAGCCAATCAAATAGGTTTTAGAATTGGTGCACAAAGGAAATTTGAGAATACTCTAGTTCCACTCTTAAATAGTTGGGTAGCTTGATCTCTAACTTTTACTAAAAAAAAAGTAGCTGCATAGTTAGGTCAACTATAGATGTTTGTAAATTGATTTTTCAACCTTGTTAATTTGTCCCATCATTAAATTTTGCTTCATTGATTTGGTCTGGTCTA
This sequence comes from Carex kokanica, assembly GCA_025461125.1. NCBI lineage: Eukaryota > Viridiplantae > Streptophyta > Magnoliopsida > Poales > Cyperaceae > Carex > Carex kokanica. The sequence continues at coordinate 144,991 of JAJGRX010000532.1, forward strand.
TTTAATTGTAATTCAACACAAAATACCTTAAACTGAGTTGTTACTTTCGTTCATCGATCTACAATATAAGTGAAACAAACTGCATTAATTGGAATAAAATTTCTCTAAAAGCATCACCATAAGGTTTAAAAATTTCTTACAATATCAATCCAATAAAATTTTCATATCAAGTATGATACTTCTTCATGTGAATTTTATGACGTAATATATGTTAGGTCATAATGTTGGGGAATCATAAATGCCAAACAATTATGCCTTATATAGAGATCAAACAATTACATCTCATCTAGGAGTCAAACACTTACATCCCGGGGAAGGAGAAACAGTTCCCCACCTTAACCTAAGAACCGTTCTATGCCAAAGCTGACTCATAAAACATAAATCTTAAGTGCGGAACATAATATATACATGATTCCATGGATGTTTCCATGGAGTAACTCGGTCCTTTGAGAGATCACCAACCGTCTCCGTGAGCACGAGACTAGACTCTAATAGCAAGAAACCCTTCTTGTTGTTTTGTCGTATTGTCGTAGGAATAAGTCTTCCAAGACAGTAAGATATGGCCTTTGAGAAATCCTCTCCAAATTAATATATTGATTGTTTATTACCTTATTTGATCACTTTAATTAACAATCATATATGACAGTAAACAATCCATAATTAGATTACATATATGCTCAATATTGGCATTAAATCCAACGAGGTTGGCAATAAATCCAACACGTAATATATTTTGAAGTTAGTTGATACTTTTTGTCTATTTTATATCAAAAAAAGTATTAGAGTAAATCCTGTAAAATGATTATATATTGTGGGAAAAGAGAAAATTTGACCACTATTGATTATGATTCTATTTGTGCTGTCAAAATTTTTTGGAGCGGGGACAGTCTTATGTTTAGTTGGAGTCGTCCGATCAGAATCAAGATTCGTAATCACTTGATTTACACGAATTATAAAACTATTTATGTGAATCTTGATGCAGCTTGAGCCGCTCTGATTTGACTTCGCATTCCAAAATTTTCACGCTGCAGTACGTACTCAGTGCGTATCCTCTGAGATATCTTATATTTTGCGTGACCGACTTGTCCGATACCTATTTGAGGATAGCGCAGGGAGCTGGTATTATTTGAGCTTTGAGATTCGTTCAGAATGTATCTGAACGGTTGAGATTTTCTAAAAAGTCACGCAAAATATGAGATAGCTGAGATGGGATCCGTATCCTCTGCATTAACTCAAAAGGGAATCTTTTGAGTTATTGAATTTCAACCGTCGGATTTTAAACGGAGTCAATCCGGCTCGTGTCTATAACCTTTAATATTAGTACAGATTTAGTTCGCACGAATCTTGAAACAGATTGGACAGTCGAGATTCATTAACTCAAAAGATTCTCTTTTGAGTTAATGCAGAGGATATGAATTCGCTGAGATGAGTACTCCATCGATCTTCTTGGATCAATGCAGCGTTTTATAGAAATTCTAGGCCCATAATGTACAACTAATTCTGGTTCGAATACAAATACAAATTTGGACTTATTGAGTTCCGCTATATATGAAAACCCGGACCAAATAGAACGAACTACTATAGGAGGCCCAAATTAAGTTAGCAAAGTCATTCGAATCATTCCCATTATTTATTTTTTCTGCCTAATTTTCTTTTATGAAGCTGAATTTCTGTTGAAAATTTAGATTTTAATTATTAAGTTATTCCTCGTTCCTTTTTCGTATAAGTTTTTTTTTTTTTATATTATTTGAAATTTTATAACTGAGATATATATAAAAATTCTCAACATATTCATTGTCAATCCCAATACATTTAAATATTGGAACTCCCACGTTTGTTTTAACTTGCTGTTCAGATCCCCATGATTAATTTTGCTGATTTTTTTATTAATACCCTCATAAAAAGAAAAATAACAAATCTACCCTCAGTTTTTTTTTTTTTTTTTAAATATGCCCTAACCGCCCAGGGCCCCTGGGCGGCCCACATTACCAAGCCAACCGCCCAACTAGGGGGCGGTCCACTGTCCCTAGTGAACTGCCCAGCCCAGGGGCGGTTAAGTTATTTTTTTTTTAAACACCCCAGATCCCCCTGCCCCCAAACCCTTACCCGATCGAAAACCCCCCCACCACCGAGCGCCCCTCTCTGCTGAGACCCCCCAACACCGAAACCCCCCTCTCTCTCGCTACCCGAACCTCCCAACCCCCCTCTCTCTCTCTCTCTACCCGAACCTCCCAACCCACCCCTACCACCCGAACCCCCCCACCACCACCCTCACCTCAGCCCCCCTCTAACCCCACCACCCTCTCTCTCTCTCGGCCACCATTTCCATCTCTCTCTTGGCCACCCTCTCTCTCTCGGTCACAATCCGATTATTTTTGGGTATGTCTCTAACGTAACTTATTAATTTATTTTTTGTATAAATTGAATTGTTAACCGTGTGTGAGTTGTTGATTTTCCCGACGCGATCGAGTTGATTAAAATTAAGGTTTAGGGTTTAGGGTTTAGTTTAGAAATTGAATTGTTAATTATCATGTGCGGGTTGTTGATTTTCCCGACGCGATTGAGTTGATTAAAATTAGGGTTTAGGATTTAGGGTTTAGGGTTTAGGGTTTAGTTTAGAAATTGAATTGTTAATTACCGTGTGCGGGTTGCTGATTTTCTCGACGCGATTAAATTGATTAAAATTATGGTTTAGTGCATATGGTTTACGCACTATGGTTTAGCGTTATAAATTAGGGGTAAGGGGTTATAAATTAGTGTTTAGGGCCCAAAATTAGTGTTATACTATTTTGGTCAAAAATTGTGAAATTTACATTATTTGAAAATTCTGCAGTGCATATACTATGGAGATGTGGGATAGTTCATCTAGTGTAGAGGCTCCTAGTGCATATACTATGGAGAGGGGAGAGGCATCTGGTGCAAAGGCTCTTGGTGCAGAGTACCCCACTCATGCAGCTGACACATTCAGTCATCTTCTGTGGATTTCACATATTAAGCACCGGGTCGTGCTCACATCTATGGAGGTACGTTGGTTTTTTATATTTAGTTCAAATAACAGTTTTTTAATATGTCATACAGTAAGTCGCTATATTTAAAATAATTGTTAAATGCAGGACGAGACGATTTGATAGTGAGACATCGCACTCCTGAGATACCATACGTCGCTCATCCTTTGATGGAGTGCTGCATTATGAATTTGGGATTGTATCAGCTGGCTACCATGCCTCAGAGTAAGATCGACCAGGCTCTCATGAGCGGGCTAACGGAGAGATGACGACTGGAGACTCATTCGTTTCACCTTCCTTTTGGGGAGATGACCGTGACCCTAGGTGATGTGAGCGCTTTATGGGGATTACGGATCGATGGCGAGTTCATAAGCGGTGTCTCCGATAGTCCATTTCACGTGGGGATGATACGGGAGCTTTTGAGGGCAGATCCAAAGGAGCTACAGAAGAAGAAGAAGAAGAAGAGAAAGGAGGAGGAGGAGTTCCGGTATTCGGGGTACTGCATTAGCCTAGCGGCGCTCCGCATTCACTACTTCCAGCATCGGATCACGGCCGAGACCACTGCTTTGGATGCCGTCAGGAGGTTATCATTAACATCTTAAAATTAAAATATGTTATGAACTCAATAGTCAAAAACATCATTTATCTTAACTATTTTATATTTTTAGGTATGTGAGGGCCTTTGTGATGGATCTCTGTGGCAGTGTCATGTTCGTGGACTCCAGCGGTGATGCGGTTCCGATTATGTTCCTCTCTCTGTTGAGAGACATAGAGACCCAATCAAAGTGGAACTGGGGTGGAGCTGTGATCACCCACTTATACCGGAGCTTGTGCTATGCTTGCCTAGTAAGTCTTCACAAATATTTCGAGATTTTTATTACAAATATTAGGGTTCAATAATTACCAACATTGCACCTCATGTCCAAAATATAGGTGAAGAACATGCAGATTGCCTGACTACTTCTTTTACTCCAGCACTGGTCGTGGTCGCATTTGCCGGTATGTCGGCCAGTTCGTCCATCTCATGTCCATTTTTAATGAGAGGTGATGCCGGTGTCCCGCATACGGTGCCATATGAGGTAGTAACCACACATATGAGAATACGAGCAAGGAGAGAACTGTGAGGATTTCCTATGTCTGGAGTCAGCTCCAGATGCTTCACGAGACTACTGTCGACTGGTTTAGTCCTACACGTTATTAACATTATTTTTTAATTTAAATGTACTGCATGACTAAACACAATAAGCCCAGAGTCGACTGGAGCATGGTCTCCTCCTACAGCGGATGATGCCACATTGGGCGCAGGGCCTTGGACCTTGAGGTATTTAGTATGGTACCAGAGGTATGACATGCCCTCAGTATACCTAGAGGGCCACTGGGGTGAGTCCCTTCGATGGAGGCTTTCTCGTCAAGGGTCAAGAGGTTTTTTGTCTTTCGGACCGATACAGGCTCGCCAGGTAATTATGAATGAAACTGACATATTTAAAACATTAAATGTTTATTTATTTTTTCCTCTTATAATAATAAAAAATCCACTTTGTGCAGATTCTGACCGGTATTAGAGGAGTGGCACACAACTTGATGCGCATGACAAAAGAAGGTTGGCGAGCAGTGGGATGTGCAATGCTCCAGCACAGTGTCCCACTGGTGGAGGACTCCGGCTTTGACGAGTGCCTCATTGGCATGTTGCATGACAGTGGGGAGAGCATAAACTAGCGCGAGATACAGCCCCCACCACTAGATTCAGATCAGCCCCGAGTCGCTATCTACGCTGATGAGATGTCGCCACCTCCTGTAGGTAATTTGATTTTGTCATACACAATCATTTCTTGTTAAAAAACTGTTCTCATTAAGTTATCTTCAATTCTGCAGTGGATGACTCCGGTTGGGCGTTCCACCAATGGGTGTTGAATAACAATGCGTGGAATGCTTACTACAACGAGTATGAAGTTCCGGTGCAGATTGACGAGGTAACAAAAATTTATTTATAATCAACTTACTAGTTATTTGTATGTAGCAAAAATAACATTGTTTACATTAAGGATGGAGCTCTCCTACGGCAGACCACCCCGAAGTTCACTATGGCTGACCTTACTGGAGATGATGCCGGGGATAAGGGACCGAGCCTCCATATACCACGATATCCAGAGACCAGACAGCACGACACCGAGGCCAATGGGAGTGGGGTGCAGCATGCAGATGCGTTTGCATCTGCTATATTTGGCACCTCGCCTCCTGCTACGTATCTTTCGACCTGGGAGGCCGACCATGGGAGATGCGTACATAGCTGGTGATCCCCTGACTGGTGGAGGATCCATGGGTCGAGGCGTATCTCCAGGATGATGTGCAGGAGCAGGAGGTTCACGTGAGGCGTGTACAGCCGCACAGGGACCGCCATTCACCTGATAGGTTGGATCTCTCTGGTTGTCGCCCTCGTCCTCGTCGTTAGATTTTTTATGTGTTGTAGTTTGATAGATTTCTACTATTGTATATTCGGTTTGAACTATTTTGTCTGATTTTGTGGACATTTAGATTACATAGTTTTGATGTTATTTTGTGGACTTACCATTGAGATTACATATTTTCCATTGTTTACTACGTTAGCCAAATCGACAATCAATACAACAGCCGTATAATCGACAATTATTATAAAAGAATCGACGGTTTTAACATCAAACGACGCATCCAAACTAAACTCACTTTTATTGAAAATTACAATAAAAAAAAATTAGGCACAAGTATGTAGGGGTGTAAACGGAGTGGATAATGCCGATACCAAATCCGTATCCGTTTTTCAATGAGCGGATACGGATACGGATACGGATATCAAAATTCAAAACCAAATCCGTTTTAAACGGATACGAATACGGAGCGGATAATCCACGGATATGAATACGGAGCGAATAATCCACGGATAATTGTCGGATAATTGAGTCATATGAACTTTAAGTACAAATAGTAAATTAAAAAATTAAAAACAATTAAGAAAAACAAAAGTAAATTAAAAAAAGGTAAAGAAATGGAGAAGATATAGGAATGGAGAGGAGTTAGGGAATATTAACCGCTGAAAGTCAAGTTACAGCGAAGCGGAGAAGTTGAAATTTCGGATCCGGATAGTGCGGATATCCGCTCCGTTTATACTTTCAAAAAATTATCCGTATTCGTATCCGTATCCGTATCCGTGATATTTATCCGTTTAAATCTGGATACGGATAATAAGCGGATTCGGAGCGGATATCCGTCCGGATATCTATATCCGTTTACACCCCTACAAGTATGTCATTTTTATATAAAAATTACAATATAAAAAAAATATCTTAATAAAAATATCTTAATAAAAATATATATCTTATTAAAAAAAATATCTTAAAAACATATATTTTAATAAAAATATATATCTTAACAAAAATATATATCTTAATATATCTTATAAATATATCTTAATAAAAATATATATCTTGTAAATATATCTACAAAAAAAAATATTTAGATGCTGTTTTGGTTCTTAAGATATCTATAAAAATAATATATCTATAAAAACTATATTTTTTTTGGTTCTTAATAAAAATATATCTATAAAAAATATATATATATCTTAATATGTCTATAAAAAAAATATATCTTACAAATATATCTTAATATATCTATAAAAATAAAAATAAAAATAAATAAGTGAACCGCCTGCCTAAGGGGCGGTTAGCTAGGAACAACGGACCGCCCCACAGGAGGGCGGTTAGGGTAGATTTAAAAAAAAAAAAATTCCAAGGGCATATGTGATATTTTTCTTTTCTTTGAGGGTATTAATAAAAAAAATCGGTTAATTCTACCCAATTTGAATGGTATTAATCATCTCACATCTGATTTTAAATTATCGATCCAGATCTATATATATGTCATGTTTGAAACTTTTGTAGAAAATTTGAACTGGTATGCGCAACATTTACTTTCAAATAGAGCGCTCTTTATCTTAAAAAGCGTTTTTTTTTTTGAGTGGGCCGGGTGAGAGAGTATAACAAGGTACCCTTGATGCCCACTTAAAACCCACATCCCTAGATTCTATCAATTTGATGGAAGATTTTATATATAAATTAATTAATCTTTTTCCCTACCATCCTTGATTTCAGGATTTCATTCATTACATGTTTTTAAAAAAATGTAGTTTGTATAATAGAACCAGTTAACTTAAACATAGTCCCTTTTGCTTTTCAGGGTGGGAATCTGCTTTACAAAGTCCAACATAAAAGAACTAAAGAACCTTTAGATTTTTCTTTGGTCTAGATTAATGTAATTAGAGCCTTAGAGTTAGAGGGATGGAGTTCTGGACACTCTGTGGGGAATACCGCAGTTCTACTCCTGTGGCAACCCGGTGACCGACAATGTTAATCAATTGTTTTGAGATAATGTTAATCAGTGGCTTGCCATACAAAATCTACACATTTAATTTATAGGTACCAGTACCAGTAAATAGAATCCAAAGATAATGATTTGAATTCCAATGAGGCCCAGTAGCTAGTCTGCTGCTTTTTTTAGTATACAAGCATGAAAAAAAGTAGAATAAGGTATTTGCATATTTGAGTAGGACATTTATCATTGTTAGTGGTCACAAGTGATTCTAGCATTGCTTGCGTCTAGAGATTCTTTAAGATTTGTCGACCCACAATAGATTATAGAACGCTGATTTAATTCCAGAAAGCACTCTACAGGTGCGGACAATTCTAAATTTCTAATGCCCTACTTAGATATTAAAATATGACACCAAATTTGCTCAGATCTCTAATTCTGATTTTTCCTACTTAAAAACCCATTACTTTCGGCCTACAAGTACATTATGTTTTGAAGGATCCACTTGCTTGATTTGTAGATTTCTTTTATTAGTTCGAATTCAAATTGAATATATTTAACTCGCACCAGCACGGATCCAACATACTTAATTGATGTGTGTATGTATATATATAGAGAGAGTGAGAGTAACTCCTATTACTGCCTTTGGCAGTCTTGAAATTGGAGCTTTGGATGTGGATGTAATTAAATATTTCAATGATATGAAATGGGCAATAGCCTCTTTTTAAAAAATATATAGAGAGAGAGAGAATGGCTAATATATATCAAAACGTTTGTTCCTAGATCTTAGAACAAATGTTTCGGTTTTTACACTTTCAAAGTTCAACCAGTCGATCCAAACCGTTCAACATTCAATCTATATTAACATGTGCTTGGAGAACAAATTTTACATTTTTTGAAATTTTTTTACTATTTATTAAGCCAGTTTTAAAATTGTTATTTTAAATAATTCAGAAATTTTTCACTGTTTATTAAAATCGGCGATTTTAAAACTGCCTTAACAAATAGTAAAAAATTCCAAAAAATATAAAATTAATTTGGTCTCCAAGCACATTTTAATATAGAGATCACATATAACGGTTTTGATCGACTGTTTAGACTTTGAAAATCGAAAAACCAATTGCTTGCACCACTTTTTCGGAACAAACGTTTTTATATTAGCCAATTTGTACTTTTTTTAGATTTAAATACAAAAACTTTATTATACCATCAACAAAAGGATAATGAAAAAAGTTTTCATCCAAAAATAGTAATGATAATTTGAGTCTGGCTACTATGACATCCGTGTTATTTTAACCGTAGTGACACTGACTCTAAAGTTCATAAAATAGGCATCAAACGACAAGTCCAAACTGAACTGATCTACCTTATATACAAGTGATGCTTTTACATGTAAAATTTATAAATTTTCGAATTCATTTTGTATCAAGTCAAGTGGTAAAAAAAATGATAAAAAATGAATGCATTAAAAACTTTCTTTTCTGACCTCGTGACTTTATACGAAATGAATTCAAACATTTATAAATTTTGCATGTAAATGCATCACTCGTAAAGCAGATCGGTTTGGATTCGTTGTTTGAAGCCTATTTGATGAATTTTGAAGTCAACGTCACTACGGGTGAAATAACACCGGTATCATACTAGCCAGACTCTAATATTTTTTTTCTTTATTTATTTACAATTAAAGAAAATCTTATAAGAACGCTAATAATTGGAGTTTGCATGAAGCTCAAGTACAAGAGTTCCAATCTCCAACCTCGATCGATAGCTAGGACAAAAATTTTAGTTTAAATCTAACGTGATTTGGCAAATAAACAAATTTGATGTATTGCAGGCTTGCAGCGCTACATAGAAGTTTAAGTTTGTGCGTGGTAAAGCGGGCCGCTATGTACATGGCTGCTGCGTGCTACCGAAAGAAACAAGATCAGTAAACTGCTGTCGCCAAGCTGTGTTTGCTTACCATTATAAATGTAGATAACTATAGTATTCCAATTATATTGAACCTGACAAACCGTTAGTATTTCTTTCACAAAGCAGGCCAGGAGAGACATCTTTAAAAGTTAGTTTTGAAGTGGCATTTGGCCTGGAGGAGAGACATCTTTAATTTTTTGATCTACCTCTAATCCTCTATGTATATAGACGCTACAAAAATCATAGTTATACTTGATGTCTAGACATATTTGAAAATAGCAACCGACCACTTTCAGTGGCTAATTCATCTACAGTCATGAATACTACTATTATAGACTTAATGAACCCAACCCCTTTGTACAACTTTTCAATGATTGTATTAGACTAGGCATGTGTATTGGTAAGCCTATACGGCTATACCTAATGTAGGAGAACATGAGGATCCATCCATCAAGAAAATAAAGCTTGTACTTGCTCTTGATCCAAGTTTAATTGATTATAATAAACAGAAAAGTAAATAAGTAACACAAACACTAGTACTAATACGTACAAAGAACGTACGCTAGGGTTAAGTTTAAGGTTGTTCTTTCCTCTTCCAGGAGAATTTTTAATAGGCAAGTGGATTAAGGCCATGACAAAATGTAGTGCACAATTAATAATACCACTATACCAGTAATATTTGAAGAAGTGAACCGCACAAAAATTGCAAAAATATGTATATATATTTAACTAGACAAGCAAGCAACTACTCTTGGACTTTTATTTCATAATTACTATATAATACATGATCATTACCAAATCATTTGTCCAAGATATACTTTTGGCACATGAACACTAAGCAACCACACCGAATATAGCACATACAGATACATGTTTCTCACAAACTGGTACTAAGAACAGAACATGCCTAGCCTTATATATTTATGTTTGCAATCTTTCTGCTTCATTTAAAGCCAAATCTGCATCAAGCATACATGTGGCCATCTCCCATCTATTTAATTAGGGATGTGGTGTCTGATTTCCTGACATCCTATGGTACTGGTCGACAGTAATTTGATGGTGTGAATCAGTGGATGCTCCAACGGATCCTGCAAACTGATCGGCACTTCCATTAATGTTGGTATCACCATTTGCAGCTGCACTGCTAGTTGTTGCACCATAGGAATGCGAAAGTGATGGATCCATCCCGAAACCAATCTTCATTGTTTTGCTTGTGAGACCCTTGTCATCGGCCTTGTTGGTCAGGTCTCTTCCTTCCACAAGAAATCCCCAGAAGAGGATTAGTGTGGAAGTAAGTACAAAAATCAGGAGTCTATATGTGTTGAGCTTCATGTGCTTCCTGGCCATGATTTAAAGTAGAATGATGTTAGTGGGGTCTGCAATTAATATCAAGAAATGATGACTTAGCTAGCAAGGAATGAAGCAAAACTATACTGGATCTCACCTTTTCCTCGTTCCTTCTTAGGGGAGCTAGTGTATAATATCTAGATATTATGGAAGGTATTTATAGTACTCACTTTTAAAATGGCTTCAATAATAAGTAAAATTTAGATAAATATCACCTACAATGGTGGCGAATCTTACCGCGTATGACCCACATTCGGTTGATATTGCGCGCATGCTTAAAAAATGATTGTTAATGTAGGGTGATAATAATGTTGTCCACCAAATTATATGCGAAAGCCGAAAGGAATATCATTTGCAATTGTAAAGATAATTTAAGTTGATATTATCCATTCTTTATGAAATTAAAGTTACAATCAATATGAAACAAATTGCACAAAAAGTAACTATAGATATTTATTACTCCATCTACATCAAGTGCCTTAATTTGTAGGCCAGTAGAACGAATTAATCTAAAGGGCGTTTGATTGAACAATTCATCACAGCGAATGCAGATGTCCCAAAATCTTGAAACAATAGTCTTTTTGGGCTTTTTTGTTATCATTCCAGGAGCTTATAATAATTAATTAACAAAATATTTATAGCTGGAAAGGAGGTTCCTGTCTACGTACGTACCTTCTAAAAATGACACAATTCTGTAGGTCGGAGCTCATTAGTGATCATGCGATTAGGACGCATGTAATTTGCTTTTCCAGATTAATTATAGGACCAAACGACAGTTCAGCATGGAGAAATAACGATGCTCCAAATATTTCAAGATAAAGCTTCTACCTGATGCAAATGTTCTACCTCATCTAGAAAAAAAGCTTATCACCGCATTAATAAGTTCTTTTTTCCAATATTGACACAAATTCTGGCTATGCAAGTGCCTCTCACACGCACACATATGTAGGGGATGACAGTTTTGCATTTGAAATGTAGAATTAAAGAGTACTATAATTGATTCTGATTAATAGTACTTTTTACATGAAATATTAATGCAACATGTATTTACTCCAAAGTAATATTAAATATAAAAATTAAACATGTATATGTGCTATATCTTGCAAGTGCGCGCATGATTTGCATCTGGACATATATACATGAAGCATGAGAGAATATATGTTGCTTTAATTAATTTTATAGAGATAAATTAATTATTTCTCTGACATCCACCTTTGATAACAAATCACAAGCAATGAAAAATTTAACTCTTCTAGAGCACAATAATGTGGAAAAATAGAAAGCAATTAAAAGTCAAGGCCATGTCAAAAAGAAACTAAAAAAAATGGCTTGGTTCATAATCAAGAAGAACTTAATTACTAGGCCATCATCCAGCAAATAAAAGTGAATGGCCGAGACACCGATCATTATCGATAGATTGATATCAATTACGCTATATGTAAATGGTAATGGATCAGTGGTTGTAGACTTATAGTGCCTGTCCATGGACCCATGGACGTACAATCGTTAGTCATCAACTCATTGCTGAATTATTGCTCAGAGCCTATGTTTATAATGGAAGTTATTACTGGATAAAAAGAGTGAAGGAAAATAATCAAATCAATTAAGTCTGTGTTCTAGAAGAAATTAATGGCTAGTACCTGACCTTATCATCTTGTACTGTGAACATCATGCGCTGATGAATTTAATTTAATTATTTTCCATTTCATTTAATTTCATTTCAGATAATTTCAGAGGAATTAAATTAACATGCGTCACTCCATAAACATGTAAGGTCCATCACCACCATAGCATGCTTGAAGCCTTGAACCTAATTAATTCTTCACTTTTTTCTACTTCCATGAAAGCATATGAAATAAGGAAGAAAAATATCAGGAGGTCTTTGACAAAAAGCGTTTGTTCTTTAGATTTTCTAAACTAAAATGGCCATTCTAACATCATGTACTTGTCAACAGAAAATTCAGGTAACTTTCCAATCCAGAACTTCTCACTGCTCGATTGGAATATGATTTGGGGGAAAACCTGAGAAGAAAACAAGTTAAAAGCGGAAGCGACCAGAGATTCAACAACAAAGCAACTCAATATATGACCGTGCAAGCTCAAACTCATGGGCATATCATGAGCAACAGAGTTAGATGGTCATTTATGCCTCGAAGTTTCAATAGAGTATAATTAATTAATAGGAATTGTTCTTCAATAAATTTTGAAAAGATCTTTGAAATATCCCTACACTGTAGATCAGTCTAGTCATGTAACGTCCTAGCTATTTCCTAATCCTACAACCATGAGCTAATTCACATAACCAAACTCTACGGAGATGCTCTTTCCATGATAAGATGGTAATGGTTGATCTTTATCTGCCAGCGTGTCACTATTTCCCACTGGTGCAGCATTGTTTTGTTCAATGCTGCAAAATATCTTACCAGATGATAGAATTACACGAGCAATAAATGCACTACCAATTAGTCAATATGATATTAATTTGTCTTAGCCCCACAGTTCAATATAGATTGAAATTTTCGTCATGTAAGAATTGTCACATATTCAGTCAAATTAAAAAAGTTTATGTAGCTCGAAATACAATTGTGTGTATCTCTGAGAAATATTGAAACAGTTGCCTACATCCCCACATCATAGGAAAAATGTATATGAAAATACGAAATATAAAAGCCACTTTTTATTCTGTTGTTAGTTATTATTTACTTCATATCACATGACAAACATTTGGCCATTTCTTCACTACATATATTTTGACTGTAAACTTGGAGAAAATCCACCAGAAAAAAATAATCTGAAAAATTCAAGATTCATTATCAATATCGATTATATTTAAACAAAAAAGAGCAGAGTTGCTTAATTATAGAAAAATGGGATTCATTAATTAGATATTATATCAATTTATTTATTTATACCGAGACAATGAATTAATTGTAAATTTTGTGAATTGGGTAATGTAATTACAATTATAAATTATATGCCATTTTAAACCGAAATTTCTTGAAGCTTTCATATATATGTCTTTGGCTGGCCTAGCTAGGGATGAGACATCCTTACCTCGATCCTATGATGCTGCTCAATTGACAATGCCAGCCTGATGATGTGAATCTGTGGCAGTTGATGCACCAAAGGGATCGAATGACAGATTGACTGGCACTTCTGCTTTCGCTTTTATCGATTTGATCATTCATGTTTCCGCTACTGGTTGTGGTTTTAGAAACAAACAAAAATCGCTATTTCAGTGTATTAAGATAATATTTGTTTTCTCTCCTCTATATCTCCACAAGAGCTTCTGAAAGGAGGATAACCGCAAATTAAAAGAAAAATCGCCAGGAGTATTGGTGAGGTATCCAAAGTTCTGTACTTTTCTGTGAAGAAATGATGTCTTGGCTACAATGAAATAAAAAAGCAAAGAAGTACTCTAGATTTTACCTTTTAATTATTCCTGCCTTTCCTGTGTATGTGTTTTATCTATGTATGAACTGATTGTATTTGCAATACCATCTTTTAGACCTCTGTATTATGATATACTAAATTTAAGATAAAATATCAAAAAAAAAAAAATTAATGAATCGAACTTTCATGACATCTGATGCAATTTGGTATGGCCAGCTAGTTGGATAAAATAGTTGTTGTGGCGGTAATAATTCTGTCTGCCAATATATATGTGAATGGAATATCGTATATATTTGCAATAGCCAAAGTAATTTAATTGTCAATATTCTACTGCAGAGGAAAAAAAGAAGAACATAACAAAATCATTCAAGAGTTCTGAGATGAAGTCCCAATTTGGTTTAGTAGAGGGAAGAGATTTGGACGTCATTAATATTTTTGTACCCTAGCAGATATAGACTATGATAATGGATAGTACAAAACATATATGAGAGAGAAAATAAATATATAGCCAATAAATTACTGATTACATTCCCTGTTGTGCCTACAAGATACAATAGATAATCTGCCCTTTCCTTGCTATTTTCTTCCATCTTTAATTACTTTTATATCTGAATTATAACAGCACTTAGTTGGAGTTGATATATCCATTTGAATAGAACTGTCTTGGACATTGAATCTCTTATATAGTTGTAGTTCTGTTGTGTTCAGACTGGACAGATGTACATGTCACTAATTTTTACTCCACTGACACAGTTTAAATGAAATTAAGTGCATAAGATGATGATGCAGAATTCCGCAGCTCACACTGGTAAGATGTAGGGATTCAACATGTCCAAGGTTCTGAAACTCAGAATTTGAATGAGCATTAGTATGTTGTTTGTGGAATCTGAATGTGATGATTGTAAAAGAATAAACTCAAAAAACAGAGACAGATTTTAAAGCGATATTAAATGCGAAGTTGAAGGGGCAATTCTAGATCATTCTGGGCAAATTAAATGTGTATTTGATGTGTTTTGGAGTCTAGATTCAGACCGTTCAAGTTTCAAGTCGTTTGGAGTTCCCTATAATAAGTAATGACAGTTTTAGTAACCAAGGGTCAGAATTAAGTGTTGCTGTTTAGGATTCTGTTTTACAATTATTTTGTGTACAAATTTTAAGAGTCTGTTTTTAATATTAAGAGTTTATAAATTGAGTTGTATTCTATGAAGTATGTAAGAGAGAAGAAGTATAAGAGAAAGAAAATATAGTTTGAATAGAGAAATTTCAGAATTTGTCTCTCTTCCCTCCACCGAAATATATATCATATTTAACAATGATTTGGTAACAATTGGTTGACTCAGATCGTAAATTAAATTTTATCAAAAACTTTTGTTCAATTAATGGTCCAAGAAATAGAGATAGATTTTAAGAAAACAGGAGCAATAATATGCATGGGTACACCCTCTAAATCCAATTCCACATAGCCATCAAGAAATGGATGATGCTGACCTGATTTGATTAAATCCTCCATCAACACAAATAACCATTGTTTGCTATTGTGGGGATGTGTAACAACTATAAATCGTCTTGGCTAGTTCCTTCATCACTAATCTCTGATTATAGTAAAAGTAACCTCATCAACAATATATATGTTGACCAAATGTATTTTTTGATGCGCCATAGGTGCCAAAGCTTACCCAATCTCAAGTAGCTAGGATTCGCTTGCAAGCTAACCCTAACTAATTGATTTCAATCATTGATTCGATCCAACATAATTAGTTTCTACTTAATTTCTAAAATATTTCTAACTGATAAGATTTATAATTGTAAGATAAGTTTATTCGTCAATTGAATGTGATCAAATAGTTAGTCAATATGTTTGTAGAAAAGAGGGATTCGACTCTAGCAGGGTCATGCTTTTCTGATTTCAACCATTCAAAATTTTTCATTCACGTATCTTGAAAAAAAAAAACTTTTTCATGCACAAATCTCAACGAATTTGAATAGTTGGAATCGGAAAAGCAGAACTCTGCATTTCTCTAAGAAAAACAGCAAAGTCCGATCCAGAAAAGAGTGGTTATCACTTGAATTATTACTAGTTGTGAGTTAAATATTTTTTTTGGCAGTTTTATAGATTTGAACCATTGGAAAAATATTTAAGGTAAGATTATTTGATCTACAAACTAATTAGCATGTGCAGATTTAGTAGTTCTCTATGAGCTGCATATTGAACTTCATATATAGAATGGAAAAGATACAAGTATATGTATTATTCTAGATCATATATATATCATTCTAGAACATACAAACATATAAGAATATGAGATGCATATTGGATTTCTCCTATCATGTTATATATGATCGTTTACAGAAACGAGAAGACAAAACTCGCAAGTCATCATATAATGTGGGTCTTAATTGCACTGCTTTCTTCTGGTAATTTTATGAGTGAATATATACAAAGCAAGGACAAACCTATATGTGAAATAAGGAAATGAGCATAAGTTATTTAATTCATTGGAAGAAATGATCAGCACAGAGCCACAGATATAATTTGAAATTTGATATATATGTTTAGTAATTAGTACGTAGTAAGGAATCCAGGAAAGAGTTTTTCTATTGTTTTGCTTCTTAAAATAACCTCAGAGTATTCACAGTACCAGTGCCCACAATGGCAAAAAATAGAACATGGCAATATACTGTTGCCATTTTTGTATATCATTTTGAATGGCATAAGTGTTTGGATAGCAGTTGGCAAGGCATAAATTCTTGAGATTCTCGTTTCTGTTTGGTTTTCAAATATACATTTACTCAGTGGCAGATCTAGTATGTTGTAGGGTAGGGGCTAGTTGCCCTACCCTGAATTCTGAAATTCAATTTACAGATATGAAGTTTTAGGATTTTTCTTTATCCTGAAAAGACCAGTTTGCCCTACCCTGGGCTCAGCCCATGGCCAAATGAGCTCTGGAAAAAAAAAAAAAACTTTGTGTAGGCGCAAGCCATTTGTTTAGAAATTAAGTATGACGCAGCCCAATCATGATTTGATTAACCATTTAAAATGGATTTGATTACTACTCTTGATTTGATTAGAAAATTTGAGGTTTAGTTTCAATCTAATGGGTTTGAACTCCATTCAATAATTTAAACCCGATTCGATTAGCTATTTAAATCCCATTTAATATATAATTTCTTGCCCTACCCTAGTGAAATTCCTGCATCCGCCCATGCACTTACTGATATTATTTATTTTTTGTTATCCTTCTAGTAATTAAGAGAACAATCCTGAAGTTATCAAAGTGTTCTAAAATTTTGGACCCAGCTAACTTTTCTTTTATCAAACTATATTTCAAAATATATACTTGCTGACATCACTCTTCTTACGTACCATGGATGTCATGGTAATTTTTCAAGATGCCAAATTAGCAACAATGTGTTTACATCAAATACAAAACATATATAACAGAATTGTAATTATATACATACGTAGTTGTATCTAACTATTTATCAGTCAAATGCCCACATATATGATATATAGACTAATTAAGTCAATAATTACATTATTTATAAAAGCACACATAAACTGTGAGTCCTTTGTAGATATAGATAACACAGGTAATAACGGCTTGGAAATTATTTCATAGTTTTAGCCACACATATTACAATATCAGGGGCTGCTTATGCATCCTTTAATTCAAACTAGGTCGTACTATACAAGTAGTAACTATAGCAAGATTAGCAATGTTGGTAGTTGAACGCACTGCAGGGAATAATGTGACGGTTAGAATCGATACCATTAAACCCAGGTCCTATGTCTTTTGAAGTGCTAGTAAACCCAGATGCTTGAGTACCGTGAAGAGGTGCAACATCATTGACTTGACTAGTGAGGCTTTTTAAGGCAGAATTGTCTTCTTTTTCAATCTTCTCATCTGTCCGAGAGGTTGTGGTACCATGGACTGTGGTGCTTGTTTCGGTCTTGATTCCGCGAAGAGTGAAAACCAGTGAATTGCGACCATCAAGCTTTTCGCCTTGCACTAAAGGTGATGAGAAGTCCATCATGGCCAAAAGTGCAACAAGGAAGGTGAGTGGAATCTTCATGATTGCTAGTACCTGTATGATTAAGTTATATCAAAATATATATAGACCAAAGTTGAATTAAGAAATACTAATTAGGAAGATGTTATGCAGTTAAACTCTTCTCAGGACAAGAAGGATACCAGTAGATATGAATTAACTATCCAGGATGGTTAACAATATGTACCAGTAAAAGTGCATGTAAAACTGTAAAGCCAGCCAATGCTGTGGTTGGAATAATAATGGTAGTTTACATGCATCTTTCATAAAGAATAAATAATTAAATGCTTTACAATGGAGTTAATTACTGCAGGCTAATAAAGCTTACCAATGGTAATCTTCATATAATTTACTGGCACACCAATTGAGACCGAGGATGCATATATAAAGACATAATTCGGATCCTTATCCATTGCGGAGTCGGGCAATATGTTTACTGGACATATCAATTCGTTGCTTTAGTTTGTTCGTACAAGTTGTGGAATCCTGTTCTCAGAAAATTAAATAATTGCTAGTGCCACTAAATACATTTTTCCTTTTCGAAATCAAAGTGCTATATGCAACATCTAGCATATTTAGTGGGCGATCATAATGGTCACCAAAATAAACATCAGGATAAAGTATATAAATACAATTTAGTTCAGGAAAATAATAGAAATGAGTTACAAGAATGCATGCAAATTAGGTAATACATATTTCCTATGAACTGATCCAATGTGGCGTGTGTGCACGGGTGTGTGTGCATGGATGTGCAAGGGAGTGATGGTCTGTGCGTGCATACACTCATATGAGCCTGTATAAGTAAAAGAAATAATGCAGGAGCAAATTTCACAGGCGTAGAATCCCCACATATATATATAATTATACACCCAGACACATGCGCACACACAATGACGCGAACACGAGAGCGCGCCTACACACACACAAGATATATGTGTTGGTCAAATTGTTTTCATATTTTTTTTCTTCTATAATTTGTTTATACACATATGTATAGTACCAGTAATTTGCAAGTTGCGGGCATAAATATTAGTGTAAGGCCCGTTTATCTTAGCTGAGCTATCTGTTTGGTGGTATCGGTATTATTACATGTGTAACCAGAGGGTCGAAAGACGCTTTAACAATAAGTTTTTGTTCAAAACACAAAATTTTACTATATTTAATTTGTTGAAGTCATGAAAAGCCTTCAGAAATTAGAATAATTACAATTTGTAACTTTTTATATCCTGTAATTAATATGCATTATTCCAAAATTAAGTTTGTGTGCGTAGATCCATAATAGCTGGAAGAAAGTTACGTTCTATATACTAAAGGTTCTATTCCGTTTTGAAATTAAAAGCTACATACTACGTACGTACAGACAAGTACAATTGATCTAAGGGTGGAGCAGACAAATCCAATTAGTTATTGCAATGCTAGGATTAAGGTTGCTGGATTTGATTTTGGAGTAGATATATAATAAGTAATGCAAGGTATATTAGTTATATAATTTATAATGCTTTTGGGTACTAGCTAGCTGTTGGTGAAGTGCAAAGTAGCGGAATTAAGTAGCAGTAGTCGGGTAATGTTCGTAACCGAAATGGGTGAGGGAGGTAACATGACAATATGAAATGGGTGGGCGGTGGGGTGAGGGAGGTAATAAACAGGAAGTACGCGCGTAAACGCTGCACAATGCAACCGAAATGGGTGACTAGTGGTACTCAATCAAATTCTGTCCAAATTAACTAACAATTGATCGATATGTCAGAGTATTTAATTAAAACAGTATCGAGATTTGGGTCAATATTCCATATTTAATTTTAATTTCGGAAATTTGGTTTACTTTCATTTAGAATTTAACAAGTTTGAAACTACGAGAGCTAACTGAAAATGATCATTAGACGTACGGTCCAAAATGATGCATTACTAATCAAGTGGCTGTGGGAACTCGAAATTAAGCAAACTAGCTGAACTGTGGGTTTCCATGCTAAACAGGCTTCACGGAATATCTGCGGCCTCCCAAGTAGTAGCTGAACTGTGTTAACACTACTGCCGCTATACCATAGAAGGAAAAATTGGAATTGGGATCAGCCCCTATCGGAAAAAACGGTCGGAATTGGCCAAATTGGGTAGGAAAATCGGACTTTTTTGTCAGAAACTTATTTTATACTAAAAAAATAGAAAAAAATTTAGAAAAATTATTACAATCAAATAATCCACTAATACAAATTATCAATCCGTGAGTGAATGGATTGCTACAAATTAGTGAATTATAATTGATATATATACAAATGAGTTGTGTTATATAACAACAAAAGTTGGATGGTGTGGTGGTAAATAACTTTGCTCCCCAGCCAAAGGGAAAGGGTTTGATCCACGATACCTCAATAAAAATTTATGTTTGTTTATTAATTCGCGTTTTGGCTGAAATTTGACTGGAACGGGCCGGAACAGGGTGAAAATTGGGTCAAAATGGCCGAAATTGGCTGAAATCTGCACTATTCGTGTAAATCGGCCTGAAATCGGATCGGCACCGTCTGATCCTGCTCCGGAACGGCCGATGTATACATTTGTTGGCGGTATTTCACTGTCAACCTTAAACATGAAAAGTGGGCTAGTGATATATTTATTGAATTTTATTTTATTATTGGGTATGTACAAACACTTGTTTATATTTTTCTTATAAGGTGCAAACATCATGTAGGACGTGCAAATAACCGGTCTCATCCATGCATGTTCCATTAAATTGAATGAAAAGGAATGCAATAGGACAGGAGGTAGCAATCCGGCAAGTCAAGTCAATTTGGGCTAGTTAATTTGAGTTTGAATTGGACTGTCGCAAAATCATCATTCAGTTTCAATTTTATGGATTTTAAGTTATCGAGTTTAGATCATTCCGATATAGTGTCAACTGAATTGTGTTTTTGAGTGGATCCAGGTACCTCAATGGCAAATTGAGTTGGGTTTCAAGTCATCGAGTGTTCTAAGCTTGGGCCGGGTTACCAGTTTGGTTATAGGTATCAGTTGGGTCGGGTTCGCATTTGGCAAGTTGGATGGGTTATTTTGTTTACAATAGACCAAAATGGGAAGAAGAACAAAGAAAACTATTGGATGCAAACAATGAACTAATCTTAATTTGGTTTCCATCGCAATTAAAACATAAAGACAAAATTTGTATGATTTGGGGATATACAGATTTTTATTTTGGAAAATCTTTTAAACAGATGATTCTGGTAAAAATCAAATCAAATTAGATTTACTATAAGTTTGTTATATTTTAAACAATATTATATTTATCTTGATTTGACATATTTTATTGTTGTTAATTTTACACGAGTCAATTTTAGTATTATTTAGGATATTGAGTAAATTTAAGATTTTGAGTCCTATTTAATAAAATAAGATAGACAAATGTTAAATTGTGTGTTTTGAATTCATACATGAAATTCTCTGTCTTTACTTAAATTCCACAATCTCGTTTTAGATGTCTTATATCTAGAGTGAGGTTGTGCTACTATACATAGCGCGGATTAGTCAGTGTATTATGGATCAATATCTTTATTTTCAATGTCAAAAGAGTCGATATGAACTGTTTAACATGATCTTCATATCAAAATGTACCTGCAGCTTAATTTTACATTTTTAGAAAAAGAATACTATTCTTTAGATAAGTAGAAAGCTAGGAAAACATACTATTTCCTTTTTTTACCTATAAAAGCCTAATTAACCATCAATGACAAACTAAAACAAGAAACATAATTTTGTCTCAAGTTTAATTTAAGCTCTAAAATTCTCTGTAGATCTCTCTAATTATTTTTTCATTCCAATTTTTTTCCGCATTTTTAATTAATTGGTCAGTCTCGTATTTGTACTCTTAACCTGTTTACGTATTGAAGCAATTTGACTTTTAACCCATTGAGGCAAAAATAAAAAATGACAGCTATTTTGTTTCTAAATATTGCAGGGAAATTCACAGCTTAAAAACGATAAGAATGGAATCTATCCTTCTTATAAAAAAAAAATTATGATTTTTTAATTTCTCAGAAAATTTGTGACATTTCACGTGACAATCATTGCCTTTAACCACTGGATCAAATGTTACTTCTTGTCACCCTCTCTATCTATATCAATCTTTCTATTTCCTTATAATTACATGTCATAAATTGATTTTGTTAATCTATATATCTCTCTCATATCCCTTTATTTAAAAAAAAAAAATAGACACCACAAAATCCACCAAATATCTATCTGTATCAAGGACTACAGGAAACAAGGACATCTGTTGATCTGCGGTCGCATATACTGTCGCAATAAATTCATTTTAGCGGGTCCGACTCTGCTGTTTTTCTGATAGAAAAGCAACAGCTAGCTTTTCTAGATCCAACCATTCAAATTCGTTGAGATTTGTGTATGAAAAAGTTTTTATATCAAGATGCGTGAAATGAAAAATTTTGAATGGTGAGAAGCAGAAAAGCAGCAGAGTCCATTCCCATTTTAGCTGTAGTGACTGGATCATAACAGTTAACAGAATGTAAATAGAATATATTAGAGTGAGGCTATGGTGCTATGCATAGCACGGATGGCAAGTGTACTACGGCTCAATATGGTACTTTTTAAAATCCTAACGGTCGATCCGACCGTTCAATGTGATAATTATATGAATATGTACTTGCAAACTAAATTTTACATTTTTTCGAATTTTTTTACTCTTTTTTTAGATAGGTAGAATTTTGATGGTCCAGAATTTTCAAAAAACACTGATTTTTCTACCTATCCAAAAAAATAGTAAAAAAATTCAAAAAAATGTAAAATTTAGTTTGCAAGTACATATTCATATGATTATCACATTGAACGGTCGGATCGACCGTTAGGATTTTAAAAAGTACCATATTGAGCCGTAGTACACTAGCCATCCGTGCTATGCATAGCAGCCTCACTCAATATATTAATTTACCTTTCAAAAATTAGGTACCTGTTACTTCCATCAGAAAGCTATATAGCTTTACTTTTCTTTAATTTTTTATATTATATTTTGGAATATATTAATGAAATTGGAACGACTTTGTGTAAAATAATAACCCAATCACGTCAAATCAGTAGGTGGCACGTTATCTGTCGCCATTTCCAGCATATTTTTATATTAAGTAATTCATAAAGAAGGTAGCTATCAAAATAAAAAAATAAAAAAATTCATAAAGAAGGTTTTGTCTACGGAGCCGAGCAAGCATTGATATAGCCTGCTTTTAATTATTCTCACTTATCTTAATAGAAAAATATAATGATGATTTTCTGTGACATTATATATCAACACATTTTGGAGCTAAAGTTTCTGAGCACCACACCTTGAGAAATTTGTGAAATTTGTGTGTAGTATTGTTCTAGTTGTTGCACTAAATAAATGAACTCAACATTAAGCTGATTTTAAATTTTTATTTAGAGAAAGGGGATAAGAATTCTACACACTAGTGTCCACCGGTTAAAGGACGATACCACAATGCAAATACAACAGTGGCTCGCGACCATTTGCGGGAGGAATAGGCGAACGTTTGCGGGAGACGCAAAGAGTGTCCACCGGTTAAAGGACGATACCACAATGCAAATACAACAGTGGGTCGCGACCATTGGAGGATGATCGTCGATGGAGGCTCAACTATGTCACAGTTCGGACGTTTCAGTTTTCTTATTTTCTAGGATGGTACTAGTGTGAACTATGTGTACATATTTTTTTATCTTAATGAAATCGTCGGTAAGCAGTTGCTTACTGACCATCAAAAAAAGAATTCTACACACTATACAGTTGATCGAGTATTAAGTTATTGTTAGGTTAAATTACTCTTAGCAGTTCGCAATTTCAGGTACTTTTAGTGATTGTACATGGAATTAAAATTGTGATTTTGAGTTACCTGATGTTCCTTGATATTTTGTGATAGTTTGTACTGTTGTTGATGATTTTAATTAAGGTTCTAAATAGCGTTTATAGCGTCATAGCGGGAAGGCTACAAAAAAAGCTATAGCGAATAGCGTCGATATAGCGGAAGCTATGCCACATAGCGTTTTTTTTTTTACATTCCGTATATTCAATATTTGTACTAAATATTAACATTATCTAAAGTCTCATAGAACAATAAATAACACCAAAGTAATTAAGAAATTATAATATTTATATTGAACCCGTACAAAGTCCAAATTGCGGTTCAAAATATCCATAGTAATATCATAAATTATCGATTTTTCCTATTAAAAATATCTTAAGCATCATGATTCATGACATAATAAATTTCAATTTCAGTTTGGACTTTTTTTCTATTCAAATTTCAAATTGATTTATCTGTAGCAAGTAGCAACAAATTCAATTTCGGTTTGAGCTTTTTTGGGTCTTTATTTAAAGCCCATATAAATTGCTTAAAAAAGCCCATATTGTATATTGGCCGTAGCGCAAATAGTGGACCGCTATAGCGCTATAGCGCTATAGCGGACCGCTATCACGGCTATAGCGGTCGTAGCGCAAATAGCGCATTTTGATGTCATAGCTTAGCGTTTGAGGTCCAAAAATACTATAGCGCGCTATTTAGAACACTAATTTTAATTGAAGACTTGTATAGAAAGATGAAAATTAAAAAAAAAATGTTCATTACAAACTATCATCAATTCTATATGCTTAACGAGATAAAGATTCAATAAAAAAAAGTTTTTTTTTTTTTGAGTAATTTCAATAAAAAAAAAAAGTTAGTATATACAATTGAATTTGTGGTCTTGGCTCTTTTCAAAAGCCATTCTTAAGGTGACAGAAGCGAATCCTAGAGTAGCCGTCGTCTTTTTCCTCCACCCTTCACTTTTCCATTCCACTCCTCTCATCTTTTTTAAGCCTCACCTCCGATAATAATATTTTTTTCTTTTTCTCGGCTCTATCTTCTCGAGTGGCGAGGAGAATAAGGGAGAGGGGAAGGAACAAAGCTGAGCGGAGTCCATTGGAGCCGAGAGCGCAATATCGTAGGAGCTCAGAGCGTAAAGTTTCCATCTCGATAGGAGTGCGACGGTGAGTAGATCCGGTCGTTGTCGGAGCGTGGCGGCGGTCAAAGAAGTGGATTCGGTTGTGGAGCGAGATAGAGATTAAGGTATTAGAGTGATTATGACAGTATATAAATAGAATTAGAAGAGTAGACCTAATAAAATAGTAGATCTAGAAATTTAAAGGGTGATTAAGAATAACTAGAGTAATTTTGATTTGGAGAATTTTGTGAAAATAAATGAGTAGATTTTGAAATTAGAGTTAACTCGTTGTAACGTTTTTTATCAATCAAATTGTTAGTAGACATTAAAGTCATTAACTTTAAAAAAATATTATTAAATTTGTGGTGTAATATTCTCTTTTGCATACGTTTTGTCCTGCAGAAAATATGCACGGGACCGCACATGATAACCTGGCCTGAGAATTCTATGGTTTTGTACAAACGGATGAGAATACGTCGAACGGTCGAAGGGTTGCTTTTCGACCTCCACAATTTAGACTAATTGTTATTTTTTTTATGGTTTGACTAATTGCTATTGTTATTACCATCGACATTTCAAAATTAGTGGTTCAAGAATTTTGCATTTTTTTTTTCTTTTACAACGTGTGGATGCCATCCATCTTAATGAATCATGAATTAGTTAGCGAGTGAGCATAACTTTAAAATCTATCGTATTGATTTCAAACGATAAATTTAAACAGTATAAATCGATCTACTTCATGAGTGATGCATGTACATGTAAAATTTTGAAATTTTCGAATCCATTTAGTACAAAAGCAGTGAAAAATTGATAAAAAAAAAATGAATGCTTTTTTTTTTTACATCTGGACATTATACTAATTAAATAAATTTGAAAATTTGAAAATTTTACATTTGTACACATCACTCGTAATGTAGATCCATTTCAACAGTTTGTTGTTTGAAACCAACATTAGAATAGATTGTAAAATTATGCTCAACAAACTTTTTTGATGAACATAACATCCGCTAACTTTGCTCATGAATCTGTATTCGAGTCTAAGTTTTTTTTTTTTTCCTCACGTAGTCAAAATAGAAGAGTTCAAATTGTAACATTTCGCATCAGTAGACAAAAAAAAAATTGAGATTTGAGATAAAAATTCTCAGCAAGAAAAGAAGGACAAGATTTAGGGTATCATCACCACCACTTGCATTCAAGATTTCAATATAATTCAATTCCTCAATAAATTTTAGAACAATTATATTCATCCCCGCTCTCCAATTTCCTCTCTGTCCCCGCAGCTACAATAGAGAAAAGTTGCACTTGTCCCTGCATCAACCTTCATAGTTATAAATATTTGAGAAATAAGAGATTAATACTTGCAAAGTAAGATATTAATACTTGCATACGTAACTTGATATGATTATCTCATTTTCTAGTCCTCCAATGATCCCCGCATCAATATTCCTCTAATGAAGTAGTGGGGACCTCGTATCCCCGCATCAACATTTCTATAACAAAAATAGTTGACCTCGTCTAAATACTTCAGTGCATAGGTATCAATACTTGCAAAATAAGATGTTAATACTTGCGAAATAAGATATTAATACTTTGATATGTAACTTGATATGATCAAATGCATAAAAATTAAACTTTGTACAATGTATATATATATATAAATACTTCAGTGCATAGGTATAAATATTTTCAATACTTTATATTAATACTTTCCGACGTCATCCAGCATCATATGTAAAAAAATATTAAGTATTGCGGTCCATATAGTTATGGCAATATCGATACCCCCCCCCCCCCATTTAGTTTGAGTGGTCCCCCACAGGTAAATATGGTGCGGGGATAGTTTGGGAGATTTGATTGGAGAGACAATTATTTAAGTTAGAATACTTTCATGCATAGATATAAATATTTCCATTCATATATAGGTATAAATATTTTCGTTCATACGTATTAATACTTTATAAATTATGCGGGGACAATACTTATTATATAAAGAAATTGTGAGGGGATGGTCCCCCAAGTTAGTTATGAAAGTTACGTGTGCGAGAACAGGGGTGAGAGGACAGTTATCAACTTCCTAAATTTTAATAAAGATGATTTACAATTGAAATTTAATGATCGAAACGAGTATTATAGTGAAAATAATAATTCATTCTTAAAAAATTTCTAAAAATTCTCAGTTTTTCATCAAATTTCACTACTACAAAAATGGTAATTCTACACTGCACATTGTACACGGTTTTCCCTATCTTATATAAAAACCGTGTACCAAATATGATTTTTTGAAAGCCCAAAAAATTTGCGAGAATTATACACGGACATTTAGTTAAGAATCAGTGTAGAATTGTTTGAGAGAGCTACACGGTTTATTAGGGATCAAAAATTCGTGTGCAAAGAAGACCGTGTGGAAAAAATTGAGAGAGCTACACGGATTTTTGTTAAAAGGCCGTGTAAAAATTGAGAGACCGTGTATAAAAGGCTGTGTAAGGTTTTAATTAGTATAAAAGGCCTTCTCCTTCCAGCGCCGTTTTGATCAAGTCTTTTATACTGTCTCTCTCTCGCTCTCTCTGTATTGAATGTTGATCTGATTTCTGCAAAGGCTAGCAACTGGGATCAGAGATCTTTGAAGTTTTTATTTTCTCCTCTCTATCTTTCTAAGGTTAGTATATATATATATTTTTTTTCTTTTCTTTTCTTCCTCTAATTTTCTGTTACTTATTATTGCTTATTTAGGTCATGTGTAATTCATGCATGCTTGATTTCTTAAGATAATGCAAAAACGGCGGAAAGTTCGGCTGAGCGGGAGCCAAGCGTAGGGGCAGCCACACAAAAGCGGGGGGAAGTCGGCTGAGTGGGGAGCCCAAGCGCGGGGGCTGCCACGTTTGGAAAAAATTTGAAATTTGAAAAAAATTTGAATTTAAAGGAGAATTTTTATTCTCTATTATGCATGCATGCACATATATGTTGATAAAATGTATTTTTTATTGGAGATGCAATATGTTGGAGACCTTTAACAAAGAGGGATCATGTCATGGATCACATGGGCACTCTCCTTTTTCATATGTTGGATCTAATACAACTAGTTTGTATGAAATTTTGGTCCAAACTAGATCATAGCCCAACGTTTTGGCAACATGAGCCCAACTTGAGGAGTATATGTTATATGTGGATCACATGGGATTGTATATGTACAAAAGACAATGTCTATATATGTTCATGCTTTTATGCTTTTATGCTTTTTTTTGTTATATATGTTGATGCTTTCATGCTTTTATGTTTTTTTGTTATATATGTTGATATTAGAATTTTATGCTTTTATGGTTTCGGTTAGAATTTTGTAATGATAAATATGGATTTGTATAATTTTGTATAATTTCATGTACATGAATTTTAAATTGCTATCTAAAAAATTTAAATACTGGCTAGCAAAACAGGAGGCTAGCCAAAAAAAAAAAAACTAAAAAAAAAATTATAAGACAATCCTACACGGATATTTAACAAAAATCCGTGTAAGAAGAGTAATTTCAAAAATAATCGTGCACGAATACAAAAAAAAAAATTTAGTTAATTCTACACGGATATTTAACTAAAGTCCGTGTATGATAGTTCAAAGAGCTACACGGATATTTAGTTAAAAATCCGTGTAGAAAGAGGAGAGCTACACGGATATTTAGTTAAATGTCCGTGTAGAAAGATGAGAGCTACACGGATATTTAGTTAAATGTCCGTGTATAAAAAAAATTGTACACGGTTGTTTAGGTAATATCCGTGTAGCTCGGTAACATGGAGAGTGACACAGGCAGGTCTTTGTACACGGCTGTTTATAAAGTAATCCGTGTAGAAATCGTTATAATTGCACACGGGCAAATGTCCGTGTGTAGTTATTGACCTATTCGTACACTCTCGATTTAAACACGGTAGGAAATCCGTGTAGCTCTTCCATTTATGTCCGTGTGTAATCTCTTTTTTTGTAGTAGTGTTTACTGCTTGTGCCATGCACTCAATTCAAAATTTAGCGTTTGAATTTATCCAAGAGTACAGATAAAAAATAAAGAATAAAATTACGAAATGTGACTCGGCAGGAAGAGGGTAAGAGTTTGCTCACATATATATTAGCAGAACCAGTTGGATCTACTCTTGGGATCTTAATTGGATGTCTGTAGAGTTCTTTGACAAGCGACCACATGTCAAAGTCGATCAAAACAGGAACTAGCTAATTAATTAATTAATGCTCCAAAAATGTCGCCTAGAAAACAACGGAAGTTAATTCATTCATAGTTGCTAATTTCCAAAGAAGAATTTGCATTTCTTCCTGAATCCTGGCTATATATTTAGTGTATGATGAAATCGATCCGGTGCTTTTTAATTAATTCAGTAAATATATACTGCATTGTATATATTTTGTAATGCTGGTCGTCTTATTTTGGAACATTTCAGCAAACAAGAAAGTGGAAAAATCAGTAACAAAAGCATTATCTAATTAAAGTAACTTTATTCTGCCATGACCAGCAGTAAAAAGTAAATCTCATTTTGGAGGTCGTTTTACACTACAAGATTCTAAATTCCACTTGCATTTGTGGAGTAATTACCACCGCTTCCACTTAAATGTCTTTAATGGTGCTAGCTCCATTAGGAAGGAAAAAATTAATATCCTTTTTTACCTATAAAACTAGCCTTGCATGTCTCAAGTTTAATTAAGCTCCAAAGTTCTCTTCTAATTAAGTACGTAGCTAGCTAGATCTCTCTAATTATATTTTCATTCCAGTTTTTTTCCCGCCACTCTTAATTAATTAATAGTTAGTCTCGTATGTTTACTGGAGCAATTTGACTTTAATTTAACTCATTGAGGGGAAAACAATAACTGTCTATGTTGTTTCTAAATATTGCAGGGAAATTCACACGTACAGCTCGCTTATATAGGATAAGAATGAAATCTTCAAGGAAGCTTCTGGCTCTAGTTCTTATACTAGCTATGATGACATGCGGCTTTGCAATGCGCACCATGGCCACAGATCAAAACCAAATTGATGTGGTAGAGAAAGGTAAGAGCAAAATATCCTCTCTTGGTGGTACCTCCATTGACAACCATCATAGCATACCAAGAGACCAATACAATAGCCATGGCGGTAGCACAGGTGGTAATGGTGACAATGGTAGTGGGAGTGGCGGCACAGATTAATTGGTACCAAGAACTGTTTATATTTATATAGTTCTTGGAGTGGTGTGTTTATATATATATTTTGCTTTTGGAGAGATGTGATTTTGATTAATTTATCCCAAAAACTCTGGTATGTTGTGATCGAAGAGATGGTTGCATATATATATGATGCCTGCGTAGCTAAGCTTTCAGGCAGTGTAAAAGAAGCTAGTTTGTATTTGTACAAGTACAACTGTACAAGAGCATGTTTATATATCGAATAACGTACTGAAGAGAAAAATATGGCATTCTATGCGTGGTCTCTTGCCCGTTTACAGTACATTACAAACATGCATGTGTATGTCATGGAATCCGAACTAACGGTATTCACAAGAAGACGTACTGTAAATACAAAAGGAACAGAAGGAAATTAAATAATATCAAATAACTATACAACATACAATAAATTTTGTAATCAATAACATTTAAGATAATAAAAATAAAAGGTTTTTAACATGCATTGATGTTCTTGTCACTTTGAAACTCTCATCTTTGATCAGAACTCAGGACAGTTCACTTGTTGATCATGAATTTCAAGATAGAGTGGACGATAATGTTACATTAAAACCCTACTGGGCTTCGTTATTGTGAACATATATGACATCTTTTTCTCAGCATTAATTGGTAGCTTTTTTCATTTCTCTATTTTTTTTTTTCTTTACTTGTGCGAAAACTGATGTCTTTAATTAATGTCAGCATGTTAATACTTAATAAATTCCTTCAGTTAATTTTCAGAATTTAATGAAACCATATTTATTACCTTCTACTTTACGTCTCGTTTCTTGGTCTCTCCCTGAGGTGCTCGATCGATCCCACTCTACCTCTCCTCTTACCATTTTTTTTTTTCTCCTTTACCTTATATTTCTCGGAGCTAACGTAAAATTTTAGGCAGATCTATATTTTTATCTGCTAGGCAAATTTAGGATTTCAACTCGATTATTTTCTCCTTTGCGTTATCTTTGCCGCCAAAGGCTAACCCCCTCTACTTCATCTGGTGGACGATAGGATGGAGAAAAAAAAAAAAAAAAAAAAACGTTAGTGAATATGTGACGGCACAATATGTATGGTTGCGTCACAGCATCCCTACTGGTTTATGTGGCATGACTTGTCTGTTGTGTGCAGTGACCATCTTTTGAAAAATAATGGTACAACACGGTCCAGCATGCGAACGACTTGGTCATATGACAAGACACGACACCAGGGGCGAAACCTAAAATTTAGATTGAGGGCTCAAATGTAAAATATATATAGAGAGAGAGATGGGCTAACTTGCTTTGGGAATTAATGATGGTGTTTTACTTCACGCTCATATCTTCATTTTCAAAATTTAAATAGTCGATTCGAACTTTCCAACATGATCTTCATATTAAGATGTGCTTGGAGACCAAATTTTACATTTTTTGGAAATTTTTTACTATTTTTTTAGGATTTTTGAAAATCATTGTTTTTCTAATCTTTTATTTTTTTATTTAATGAAAAACTGTGATTTTCAAAAATCCTAAAAAAATAGTAAAAAATTTCCAAAAAATGTAAAATTTGGTTTCAAAGTACATTTTAATATGAAGATCATGTTGGAAGGATCGAATTGACTATTTGAACTTTGAAGGATTTTGTGTGCATTTTAATACACTATTTTGTTCATTTTTTTACCACTTGACTTGATAGTAAATAAATCAAAAATTAAAAAAAAATATATGAAAACGAAGCTCTCGTTAAGGAGATTAGTTTGAACGGTTTGGATTTGCCGTTTGAAGCTTATTCGATAGATTTTGAAGATCGGAAGCATATTGTTGAAATACTAGAGGAAGCGTGTTAGCCGTGCTATACATATATATATATATAGAGAGAGAGAGAGAGAGAGAGAGGTTGGCTAATATCAAAACGTTTGTTCCGGAGCCATGGTGCAATCAAATGGTTTTCCAATTTTCAAAATCCAAATGGTCGATCCAAACCGTTAGATGTGATCTCTATATTAAAATGTGTTTGGAGACCAAATTTTACATTTTTTAGAATTTTTTTACTATTTATTAAACTAGTTTAAAAATCGCTGATTTTAATAAACAGTGAAAAATTTCTGAATCATTGAAAAAAGTGATTTTAAAACTGACTTGATAAATAGTAAAAAAAATTCCAAAAAATGTAAAATTTGGTATCCAAGCACATTTTAATATAGATTGAATATTGAATGGTTTGGATCAACTGTTTGGACTTTTAAAATGTAAAACCGAAGCGTTTGTTCCACGGCCTAGGAACAAACGTTTTGATATTAGCCACTCACTATATATATAGAGAGAGAGAGAGAGGCTATCATGATTTGCGAAGTAAAGAGGGTGTTTTACTTCTCGCTCATATCTTCATTTTCAAACTTCAAACAATCGATTCGAACCTTCCAACATAATTTTCAAATTAAAATGTGCTTGGAGACCAAATTTTATATTTTTTTTGAATTTTTTTACTTTTTATTTAGAATTTTTGAAAATCACAGTTTTTTATTAAATAAAATAATAATAAAAAATTCAGAAAAATAATGATTTTAAAAAATCCTAAAAAATAGTACAACACTTCCAAAAAATGTAAAATTTGGTCTCCAAGTACATTTCAATATGAAGATCATGGTGAGAAGTTCTGATTAACTATTTGAACTTTGAAAATAGAGATATGAGCGGGAAGTAAAACATTATCTTTACTTCCCAAAGCACCGTAGCATCACTCTATATGTATATGTATATGTATATATATATATATAGAGAGAGAGAGAGAGAGAGAGAGAGAGGGGCTAATATCAAAACGTTTGTTTCTAGCCCCTCAGTGCTAACAAGTGATTTTCTGATTTTCAAAGTTCAAACAATTGATCCAAACCGCTAGATGTTCAATCTATATTAAAATGTGCTTGGAAACCAAATTTTACATTTTTTTGGAAATTGTTTACTATTTATTAAGATAGTTTGAAAATCGTTGTTTTTAATGGTGCTGAAAAATACTTCAAAACAGCGATTTTCAAACCATCTTAATAAATAGTAAAAAAATTACAAAAAATATAAAATTTGGTCTCCAAGCACATTTTAATATAGATTGAACATCTAACGGTTTGGATCGACTATTTGAACTTTGGAAATAGGAAATCCACTTGGTAGCATCGAGGGGCTAGGAACAAACGTTTTGATATTAGCCCCTC
The DNA here is from genome assembly GCA_025461125.1 of Carex kokanica. NCBI lineage: Eukaryota > Viridiplantae > Streptophyta > Magnoliopsida > Poales > Cyperaceae > Carex > Carex kokanica. The sequence goes on from JAJGRX010000532.1 coordinate 178,376, forward strand.
TCTCTCTCTCTATATATATATATATATATAATATGTGACAAGTGAGATTTGAAACTGATCGAGTTCTCATAGGTACAAAGTTCTAATTAACCACTAAGCTGCACATTTAACATTTTATGAAGGTGCTAAATCATAAACACTTTAAAAATTATATAGTATAAAACAATAAAGATTTATATTTATAGGAGTGGCTAAGTACTTCTTGATCTAGGAATAAATTCGCCTATACATGATACCACGTGACTACACGAAAAATGTAACAACATACAATTTATACTATTATTATATTTCAAACAACAATTCAAATTTCAGATAAGAAATTTGTTTGTACACAAATTTAATAAAGGGGATAAATTGTCTTCAAATAGTTGTTATATATATTAATATTATTGTTAAATTCATAAAATAATAAATGACTAATTAATTTGTCCTTTAAATTCACACAATAAATATTATATTAAATGGACGTTATTATTTATATTTATTAAACAAAATACCAGTAGCAAAAATCCTAGTCCAGTTGATAATCCCAGCGTCCATTTTGAGGCTGCAAAAACTACACCATGTCAGAACTCAGGAATGCGAATTAACAAATGAGATGATCTTTAATTTTTGTGCTCTCGCCAGAGGAGGGAGCATCGCAAAACGGCATATGGTGTTTCTATATATGTAGGCAGGAGTTGAAGTAGATCAAATTTAGGTGAATTGATTCTATTTTTTTTTACATTTAATATTAATGGTTTTATTTTAATTTTAAGACAAAATAGTAGATGAATTCATACTATATCAAGAACTAGCATTTGATTCACTTTAGCAGCAAAAGCAATATTCTCTATATATATATATATATGAGAAGTTGCGGGTTCAAAATTCGGTTGAAGAATCTCTTGTGGATATTTGAATTAACCTCCAACTTCATACAAAAAATTCATAATTAACCTAGCTAGCTCTGTATTCTCACAAAAAGTTTACATAATCGACTTCAATGCATACTAGTAAAATATAAAACTAAGTGAGTGAGGCTATGGTACTTCGGCTAGTGTACTATGGCTAGTGTACTACGGCTCAATATGGTACTTTTTAAAATCCTAACGGTCGATCCGACCGTTCAATGTGATGTCCATATGAATATGTACTTGCAAACTAAATTTTATATTTTTTTGAATTGTTTTACTATTTTTTTAGATAGATAGAATTTTGATGGTCCAGAATTTGTATAAAACACTGAAAATTCTACCTATCTAAAAAAATAGTAAAAAAATTCAAAAAAATATAAAATTTAGTTTGCAAGTACATATTTATATGGATATCACATTGAACAGTCGGATCAACCGTTAGGATTTTAAAAAGTACTATATTGAGCCGTAGTACACTAGTCATAGTACACTAGCCGAAGTACCATAGCCTCACTCAAACTAAGTTATGTACATGAGAATTTGTTTAATAATGATATCCCCGGCCATAAGAAAAATGTTTGCCTCCATCCTGCCCTATATACGGTTGTTATAAGAAGATCTTAAATATTTCTTTTTGTTTTATGGTTGGCAGGAATGCCAACAAATATATTGATAAAAAAGTTTATTTACATAAAGTTCTTAAAACAAACATTAATTATATATTATTTACACATATTTATCTCAAACAAACTCAATTGCCATGTCATTTATTAGGGAATGCACTATTTTAAGCTTCCCGGAGAACACTCTTCTGTTTCTCTCTCGCCAAAATGCCCAGGCGCCTGCTGCCCAAAATGATACTCCAACGCACCCTCTCATGCGTCGGCAAAGTGAGCAGCCTCCTGATTCATAATTGTAGTATACCATCGCACTCTCTTGCTATCATATTATGTTGCACCAGTAGTCCTCTCCAATCTGATAAAAATTTAGAATATTTCATTTTTAATCTATTTTTTAAAGTTTAGAAGTTCGAGAACTAACATATAATTTAATAATTAAGACGATATTTTCTCTGTCAGAAGTCATAATTTAAAATCCAACTGAAATATCTTGTAGATATTTAGTGAAAAGACTTCACAATCCGATCTTTATCTGTAAGAAATAGTTGCAAATTACCCTGAAACATAAAGGAAAAAAACTATGGTGATGTCTTTGTAGCCTCTCTCCAAAGAATGGTCAATTGTGCTCCCACCAAAATTTCTTTTGCACTGTTAATTAAGATTTTTATTTTCATCGACACACAATAATTTCCCTCTCTTTGTTAAGGTTGGCAAATCATTAATTTCCCTCCATAATTAATCATATATTTTTCCCTTTTTTAGTTTAAAAGTTAATTAAATTAGAACTCTACTTCATAGAAGATAAATGAATAAGAATTGGAGAGCTATAGTATTAAATGGGTGTAGAAAATTTGTGTACTAAAAAGAAATAAGAAGGAGACCTTCTAGAACAGGATTTTAAGGTTAAAATAAAAAATAATATTCTTTTTCTAATGGGGTATAATTAAAGATATGCTAGTGGCTATGGGTAATTATTATATACACACGAATTCGTGGAATTAGAATCATCATGTAGTGAAAAACGACATCCAAATTACGATTTTACATTTTTACTGTGGTTATTGCGGAGGAAAAGATATTTGAAAGCATATTTTTAGTTGCTTTCGCTCCATTTTCTTGTTTACAGAATCTCCATTTTTTTATATACATATTCTTTGTTTTTGTTTTGTTTTTTTTTTTTGCGCTCTCTACTTTTCTTGTTTAAACACAAAATTTATGAATTAAACTTCCATATAATGTAGTCTCCCTCTGACATCCCTTTTTCTGCAAAATCCTCTTCTAAATCTTTATTTCTTACTTCTTCTTTTTTATATTTTTGTTGACAAAGAAAACAGGGTCTAGCTCTTTTTCATTAATCATTTTGTAGTTACAAAGGATATGTAATCAAAATTAAAAAAAAACAATTCTGCTCAAAATTTGAGTATAAATAAAATTACAAAAGAGTAAATAAAATAAAAAAGAAAATTGAAAATAGAAATATAAAAAACTCATACTTAATAGGTAATTATTTGTAAGTTTTCCATTTTTCTTAAGCTATCTCCACTGTATTTCCACCTGCTCCATTAGCTGCATTAGATTACACGCTTCCTCTCTAAAAGTTCTGGTGAATCTTTCTCTCCAAATAATAAATTGTGTGATTAGCAAGATTGATCTCTCTTTCTTGCTAAAGTTGAGTTCCTTCAAATTTGTTATAGTGTTTTCATCATCATTTGATAATCCTCCCGGTATTTTGCTTTCATCTTGATTTCTATTAATTTGTATAAAAGCTTGGTCTGTATGCACTCATTGAATAAGTGAAATACTGATTCAGATTGCATTTTACACATGATACATCTATTCGTGAGACTTCATCCGCGCTTATTTAAGTTGTCCACTGTAAGAATCTTGTTAAAGGATGTCAACCATACAAGACTTTAAATCTTGGCGACACTTTCAATTTCCAAATTATTCTTACCGTATTCTCAATTTTTGGACTGTCCATCAATGCTTGATAAGCCGACTTGGCTGTGAAGTTTTCTATTGATGTCCATATCCACATTATTCCATCGTCAGATGGTGACAGTTGCACCAAATTTACAGCAATTTGTCTTTCCAAATTTGTCATTTCACTTGCTGCCACTTGTGAGAAATTGCCTCGGAAGTAGTTTTGGATTGAATCTGATTGCATAACCTCCTTTAGACTTGCTTCTTTGTCCATAACATAGGTGTATAAGTTTGGATATCCATAGCTCAACTGACCTAAACCCCAATTGTTTGTCCAAAATTGTATATTACGACCATCATTAGGATAACCGATATGTTGAACATCGGTTCTGTCACCTTCAAGATTTTGTTGAAGAAATAAGCATTCGGGTATGAATGTTGTAAGCCATTTGTAATCTTGAATATTGCCTTCCATAGACGTTGTTTAGGTTCCATCCATTGCCACAACCATTTCATAAGAAGTGCTTGGTTGAACATACCGCGATCCATAATACCCAATCCACCTATCTTTTTTGGTTTGCAAACCATTTACCAATTTGCCAAGTTTAATTTTCTCATAATTGGGCTCACACCATGCCATAAGAAATACATTCTTACCCTGTTAATTACTTTTATGATTTCTTTAGGTAACATGAATACCGACATAAAATATACCGGTAAAGAGGATAGCACATTATTAAAAAGTACTAATCTTCCGGCAATTGACAAGTTTTTTGCCGCCCATCCTGAGAGCCTTCTTTGAAACTTCTGTAGTAATGGAAGATACACTTGTTTGTTTAGTGACTTGTGAGATAGAGAAAGACCTAGGTATATGAAGGGAAAAGTACCTAGTCGACAGCCCATCATTCTTGCAAGAGGCGGACCATTTGTTTCTGAATTTTGTGTGAGCAATAACTCCAATTTGTGAAGATTTACTTGTAGACCTGAAATGTATTTGAAGGCTGTGAAAGCAATTATAGGCATCTGAAGTTGTTGAATTTCAGGTTTCACAAAGAAGAGTGCATCGTTAGCGCACTACTACAGAAATGGTAATTCTACACTGCACATTGTACACGGTTTTTCCAATTTTATATAAAAACCGTGTACCAAATATGATTTTTTGAAAGCCCAAAAAATCTGCGAGAATTATACACGGACATTTAGTTAAGAATCAGTGTAGTATTGTTTGAGAGAGCTACACGGTTTATTAGGGATCAAAAATCCGTGTGGAAAGAAGACCGTGTGGAAAAAATTGAGAGAGCTACACGGATTTTTGATAAATATCTGTGTAGGAATATATACACGAATTTTTGATAATATATCCGTGTAGAAATGGTAGAAATGTATACGAATTTTATTATAAATAGCCGTGTATGATTATTTGGAGAGCTACACGGATTAATAAGTATAAATCCGTGTATAAAAGGCTGTGTAGGGTTTTAATTAGTATAAAAGGTCTTCTCCTTCCAGCACCGTTTTGATCAAGTCTTTTATACTGTCTCTCTCTCGCTCTCTGTATTGAATGTTGATCTGATTTCTGCAAAGGCTAGCAGCTGGGATCAGAGATATTTGAAGTTTTTATTTTCTCTTCTCTATCTTTCTAAGGTTAGTATATATATATATATATATATATATATATATATATTTTTCCTTTTCTTTCTCTAATTTTCTGTTACTTATTATAGCTTATTTAGGTCATGTGTAATTCATGCATGCTTGATTTCTTAAGATAATGCAAAAATGGCGGAAGTTCGGCTGAGCGGGAGCCGAAGCGTGGGGGCAACCACGCAAAAGTAGGGGGAAGTCGACTGAGTGGGGAGCCCAAGCGTGGGGGTGGTCACGTTTGAAAAAATTTTGAAATTTGGAAAAAAAATTGAAATTCGAAAAAAAATTGAATTTAAAGGAGAATTTTTATTCTCTATTATGCATGCATGCACATATATGTTGATCAATGTATTTTATTGGAGTTGAAATGTTGGAGATCTTTAACCAAGAGGCATCATGTCATAGATCACATGGGCACTCCTTTTTGATATGTTGGATCTAATACAACTAGTTTGTATGAAATTTTGGTCCAAACTAGATCATAGCCCAACGTTTTAGCAACATGACTTGGATCTTGAGGAGTATATGTTATATGTGAATCAAGCATATGGATCCAGTCACACTGCCTGAGATGCGATTAACTTCGATTTTTTTTTTTTTTGGTAATAAACAGATACAAATTTGATTTATTTTTTTATTCATAACATTTTCCAAAAGAAGCAAAACGCTAAATTAATAATTGTAACACAAATCTCATTTCATGCAAGAATGTTGAATTATTGAGCATTTTTTCTTACCTAGAGACACTCAATTATTCAGCACCTTCCTGACAACGAACATTGAATAATTTAGCGTTCCACCTTTTCTACTGAAAAGAAATTCAAAAAATAATAAAATTAATTAATTTGTTGACAATAAGTAAATATTTTAGTGGCCTCCAATAAATTCTTTTAAAAGGGTCATTTTTAAATAAAAGGAAAATGCATAATTAATTGCTGAAGGTTATAATTTTCAACTCAATTATATATTTAGACTTTAGACGATCTTTATTGGATCAATGCGAAAATAACGGTTACAAGTTTAATCGGTAATTCATGTAGATCTCTTTGTGAGTTTTCCGGAGTTGAATCATTATATGATATCAATGTTTTCTATAAAGAAGTATATGCATGTTTAAATTCAGAATTTTCATTTGTATTTTTCTGTTTGATTTATTCGGCCAGCATATTAATCTATATGGATTAAAATTAATTAATTACCACTCTAATCACTTGTCAATAAATTAATTTAAAGTTCGAATTAATTGTCAACAAATTAATTTATATTGAATAATATAATGTTTGGGGTACGAAATGTGATTTGAAAAATGCATGCATGAATGCTGAATTTTTTTTTAAAATTATGAATAAAAAAATCGATCAAACTTGTATTAGTCTACTACCAAAAAAAAAATGGAAGGGTAACGCATCCCTGTCAGTGTTCGAAATCGTTAAATTTTAAACCGCGGTTCTCTGTCAGTGTTTCAAATTCAGCAAATTTAAAACGCTGACCCGTGATGCATGTGATTTGCTAGTTTTTGAGTTTTCTTTTTTCATTTGCGTATACAGTCTGTTGCCGCGATCGAAATGTCATACAGTACATATATGTAGATTTGAATATACAGTACTATCTACGCCAAAATCTACTCCAACCCAAATCCAAATTTTCGCTTCATGGACTTTGATTATTATATTATCATGGACTTTCTAGTTTCTTACAATACACTTCATTAGTATTGTTTCTAGATTGGATATTGTCATGACTCATAACTATGGGCATTACTTTGTTAGCTTGTCATGACTGTGAAAATTGATCATGAGTATTGACAATTCATTTAAAATCTATATATATGAGTCCGCATCAAATACCGCATATACAATCACATACTGCATTTGCAGTATGCAGTGACCTTTGACATATATAAACAAAACCACATTTTTAACCATTGCTTTTGTCGGTGTTTCAAATCGGTCAAATTTTAAATGCTGATCGGGGATTCGTTTTGCTAGTTTCCGAGTTTTTTTTCATCTGCTTAATTACCACTACCATTTTACTTTTCTATATGCTTAAAAAAGAAATCGATGAGGCCCCGTTCGGCCCAACTTTTTTTTCGGATTGGGCTAATTGGGCCGAAATTGTCAGTTCTAAGTTCTAACTGTGAAGGAGAGGCTCCAGCCAGTCCCCTCAATATCTCCTTCTATCAAGTTATGTGTGTAAAAACTTGTTTTAATTAATGGAAATCGGTCCTACTTGGTACCACTATTTCAAAAAAATAGAAGGCAAGTTAATAAAAAAAAAAAAAAAGTTCTACCAATGCCTTCACTAATTCAGGATTTATTTTTATTTTTTTGAGTAAAAGTTGGAGGTCAAGTCACTCAACTACTTAATATCTATAAAAGATTGTCTCCTTCGGATTTCGAATTTGTGACCTCCTACACAAAGAACATTGCTTTTGCCACTAGTTCAGGATTTGAGTTGCGATTATTTTAAGTCGAGTCTCCAACATCTGTTTGGACTAGGTATCATAATTTACAATGTTTATTTTCTTATATTGCAAGTATGTATCATATCTAAGATTAACTATACATGGAATATATATTCTTCTTATTATTATCATACAAGATACAACAACTAGAGTCAAGCCATACCCATGCACATTTCACATGATATTCACCACTTCCTACTTGGGGCAATCACATTCTTTGCATCCATTTCTGAGGCAGCAAGAACCACATCGTGACGGAATGGAATGGTGGTCATTCGGATTAGGAATTGACCTATCTCCGTCAATTTGGAAAGATTTTTCTGATACCGTTTTTCCGGTCAAGAAATTGTGAGGTTCATCTTTTATTATTTTCCTCGGAGCTCCTGTGCAAGAGCTAGAGCTCATCACCAGAACCAACACTATGGAAATTACGACAACCTTCATTCTGTGTATAACAAGATCATGTTAACTGCTGGAATAAATTAACTATTGGTAGAAAGTACTAACACATGCATGAAAAGAAAAATAAGGATTTCGTGAACTACATGTTTATACCTTAGAAGAACTTCCGAAGGATTCAAGAGCTCGTCTTATTCTATTTCATTGATGTCAGAAAAGCGAACTACGCATCCTATTTATAATGAATTCGACCAATTGCACTAGCTATGATGTAGAGCATTGAAGAGAATTGCGTGCTTGGTTTTAGTTTCTACATGAATCATCATAATGAGTAGACAGAAAATTCTTACCTATCTGTAGCTAGGTTCAAATTCATCATGGTAGAGACTGTTGCATTGCAATCTAATGCAAAATTGCAATACACTTGTAAGGTTGATTGATATCCACTTATGAATCCACTTGTGAATCTGCAATTATCTTAAATTCATTGGCAACTCACTCAGTGCAACTTTAGTGCGCATATGCTTCGCACTTCAACATTAGCGCAGATTAGTCCGAATTCTGTATTTGGCAGTCATGTAGTAAAAAGAAAATTACTCATTTTTTCTTAAAATAATTTATGACGAGCTTATTTCTTGAATTTACTGCACATATTTAATTTACTCGGCAATTCACAATTTAGATACAGTAAGCATAACCGTTTTCCGTGGTATTGCACTATGTAACATCGTCAGAAAAGGATTGGTTAAGTAAATTAAAATATAATAAACAGGAACATTGTTGGGACAAAATGAAAATAATCAGGAACATCAAATCTACGAAGCTCTGCTTTTGATTGCTCGGCCATGAATTTGGAAGGTTATACTGAAAGCAAGCACAGAATTAAAAGATTTTGTAGTCATATGTATATAATATATGAGGAGGGATCCAATTACACCTTTTTTGGTGACACATCATGACACCGTTTTTTATATAGGTCAATTTTGCGATTTCAAAATCCAAACAGCCGATCCGAACCGTTCAACATGATCACCATATTAAAATGTGCTTGGAGATCAAATTTTACATTTTTTTGAATTTTTTTATTATTTATTAAGATGGTTACAAAATCGCTGTTTTTCAATGGTCTGAAAACAACGATTTTTGTGACCATCTTAATAAATAGCAAAAAAATTCAAAAAAATGTAAAATTTGATCTCCAAGCACATTTTAATATATCCATCATGTTGAATGGTTTAAATCGACTATTTGGACTTTAAAAATGGTAGGTGTCAAAGTGTGTCCCCAAAAAAGGTGTAATTGGATCCCTCCTCATAATATATTAGTACAGTATAATGCATAGCTGGTAAATAAGAAGAGAGCCACGCTAGAGATCAAGTAGAGAAACCTGAGAAGTCATGGACCTAATTAAATAAGTCCAGGTCACCCCTTGTTTTTATTATGCCTACTAAATTTTCTTTTTTCCAGAAATACCCTTCCTTTATTACTATATTTTCTGAACTATTCCAATAATTCGAGTGAAGCTATGCAGGCTTGGAATAGAAAGGCAGCTATAAGAAGCAAGTTAAGTCCAATATGGTATCTCTAGCTGGATTGGCCGATTTTAGAGATAGTCATTCTTTCTACTCAGTTGCACAAGATCATCAGCATTAGTCCGAATAAGATGCACCACCAGTTATTTCCTGGGAAGCAAAAATTGCCAGAAGTGAACATTCCTTGACATAACATCCATCAAGATAAATCTGAAATAAAATGTAACTAAGCATAGTGCCATTGTAGTTACCAGCTCAGTGAAAGCAAATATGAGAATTTAGACCAGTATTAATTCTACACAAGGGCGGATCTATGTGGAGTGAAAGGGGTGACCCCCATTCATTTTCAAAATTTTATATGATTTATCCTCAATGTGTGTTTGACTCATCTTTCAAGGCTTTGCCCCTGATTCTACAGTAATAAAAGAAACAAGTCACCCATAGATATATATACACTATGGCCAATGTTAAATTATCATCAAAGTTCAGAATCTAAGAAAAATAGCTCAGCACTTCATTCAGTGGGAAAAAAATTGTGTTGCTAATGCCAATTCCTCGAGAACTAACCGTGCTAAGCTAGGTGAGGGAAAAACCAATTGCATCATTTGTTGGACGAAATACATATTTCTTTTGTGACATAATTTGTTATGTCATATAACTATAGAGGTGATCTTGTGCTCCAAGTTGCTTATCAGAAAAGAAATTACAGTTGGGCTGCGTAACTACAGCAACATCATCACTAGATTTAACTATTAGTACCTAAGAGGCTCAGAACAATATTTGATCAACATTCACCAATGTTCCTTATTTTGATCCAGCTTGGACACTCTTTTCCATTTGGTTTATCCAATCAATACATTTAAAACAGAACTTGTTCATGCTCAAAGCTTTAAGATGATGTCAAAGAACCAAAGAGTCTCCTCAGATAATTCGGCAAGATTTGCATTGAGCTCTTTTAAGGGATCTTGGTGAGCTTGAAAAACCTCCGAATCGGTGAAAGGGCAACTTTTGCAGCTTTTGGCTTTCTAACAGCCGAAAAATTATGCATGCTGTGAGTAATGTTGGACCAACATAGTCAGTGACAACCATGCCCTATCTAGAGCCTGTGAGCCTGGAGCGGATTGACGAGACAAAAGTAGTAATCACCTGACTCCTCCCAGGATGGCGCAGGTGGACCAGTCACCAGACCATGAGCTAGGGATGCAAAATCAACAATCTTCTATGACATGATGGGGCATTGATGGTAACACTGTACCAAAGGATACAGAGTCGAAACGTATCTTGTCATCGGTGGAATTATCCTGTCTGGAGGGTTCCATTATCTAGAGATGGTGAAAGAAGAGAGCCATGACTTGCAGATGGAATTCCGCTAAAGAAGATACTATTACCATTCAAGGTTCTGGTTGAGTCTAGTTTCTTTAGCTATTAATTATCTAGTACTGAAATTTGAGAGTTTCATTGGAGCAGCAAAAGTTGCCATAACACGTGATTTTAAATATTGAACCTCTTTTAAACATTTGTTTATACTCATTTTTTTTTTTTCTCTTGGCTGTTCTCTCCAATACAGGAACTACACTTACTAGTAGGGTGAAAACGGAGCGGATTCGGAGCGGATAATGCTGATACCATATTCATATTCACATTTTAGTGAGCAGATACGAATACGGATACGGATAGAAAACGGATGTCAAAATGTAAAATCAAATTCACCTTAAATGGATACAGATACGGAGCGGATAATCTACGAATACGGAGCGGATAATCTACGAATACGGACAAATAATTGTCGGATAATTGAGTTATACCAAGAATCCAAACCGGAATATGAACTTTAAGATTTAAATTTTAATTAAGAAAAATCAAATCAGAAAATAAAAAAATGAAATAAAGATGTCCTTGAATATGTAAGTGGAGAAGATTAATATACAATGAATGGAGAAGATTAATATACAATGGAAAAAGATGATGGAGCGCATAAGCTGACTTCAAAGCATCCCAACTGGCAGCTGCCAAACTTTCCCCAAAAAATAAACGAAAATCCATCCAAATTCAAAACAATGAACATTTGTCCGGATCGGAGCTCATATCTTTTTAATCCCACAATGGAATGAAGAGAGAGGAGAGAGTGCTATATAAAGCCTTTCAAACGATTTTTAGATTTTTTTTTATTATTAAAATATTAATGTCTGGAATATCTAACATGTAACGAGTCAGTATTCTCTCACGTACCGCATAAATAGGACCCACAAATCAATCTTAATTTAGTAATTGAACGTGCCGGGCTCGACCCTGTTTTTTCATTGTCAAAAAAAAGCGATCCGAATTCAAATGTAACACACTTCAATTTCACAAAACCAAAAACAAAAGAAATATTTTCTGCACTCTATTTTCGACAACTCATTATCTGCACCTGAAAGTTTTTATACTTGACATGTAACTTCTTTATATATGAAACAACACGTGTTTATACATCTAAGAATATCAAAGTATTTACTAATTTACTCTTTCTGAAAAATTATAAGAATGTTAAAATTTACTTGGGCAAATAAATAAAATGTAACGTTCAAACTTTTAATCATAATAATTTAACGTATAATAATAATTATTATTAAATATAAATGCTTTTTAAATACAAATAATAAGTACAGATAATGTAGTTATCACTCAACTCTTGGTTTTGACGAAACCGGTGGATATTACGTCCACTTTGATTTTTCTCAAAACCTCATTTAAAACATCTGACGTGTTCATCATTATGTTTTTTATGCAGTTTATCATGTTTTGAAAGGGATTACAATTTACAAAAGCAAAATATAGCCAAGAGTCCAAGACACATGATCCAATGTAAGAGGTGATTTTTCATCTAATGTACAAGATAACATAGGATGGGCTTCTAAATATTAGTCCAAGCTGTAAAAATCTATGATTTTATGGGAAGTAAAATATCAAAACATATATAAATTGTAGTGGATTTGCTTTTGTTATTGATCAATGTAAATTATTATTGTTTTATGAAATCTTTTCTTTGAATTATGTATTTTTATTTTGTATTATAGTTATAATTAATATTATAAATTTGAGAGTATTTATTTATATTAAAAATCTGCTATTCGATGTTTCAATGACTAATTGTAACAAAATATTGACCGAAATAAATTGTGTTTGCATACCAATTTGGTTGCATTAAATCATTAAAAAGTTGTAACCATGAATATCGTTCCAATAACTAAATTATGGCCATCATTTTCCAATTGTGTTAAATGGGCAATAGCAACAACTTAATTAGTTGCAATAGTTTATTGGTACGCTTTTTTTGCAACAAAATGTTGGTAGCAGTGTGTTAGATGTACAATAGTAACCGTTTATTTGGTTGAATATCTTATTGCTATGGCTATCTTGCAACCAAATTATAGTTGCAATAAACAAACAAAATTGTAATCAAAAATTGATTGTCAATATATTGCAACGAAACATTTTGCAACCACTGGCAACTAATAACTCCATTGCAAAATTATTTTTCTTTCCTCTCTATAATTTCCAAAAGTAAAATTTATACGGCATTAAGCCAATTCAAATTGGACTAAACAAAGACCAATATTTACATGTCATCTAACTAACAATAGAAGGGATGAAGGATGTACAAGTGAGGACCGAATTAATTAATAATCAATCACATCATTTCTTCTGTAGTAGGATCAAGCAAATGAAGGCAATGATCCGGAATAAAAGGCCATAGAGAAAGAGCACCGTCAGACAAAGAGCCCAGTGGTTAATATTATAGTTTTTTTGAAGCAGTATTGCGCATCTAGTAATCAACCATACGCCCGAGTAACTGTCATCAATAAGGAGAAACAAAGATGAGCAGAGTACAAAATAATGTAGAGTGATTTTGGCAGAATTACAACATTTGTATGACTAGCTAGTTAAAGAAACAAGTATATGAAGACCTTTTTGCGTTTGCAATGACGAATCCTTCAAGAGCCCATTTTGGGTAGCATAAATTAGCCACAAATTGCGGAGTACTGCCTTGCGTTGGTAGCAAGGTTAACACAACAGGAAGCAGAGCAGACCACTGAAAAAGAAATCAAAACAAATTATAATACAAGGAACACTTTGATAGAATTTAATAAATTAATTTCTTGCTAGCATTATTATAAGGGAACTGCATTTTTCCAAATATAATTTCTCATAGTAAAGCATCGACCAATAATATTTTTTCCTTTTTCGATAATTGATGTTCACTGTTATATTAAACTAAAGTAAGTTAAAAAAGAAGCATATTCATAGAAAGCATTGTCTTACCAATTGTGCAGATGCCGGTTGGAAACATACAGCAAAGGTGTAACCGACACCGGTCACACAATAGACAAGTGCAACCATGACTGCAAAGTTATCAAGAAAGGTCGATCTTGGATTGTTGAAGAAATAAAACATGGAAAGATACACCACAGGCTTTACAATAGTGTTGAAATGATCAACTGTGTCCTTTGCTAAGAAATAGGCAAGAGAACTCATGCCAGATGCCCTCTCTCTCCAGTACTGCATCTGGTCCTGTGAAAATGACTTCAATGCCGCAATCTTACAGAGAAGAGCTGTCGAAAGTAAAAGTTTGAGGGAAAACAATTATGATAAGTCAAACTTTCTTATTTGCACACTTAGGTTCGTGATAAAATTCAACTAAAAGTTCACTTGAATAATTCTTAGTGCTTAAAAACATCAGAAATTAATGGTCCTACTTAAATATTCACTGTTTATGTCCAAACAAGTATTCTATCATCTGATTATCCAGGTTTCTGATTCAAGTCCTTATAAAATTGGGTAATAAGTAACAATGTCAAAAATTAGAACTTACATATAGCAATTATTGTGTAAATGTATCCGGGTATGCCAAAATTCGTGTCTCTGAGTCTAGCAATTGTGCCTAAGCATGTACCAGCAAGACATAGTATTAAGTAATCAATTCCTTGCCCTTGAGCATCCCGCAGGCGTTGCTTCACAACTCTGGTATACAAACATAAACTTGTTAGTTCCTATTATTATAATTTATAAATATAGTAAAGAAGATCTAGGAAATGTACAAATATGAGCACTAATATGAATAAAATATTACCTTCCCAAATAGTATCTATACTGCTTCAGGACGCCAAGTGTTTTTCTATTAGTCAAATCATTTGATTTCTTGAAAAAGCCCTTCTTATGTATTGTATCATCATTTCGAGAATATCTGGCATTAGCCCAGACTTCATCTGTAGCAGACTCCCCAGATTCTGATCTCATAGAGCCCAGTCCGCTGCTGCTAATGGAACCGTTCATTTCCTCCAGATCCTCTTGCATGTCTTTCGGTACGTCATACCCATTGTGCAAGATCCATTGGAGAGGAAGGTGTTTGATATCAATCTGTGCATTTGACTTAACTATTCCTTCTAACACATCAATGAAATAATCTGGGGGGTTCATTCGATCTGGTACGTTCAATCCTAGCATGGAGAAGTACCCTTCTACTTTTTCAATTGATCCATGGTATACCGTTAAACCTCCTTTAGCCAGAAATATGATGTCATCAAACATCCTGTACAAGGTATAGCTGCAGAGGAGAGAAGAAATGGATGTTTTAGAATTACATCACTTGAACAGAAAATTCAACAAGACTTTGATACTTTATTTGGTTTGTTGTTTCTCATACTACTTAAATTATGTTTTTGTATCCTGCTTGATTTTGATAATAGAAATTACCTTTTTAATTTATTTTATTTCCATTCTCCAGTAATGTACCCACTGGAACTCAAAAGATATAAAGCAGTGTACTAGCCAGAATCCATTTCCCTATTATACTGTTTCAACTACATGTGGATGGTGAGACAATGCCAGTGAATCATCAGTTTGATCTAATTATTTATATTTATCTCATCTTCTTGGATTCAAATTGAGGGTTTACATGAGGATCAGGGCAGAACTAAGTTCTAATCTTATTTACACTAATTCTTATTATTACTCCGTGTTGCCATTAATTTAAGTGGTACAAAATTTTCTATCGAAATAAATTTGACTACGAACCTGGGCTGATGGATGACTGCGGCAATGTTCACCCCTTCAAGAGCTTCACGCCGGAGAGCACGCAAGAGCAACTGGGATGAAGAACTGTCCAAACCAGATGTAGGTTCATCAAGTATTAAAAGAGACGGCTCCATCACCATCTCCAGCCCAACATTGACCCGCTTCCTCTGGCCGCCTGATATCCCACGTTTTTCAACTGTACCCACCAGGGAACTTCTGATTCCTTGGAGGCCCAAGGATTCAATCACTCTTTCGACCACCAGGATTTTGTTCTCCTCCGACATGCTTGCTGACAACCTACAAATGCAATAAACTAGTTAACTTAGATACTTGCATACTAACACCAGATTTTCAAACATTTCTTTTTTTTTTGTTTTGGTGTACCTGCATCTTGCACTGAACCAAAGATTCTCTTCGACTGTTAAGTCGCCATGAACAATATCATCTTGAGGCACAAAACCAATAATCTTCTTGTAAGAACGTATATTCCCAACTTTGCCATTGACCAATACTGAACCCGAGACCTTGCAACCAGCAACAACCTTTCCTGCCACTGCATTCAAAAACGTTGTTTTTCCTGCACCAGATGGGCCCATGACAGCTGTGACCTTACCGGGGATAAGTTTACCCGTTATAGACCTTAAAAGTTTTTTCTTCCCTAATGTTAGAGTCAAATCTTTGAACGCAACCTCAAGCAAGGGCCGTTTCATCACTTTTTCTTTAGTTGCCTGTGAAAATACCTCAGAAAAAGTCGTGTTCTTGTTTTGTTGCTGGAATGCCTTCTCTTTTTCTATTTCAATGTATGCATTTTGGAAAATTTGGGTACGAGTCTGCCGGTGGTGCTTCTTTTTTGGTGTTTCCTCCTTTCCTTTGTTCTCCTTATTACTGATATTATTTTCAACATCATTTAGGATTTCATCATTATCATATATATTGGTGAAATGTTCCTTGTTAGTCATTGAGGCAGATGCATCTGACAATTCAATCGTATTACTGAGAAGAGTTGCTGGCTCCTCCTTAGGTTCATCATATCCTATGGAGATTCTCCTGCGAGAGATGGTGCAGGAAAGCTGAGTTGAGAGTCGAGCAATATTTCTTTTAGCAACCTGTTTTGCAGTTTTCCACCTCTGGCGAGCCTGAACAGTTTCTCTTGCTCTTTCAGCAGCTGTTTCTCTTGACTTGGCATGTCTCCTTTGACGGATTTTCAGAAAAATTCCAGAGAAATTATAGAAAATTAGGAGCAGCACGCTCATCGCAACCTGTAATGAAAATACGTGTAAAGCAAATCAATGAGGGATTTGAGAATAATACATATATGTGGTACGTGATTACAAATTTACAATAACATGTCAACATATTTCGGCTTAGTGTTTGAGCTGGAAGTATGAAATATCAAAAAAGAACCAATTATCACCCAGGAAATATACATTGAATGATGACATACCATCAAAAAGACACCAACTAGGAAAATGTTCTCTTTCTCTGAGTTTGGATCGCATGAGCTTTTGAAAAGGCATTCTGCAAGGTTTTTCTGGATTAGAACAATTTGCTCCTATATGAGTCTCTTAGTTCTTATAAAATAAATTGATTTGCAATTATTCTATTACTCAAATTACATAAAAAACTTACTTGTTGGAGAAGTTGACCCCAACCTGCAAAAATGCCTGAAAAATAAGCAAGAAAAACAAACTTATTAATTTATAAAAATGAGAAACAACGTAACAAAGAGTTAACGCAATCTGTATTACTAGAAGTTCTTAAATAAAATCAAATTTGAAAATCTAGATATGGGGAAAGAAAAGTACCCATCAGTACAGTTCAATTTCTCAATGGTACTTGGGCAATAGGAACCAGGTGGACAAAAAATCGATTCTGTGTGGCCAACATCTGCCCACAAGTTAGCAGCCCCGCATGAACTGCTGCCATTTCCCATTGGCACCTGGTAATCATATCTGCAGGTTATTTTATTGCAACCTAAATTATTAGTTGTTAATACAGGTGGAAGAACAAATGTTCCTAATTAAGTTGAGAAAAGTTCAAGTTGTCTTACGGGTCACAGACGCCTGTTGTCACGTTTAAATCCGCAACAGGACAATATGCACCTAACGGACAAGCTGAAAACCGCAAAAATAATGTAAAATTAATCAAATGTTTAACAATTTAAATTATAGTGGCACATGGCATAGCAGCTTTTACTCTTTAAATGAACATATCTTTGGTTATAAGATGAAATAAGTCTGGTAAAGCTGGCATCAATTGCTATCATTTTGAACATACCAGTACTGAACCTGATTAGTGTGTATCGATGCAAACAATCACAAACACAAAAAACTATATCCTTCCTTTGGTCTAGTAACAAAGGCACATGGTCTCTATGTGAGACCTCATGGGTTCGAAACCCAGATGGGGGAAATCATTTGTTGTAATAACAAGGGTATTAAATAGTTGGGTGGCTTGACCTCTAACTTTACTCAAAAAAAAAAAAAAAAAAAATTATATCCTGCCTTGATAGTTGATAATGTGTTTAATTACTTACGAATCATGCACGTTAGGCCACGAGGGCAGAAAAATCCCTGGCAACAGGCCTGGCAGTTGTAGGTTCGAGGAGGGATCTCCTTGTCGTAGTCTGGATCATTTGCCATTGTCGGAATTTCATCGGGTGTCACACTACATGCCCATCCTGGGTCGCAGCCTGAAGGCCACAAGGTCAGGTTGCAGTTCTTGTTTGGTTTTAGAAATGCTGACACTCCCCCGCCATTAAATAAACTGAAGTAGAACTTGATCTCGGATTTTGTGCATATCCGCCCACCTAAATCTCCTGTTCATCCAATAATTGCAGACTTGTCAAGTTCACAATACATACTGAGGGAGGAGTAGACTTCTTGTACTATTCAGACCGAGACTAAAGTCAATTATGGCATTCACATATATATCCTTCCAAGTGTGGGCCCATGCATAATAATAATTAATAAACAAACGTACGTTTTAGGCATCTTAGCAATAAATATTAGTTAAATACTCCACTTGGAATTCATGATTAAACAAATCTACCTAATAACTAAATCATTCTTTATCAAACATTTAAAACTAATTAATCAAAGTGGGACAGAAGCAACTCGCTCCACAAAAAGTACCAAAGAAGTTGTGACAGAAGAACCGGGCTTGACAATTCTGCGGTCCACAAATATCTACTTGTATACTTTGGTGCTTTAAACAAATACTAATTATATTTTTTGTTTTTGGCAACTAAAACTAATACTAATTATATTATATCTCTAAAAAGGAAGAGGAAGAGATAGAAGAGAACCGTATACCATTAGTCTTAACGAGACAGTCATTTACGAATTGATTATCTGAAAACCCGAATGTATCATTCAAATCCTTGTCTCTACAAAAAAAAAAAAAATACATGAATAAATAAAGTAAAAGAAAAATTAGCAAAATTGAAGCACACAAAAGTGATAGCCAAAATGAAGAAAAAGAAATATGAACGGAGGCGATCGAGGCATATATATATATATCTATCTTACGGGTCAGCAACGCAGAAACTGAACTTGTCAGCAAGAGTTTTCGTGATGGAGTCGGTAAGGTTCGTGAGCTGGGTTTGAATGTTCTGAAAATCAGCATTGGCCGTTGGTGGTACGCCGACAGATGGTGGTACGCCGACAGGTGGGGCCGGTGGTATCGTCTGAGAGATACCTCCAGGGAGCTTGCTGGAGAGAAATAGAAAGAGGATAACGATGATCAGATTGATCTGGGGCCATCTCAACTGCATGCTTGTAACTTGTAAGAGAGCTTGGGTTTTTGTGCCCTTGTGAGTTGTGAGCTTGGGTAGCCTTTGAAACAAGGAGGAGAGAAATGAGTGGTTTAAATAAAATAATTGAGAGGTATGGGCCCCATGATGCGTGTTTTCATTCTTGACTAGACTTGGTCACAGGATTTTTTTTTAAAACCATAATTAAAAAAATTAAAATTAGCAAACCAACATGATTACTCGTTATTTTCAAAAATCATAAGGACTGAAATGCCAATTCGGTTTCTATTTTTTTTTCCCCTCGGACCGAATTGGCATTTCGGTTCCTCCCATTTCACAATTTTTCCGCAGAGCCGCCACAGAAAATCGAAATAGGATGGAGACCAAATTGCCATTTCGGTCCCCTACCCCCCCCCCCCCCCTTTTTTTTTTTTTTTTTTTAAGAGAAGATGAAATATAACACTAAAAAATCAAAAAAAAAATTCCCTTTGTCAAATTACTTTTTTGATAGCATATTTATACTAAAACACGCTAAATTACTTGAAATTATGTTAATTTATGTTGAATTACACTAAATTACTTGAAATTACAATAATTATGTAGAATTATGCTAAAATACGGTAAATTACGCTAAAATACGGTAAATTATGTGGAATTATGCTAAAATACGGTAAATTATGCCAATTTTGTACCATCTTTCATAAATAAATAAAAATAGTAAAGAAATTCCAGAAATAATAAAAATTGGTATTCTACAAGTTTATTACATAACTAATTTACTGAGCTACGTAGATTGAACAATAGAAATGAAAATCTTAATCGAAAACTTCAACTGAAGTTTTGAGGCCCTTCTCTTTGTTTTTTGGCGATTCTGAATTTGGAAATCTAGCAAAGCTAGTTCGGACGCATGTGCATTTTCACAAGCTTTCCGAAAAGTGTTCATTTGCTGAAATCGGACACTCGAGCGCCGTTTTATAGCCGTTTGAAGTTTCATCGTCGTTTTTCGCCTTCTCAGTGAAGATATCATCCCTATTCATACGTAATTTAGCGTAATTTACCGTATTTTAGCATAATTCTACATAATTTGAAGTAATTTGAAGTAATTTAGTGTAATTCAGCATAAATTAATATAATTTTAAGTAATTTAGCATGTTTTAGTATAAATATGCTAATTATATATAAAAAATGTAATCTACCAAATATTTAAAAAAACAATTCAATTTTTTAGTGTTAGATTTCAGCATTTTAGCTTATTTGTCTCAAAAAAAAAAGTTAACATAATTTAAAGTAATCTACTGTCAATAAGCATAAATTAACATAATTTCAAGTAATTTAGCGTATTTTAGTATAAATATGCTATCAAAAAAGTAATTTGACAAAAGAAAAAAAATTTGATTTTTTTAGTGTTATATTTCATTATTTTAGTTATTTGTCTCTCTTAAAAAAAAAAAAAAAAAAAAAGAAGGGACCGAAATCCCAATTCGGTCCCCACTGAAAATACCCTGGACCGAATTGGGATCTCGGTTCAGGGTGCTACACGGAAGGCAACACAGTTTTCTGTGAAAAAAGTGTGAAAAGGGGGGGACCGAAATGCCAATTCGGTCCGAGGGAAAAAAAAAAGTGGGGACCGAATTGGCATCTCAGTTCTTATGATTTTTGGAAAAAGCCAAGTAATCATGTTGGTTTGCTAATTTTAATTTTTTTAATTATGGTTTTTAAAAAAATCCCTTGGTCACATGCATAAATTATTCAACGAATACTGATAACAAAATTATCCAATTTAATTATCCAATTTGAAAAGTAGATTGGAGAAGTGGTAAATGGAATAGTCGATTGTAAACACTCTGTTTCATATTTGGTTTTCAATGTTAACAGAGTTATAATATAATCTAATAAACTAATCTTCAAAAATTCCAACAAACTCCTTATAAAATTATGATGAAACAGGGAACAATGTGAAACTATGAATAGGTCTGTACGACTATCTTTCTGATTTAAATGCCCTAAGATATCTATCTATTATTCTTCAAGACAAGATCAACTACATGAATCAAAAAAGATCTAAATTCTAGTGGCAAACGCAAATGTCTTGAGAATCAATTTTTGATCCAGGGGCAAAGGTTTATCTGTAGGAAGTTACAGATTCAAAATCTGAATATGAGGAATCTCTTATAAACATTAAATAGTTTGATGGCTTGATCTCTAACTTTTATTTCAAAAAAAAAAGAATTTACAAGTAAGGTTTTGGTAATTAATGCATATTACGGATTGACTCGTGCTATGGATATGTATCTCTATTTTCAAAAATCAAATAGTTGATTCGGACCGTTAAACATGATCTCCATACGGAAATTATGTACTTACATACAAATTTTAATATTTTTTATAATTTTTTTACTAACTTCTTAGATATGTACAAAACTATTGATTTTGAATGGTCTAGAATTTTTAAATTAAGTGATTTTCTCATGTCTAAAAAATAGCAAGAAAATTTAAAAAATAAAATTTGATTTGCAAGTACATATTCATATGAAGATCATATTAAACGGTTCATATTTGATTGTTTTGACTTTAAATACAGATATATGAGTCCATAGTGCGAGTGGATCCGTAATATGCATATTATCGTAGACTCACTCCAAAAAAAAAAATTAACAACAAATTACAATTGAATTTTTCTTTAAATTTATTGGTCAAGTAACAGCATGATTTGCTAGATTGAAATTATCTTCTTAGTGGATCTTTGAGAGTACTAATATCTTCTTCAATTGACCAAATCAAATGTTGTCTGATTAAAGGAATATATCAAAGGCACACATTATTATATATACAAAAAAAGGTATGAATGTTACGAAAAAATAATAAATTTCTTAAGTAAATTGGGAAGTCATATCTGATTTGTGAGAAATTTCATTCATTAAATAAAAAATCTCCATTGAAATAAAAAATGAAATAATGAAGCGATGCCGGATAGACCAACAAAGCTTTTGAATTTTGATATTAGTCGTTTTTCTTTTGAATAAGAAATAGAAATGAAAACGATGTTGATGGCTTGATGCTATAAAAGCGAACGAGTCAATTTTAAAAAATCTCGTGCTTGCAACTTTTACGCTGTAATTTCTGATAGTAAAAATAAGATTTGCGTTCACCGATGTTGACCAGACAGACCAGTGGGTGGGTGGGTTCAATGGTTTACGAGATGAGGCCATTATAATACACCAAGTAGCTCCCTTTTTCTAACAAATCTGACTGGATCTGAATTCCAGGCCCCATGGCCACAGCTGCAAAGGAGGCTACAACGTGACAAATCTTGATATAATTAATATTAGTAGAGAATAATCTGAGAAGGCGAGCGTGGCCGAATGGCAAAACTCAAAAGGCAGGGGTCCTTATCCTTATCACCGGGCTTTTGACCTGATTTTATTCCACCAGCCTCACTTAAATCTCCAGCGGCTCTTGCGGGTAATCGTTACGACAATCCTAGAATAAACCAGTGTTGTAAAACAGCCGTTTAGCTCGACTAATTGGCCGATTAGTCATTGGTGTAGTTCCTAACGGCACCTGGAGGAAATAGATCAAGGAGTTTGTGCATTCGAGTATTCCACTCTGGACCGGATTAACCTAATTTTGATTGATTGGTCAGTTCGAATCTAAACTCTATAAGATATTAATAATAACAAATTTACAAAATAAACAGATAGAGAACTTGCACACTATTTGGTTTGCATAACAGTAACAAGTCCATAATTGAAACTTTCAACAAAATGAAAAAAAAAGTAAATTTTACAAACTATGTATAGGAAACCATATTTTTATATCATATCCATATGCACGCCAATAACTTTTACACATAAGAATGTGGATTCAGATGGATAATATCTACCGACATTTTTATTAATACCCTAAAAAATATATATATATATATCAAATCTGCCCTCATTTTGAAAAAAAAATTAAAACTGCCCTAACCGCCCAACTAACGGGCGGTTCACTCCCTCCATCTAACCGCCCCATCACTGGGCGGTTCACGCCCTATACCCAACCGCCCAATGAGGGGGCGGTTTACCCTCGTTTTTTTTTTTTGTTAAACTCCTCTGGTTCCCCTCCCCCCCCCCCCCCTCTAACCTACCCGCCCCCCCACCCTTCCTCCTACCCGACCCGACAGCCACCCCAACGCCCACCCCCGCCCAGTCCCGCCCACCCCCGGCCTCCCCTCTCCCCGGCCACCCTACCCCCGGCCTCCCCTCCCCCGCCCCCTACCCGGTCTCTCCTCCTCTCTACCCGGCCGCCCCTCCCCTCCCCCACCCCGCCACCACCACCCCCCACCCGAACCAGCCCCTCCCCACCTCAGCCCCTCTCTCCCTCTCTCGGCCACCCTCTCTCCCTCTCTCGGCCTCCCTCTCTCGGCCACCCTCTCTCCCTCTCTCGGCCAACTTTCTCTCGATCGGATTTTTTCTGGTACGTTTACGTAAATTATTAATTTATTTTTTGTAGAATTAAGAGGATTTAGTTTGGAAATTGAATTGCCGTGTGCGGGTTGTTGATTTTCCCGACGCGATTAAGTTGATAAAAATTAGAGTTTAGGGTTTAGTTTGGAAATTGAAATTGAATTAGAGTTTAGGGTTTAGTTTGTAGAATTGAAATTGTATCAGCTCGTTACCATGCCTCAGGGTCAGATCGACCAGGCTCTGATGAGCGGGCTCGCGGAGAGATGGCGACCGGAGACTCATTCGTTCCACCTACCCTTTGGGGAGATGACCGTGACCCTAGCAGATGTGAGCGCTCTATGGGGTCTACGGATCGACGGGGAGCCTATCAGCGGTGTCTCCGACAGTCCACTTCACGTGGGGATGATACGGCAGCTTCTGGGGGTAGAGGATCCAAAGATGCTGCAAAAGAAGAAGAAGAGGAAGGATGATGAGAAGTTCCGGTATTCGGGGTACTGCATTAGCCTAGCGTCACTCCGTGATCACTTTTTTCTGCATCGGATCACAACCGAGACCACTGATCTGGAGGCCGTCAGGAGGTAATTATTGAGAATCTTGAAATTAAAATATGTTACGAACTCAACAGTGAAAATCATTAAATTTATCTTTACTATTTTATATTTTTAAGTATGTGAGGGCCTTTGTGCTGGATCTCTGTGGCAGCGTCATGTTCGTGGACTCCAGTAATGGTCGTGGTCTCACTTGCCGGTATGTCGGCCAGTTCGTCCGTCTCTTGTCCCATACTTGAGGAGACAGGATGCCGAGAGGTGTCCCGCGTACGGTGCCATATGGGGCGATCGCCACACGTACGAGAACACGGGCAGGGGGAGAACTGTGGGGATTTCATATGTCCGGAGTCAGCTCCAGATGCTTCACGAGAGTATGGTCGACTGGTTCCCCTACCGGGAGTTCTACGAAAGGAACGCATTCTGTCGACTGACATTGGAGCAGAGGCATCTCTGATTTTATCGAGGGCCGTGTGTATGTTACTGGATTGTTGAGTACACGTGGCCAGATCGCGTGACCCGACAGTTTGGTCTGGACGCATTTGTCCCGCAGTTCCCAGACATTGGAGAGGCTGAGACCACCCAGCTGCACAAGTTAAAATTACTTAATTGCTATCTTACCGTTACTTGTTCAGTTCTGCACGTGATTAACATTCTTTTTTAATTTAAATGTACTGCAGGACTAAACACAATAAGCCCAACGTCGACTAGAGAGTGCGCCACGCAGATCATTACCTCCGAGCACAGTCTCCACATTTTCACTTGTGGCAGCCTCCCACGGCCGATGATGTCACACTAGGCGCAGGGCCTGGAGGATTGAGGTACTTAGTTTGGTACCAGAGGTGGGGCATGCCCTCGGTATACCTCACGGGGCACTGGGGTGAGACCCTTCGGCGGAGGCTTTCTCGTGCAGGGTCGAGAGGTTTTGTGTCTTTTGGACCGATCCAGGCTCGCCAGGTAATTACTTACGAAACTGACATATTTAAAACAGTAAATGTTTATTTATTTTTTCATAAAATAATTAAAAAAAAACACTTTGTGCAGATTCTTACCGGTATCAGAGGAGTGGCACACAGCTTGGTGTGCATGGCAAAGGAAGGTTGGCGAGCTGTGGGATGTACAATGCTCCAGCACAGTGCTCCTATGGTGGAGGACTCCGGCTTTGACGGCCGCCTCATTGGCATGTTGCATGACAGTGGGGAGAACATAAACTGGCGCGAGATAGAGCCCACACCATTAGATCCAGATCAGCCCAGAGTCGCTATCTACGCTGATGAGATGCCGCCACCTCCTCCAGGTAATTTGATTTTGTTGTATATAGTCATTTCTCGTTAAAAAAAACTATTCTCATTAATTTGTCTTCAATTATGCAGTGGATGAATCAGGTTGGGGCTTCCACGAATGGGTGTTGAATAATAATGCGTGGAGCGCTTACTACAATGAATATGGAGTTCCGGTGCAGGTTGGACAGGTAGCAAAAATTTATTATTTATTCAACTTACTACTTATTTGTATGTAGCAAAACTAACATTGTTTCCATTAAGGGTGGAGCTCCCCCACGACATTCCACTCCGGAGTTCACTATGGCTGACCTTACCGGAGATTATGCCGGGGATGAGAGACGGAGCCTCCACATACCACGATATCCGGAGGCCAGACAGCACGATGACGAGGCCAGTGGGAGTGGAGCACAGCATGCAGATGCCTATGCATCTGCTATATTTGGCACACCGCCTCCTCCGCCTACGTATCCATCGACCTGGGAGCCATGGGAGGTGCCTACTATGCCGCCCATCCCCCCATTGGTGGAGGATCCATGGGCCGAGGCGGATACAGCCGCACAGGAGGAGGAGGTTCACGTCAGGCGTGTACAGCCCCCCAGGGACCGTCATCCACCTCGTAGGTTGGATCTCTCTGGTCGTCGCCCTCGCCCTCGCCGTTAGGTTTTTTTATATTTTGTAGTTTGATAGGTTTCTACTATTGTGTATTCGATCTGGACTGTTTTGCATGAGTTGTGGACATTTATTTTACGTAGTTTGGATTTTTTTTTTGTGGACTTACGATTTAGATTACATATTTTTCACTGTTTACCACGTTAGCCAAATCGACAATCAGTACAACAGCCGTATAACCGCATCAAAACTCAACTCACTTTTATTGAAAATTACAATAAAAAAAAATTAAGCACTTTCCTTCATTTTTATATAAAATCTACAATAAAAAAATATATATCAATATATATTTCCTTACAATAATATATATCTTAGTAAACCAAAATATATCTTAAACAATATATACATCTTAAAAAAAAATATACCAATATGTATTTCCTTATAAATATATATATCTTAAAAAATAAAAATATATCTTAACAATATATAAATTTACTTATAAATATATATATATCTTAAAAAAGAAAAATATATCTTAACAATATATACATCTTAAAAATATATATACATCAATATACATTTCCTTATAAAAATATATACCTTAACAAACAACAATAAATCTTAAAAATATATAAAATCTGAAAAAAAAAAAAAAAAAAAACACTGAACCGCCCCACCTCTGGGCGGTTGTCTGGAGGAAGTGGACTGCCCAGAAATAGGGCGGTTTTCTAGCACCAGTGGACCGCCCCATTATGGGGCAGTTAGGGCATTTTTAAAAAAAAGGGGGAATTTCACGTATACCCCTCAAAAACTTCAAAATTACATATTTCCCCCTCTAAATTTTGAAATTACGTATTTCCCCCTCTAAACATAAAAAAATCACATATTTACCTATTTTATTGTTTTTTATATTAAAACACATTCTAAATTCATAAAATACCCATTTTACCCTTTTCATTTTCATTTTAAAAAGCATAAAACGTTCATCTGACTCCAATTTGAATCTGAAAAGTTCCTATATCGTCCGAATTGCTTTACGATCGGTGTGTGCTAGGTCAGCACAAATATTGAAGTGAACACGCACGGATATTGAAGCAACGTGCACAGATCTTAATGCAATGCATACGGATCAAAATTGCTTTAATATCCGTGCGCGCTAGATCAGCACGAATCTTGAAGCGAATACGCACATATCTTATTGCAATGCGCGCGGATCGGACGGTAGATGAACCTTTTAGATTCAAATTTGAGTTCGATGGGGGTTTTATACTTTTAATAAAGGGTAAAATGGGTATTTTATAAATTTAGAATGTGTTTTGATATAAAAGACAATAAAATGGGTAAATATGTGAGTTTTTGAAGTTTAGAGGGGGAAATATATAATTTTAAAATTTAGAGGGGGAAATACGTAATTTTGAAACTTTTGAGGGGTATACATGAAATTCCCTCTAAAAAAATTTCAAACTGAGGGCATTTTTAATATATATATATTTTTTTTAGGGTATTAATAAAAATCTCGGTAATATCTACCTTGGTTGCTAGGTCAAATTCATTCAAATGCATTTAATTGGTCATCGTCTTACATAAGCGCAAAGTTCAAACCTTTAAATAATTGCAAAGTGATAAAAAATAGCAAAATTTATAAACAACAAGATGGAGTCAAGAACCTGTACAAATCCCACTAGTATATGCAAATGTGAGTACAGTCTACACAATCTACAGACCTTGCAGCTTTCGTACCAGGCAACACACACCGGTACCGGAATGTGCTGCATACAGCCATTGATGTTTGTACCAACCAGCATATACACTAGTACTTGCCAGGAAAAAAAATATGTTAAGCTGAGCAAGGATGGCAAATATATGAGAGGAGGATAACAACAAATTATACTAATCAAATGTCCCGCTTTAAAATTCATGTGCACAAATTTTAAAGCACATCAGACAACTCCGATACCTATCGGACCCACCAACAGTACGTCCAATACCCATTGAATCTACTTTGCGCTCCCTCTTTGAAGCCACCACCTTAGCTTTCTGTTTTGCTAATTGATTTCAAGCTGTATCCGCTACATTTAGCATCCAATGGGTTTTTGCTTTATGTCAATTTCCATTAGTATGCACTTATTTAAGAATTATGTTAGGTTAACTGCAATGTTTCTTATCCCCTTGAATAATCTCAGCCATGTTAAAATGTTAAATTTTCAGTTAATTAAATCTAAGGGTAAATTCCAACAAGTAATAAATGATCATTCTTTCATCTTGACTCAAATCCCACCCATAAAATAAATAGTTGTAATTAAACAGAGCAATATCATGCATTCAAAATGGCAACAGAGCATTAGCCACAGAAAATTGATAAGAACACAACTAAGACAAATACTTACAATTACTTTGTTTTTGTTTGGACAACAAAACAAAAATGGATGATTTCAAGGAATATTTGTCTCTCATTTCCCCTACAAAACATGGAACAAGTAGTTTGCTTCTACATATAACTAATATACACATAATGCATGGAAGAAACCGCATTTTATTTTTGCGGTTTTGGATAACCTAGAACCGTGAATTTATTTTGCAGAAAGTTGGCTTAGAACCAAAAACTTGTTCTGTGGTTTGGACATTTTTGAAAACTTGTTCTGTGGTTTGGATATTAATAAAAAATTTGGCCAATTATGAATAGAGTATAAAGAACTGAAAGAAAAAAGCTAAATCAGTTAACCTTATCAGTAAAAAGCACGGAGAGGCTGGCTAATAATCGTGCATTTCCGACCAAAGCTTTTTACATCAATATTTAGAAAAAAAATAATACAGGTGTCAAGCCCATCACAAATAAAAACGTAGCTTATTAGTCCAGAGAAACCAACAAAACACATTCAATAGACCCTCAGTAAAACAGATGCAACCTAGAAACCAACACAAGTACTAACCAATGGATACCAGAGAGGCTGAATCAAATACCAGAAATAGAATAACAGCAACCATGAAAAGTAAAGGCAAGGCTTCACTTCCAAGTAACCATATACATAACAATGCATTGTTAGATAACTCATGTATCACACTCCATTATCATTTTTTTCTTGACCAGATGATGTGCAAAGGTGCACCCTGAGGTTCGGATGTTATGATCAGAATAAATTTACTTGTTTATGTTATGAGTGTTTAACATCAAGTACTCAACTTATCAAATGCAATCTGGAGAGTTTTTATCTTGCTACAGAATGCATTGCAGATTGCACTAACGATTTAATAACAACTTGAAAACACAAGAAAACAAAAGAAATCCACATCAGGAAACGCTAGAAAAATTAGGATATATGCTTAGACGACAACTAGTATGGAATAACAAAAGGCTATAATTTTTTTTCTTCCAATTTATTATGTGTCCACTCTATTATAGCATAGTACTATGTTTGTCACAAATGGTAAAGTAAGGCATACTGGTAAAACTAAAACCAATTATGATTTATCACTCTTCAATTGTTCACCTCCCGTTGGTTCCCCTCCTGAGCCACAGTGACAGCTGGAGCTGGCTGCATCAGCATAGAAGTAAAGTAGGGATAGAACATAGGCGGCTGTTGCTGTTGCTGTTGCGGTTGCGGCACCTCATTCTGCATCTGCTGCGCCAGATTGATGCCGGATCCAGTAGCAGCGACAATCGAAGGCTCAGCCTGGCGGAGAAGCCACTCGATGGTCTCGCCGTCCGTACGATGGTTGAGCTCGCGAGTCAGCTGGAAGAGTCGCGCCGCGACCAAAGCTGGGAGACGGACACGGCGGCCACGGCCGCAAACCTTGGTGTGGCGGTCCTTGGAGGAAGTGGTGGAGCGGCGGCGACGACTGGCGGAGACGGAGGTGTCAGAAGAAGTGGCGAGAGCGATCGGGGCGTACACGACCAAATCAGAAGAAGACATGGTCGGAGTTGAGATTTAAAAAAGGGGTTTTGTTTTGTTTTGTTTTGGTCTGCTCTCTGACTCTCTGACTCTCTGCTGGTGGGGTCCAAGCTTAATTAATACCTGGTGGCTCAAATGACCTGTTTTGTTACAGAGGATCCAAATTGAGGGAGACCTTGAGGGCTTTTTCGGCTGCATCAGTCAAGCCTTTAAAGAAAAACACATGTACTATACTATGAATGTATAAACACTTTTGTGAGTGTGGGGCTAAAACTGCCTAAATATTAATTTATCTTTCCAAAATTGCATTGCACATCAACAAAATCTCACACAATACGTAATTGATTGTTCAAACAATAACAACAAAGAGCTAAAAGTTTGTAATATCCAATCCAAACAGAAAATAACAACTACATGCATTTTAACTAGATGTACATATAAGAAGAAAAAAAACAGAAACATACTGAGAACAAAAAATTTATTTTATTTGAATATTTAACGGACCCATTAACTCAAGTTTTGTATAATTTGAGCGAGAGATGAAGATGTGCCTATGCCAGCAGATGCAAGGCCGACTGCAATAATCAAAGTGCAAATCGATCCCTGAAACAAAACAAATATAGTTCTTGTAAATGGAATTGCAATTTAATTTGAGTACAATTATTATAGTCAAGCAGTGGATGGAATTGTCATTTACCTGAAGCCAAGTAATTTTACCCCTTACAATGCTCAAGAAGCAAGCACATGGAAGGATAAATGTCTGCAATATTTCACAAATTACATCAGGTGTGTGCATATTAATTAAAATATGTAGACGAAAGATTCAAAACAGAGAGGATACTTACCACAAGCATTGTAAATAAAGATCCAACCAACGCCATTACAAGTCCTGTTCAGACCATTTTAATTTTAGTTATGCACAATTATATAGATATCCATCTATACATGCTATTGAAAACATATCTACAAAAGGTGAGTTATTCAGGTGCAACTAACCAAAAAATGGCACGGAGAGGGCTACGCAGAGAGTAGATATTGTGAGTGTGCTTCTAATTGCAATAGCATATAGGTGCGACTTTTGTCGATTTGAAGGTATCAACTCCTCAAAACTCTGTGCCATGGGCGTAAGTGTCAAGGCATATGTGATTACTAGTTAAGGGCTGCATCTACTAATTTCTTGAAACATATCAAGCACATCTAGTGAGAATATAAGCTCAAGTTCATTTCTATTTTCTAGTAATTCGAAAGAGGAGGCTACTAAATACTAATGGTTACAAGAGATAAATGAATTTTCTAATATAAAAAATATATAAAGATGAAACATTCAGAGAAGGATATTTGGTAATTGGGTTGACCACCTGCAACAAGGGGAAGACCAAAAGAAAAGTTAATAAAGGTAACATATTTTTCATTGAATCTGTTTTTGTTATACTTGTATAAATGTCTTAGTAGTGGGCAACAAAATCATAATACAAAAAATTTACAGGAATGTGACAGGGAAAAAATACCGTAGTCCATATGCCAATTTTGGAGACAACCAAATTATTAGGCAAGTTAAGAGTGAATTGGGATGCAGAGGTTTCCCCAAACATCATGTAGCCTAATGTCGCAGCTCCAGCAAACAATCCAGTGCATACTAAAAAACTACATATAATTTGAAAAAAAAAAATAGTTAGAACCTATAGATGAAGTTCAAAAGGTATATTAAAATGTGTCAAATAAAGCAAATCATTCAATTACCTGGTAAGGAGTATAGAGGGGAAGTGGCTCTTGTTCTTGAGGGAGGAGTAAATGTTTGGAAATACCGCATGGCCAGAATAGCAGTACCCATACAATCCTATTGCTATTGGCATACCGGATATATTGATAATTGTGTCATTCTTGCTTTCAAATCCAACATGGTCTATTAATCCCGCCCAAAATAAACAACCAACAATCAACACAGATGCGATCACTCCTCCGGCTGTGAAGAAAAAGCAAACATTCAATAAACATTTCAGTTTTTTTGCATACAACCTTTGCAGAAGGAAATGAACAAAAAGTTTTAAATTCAGGAGATGGAGAAAAATGGCTAACAAAAGAACATTAGTTTAGAAATAAACCAGAAATGTAGCTAAGAACACTCAGGTCTCGAAACCAGGTGGTGGGAAGCACAATCAGAGTTGTCAAAATGGCGAAGAAGATGTGTGAATTAAGATGAAATCCAGCAATATTTAGGTGTATATTCGGAAATAATGCAGATAAATTGTCGCTCTCTAGAATGATGTACTCCACACAGCAAGCCTAAGAAAAAAGTACAGAACAAATGGCAATAGATCTAACATGTATATTGGCAGATAGATCAATGGCAAACTTGAAAGCATGCATATCATAAGATGTTGAACTCGAGGATTATCTTTGTTAAACTGATCCATTGTTATATTGTTTGGTATATTCAATTTTCTTTGCAATAATATACAAACAAAAGATGCACTCAGCCAGTAGGAGCAAGTACTTACATACAATTCCATATAGAGAACAATCTGCAAATAAACCAAAGAAAAAATGGTGTATTAGTTTTATTGAGGAACTGAAAAAGTATATATAGATAAGACTAAATCACAGAAGCACTTTTGTGCACCTGCAAGGGAATCTGAGTAGTTCAAGTTACTGGTACATGTAGATTATTTAGCTCTTATGTCAACTTATGTCTTGTGGCCAGATCACCAGATTAAACCACAATATATCAGTTGCTACAATGATTTCATCCCAGTTTTAGCAAGACTTTTATTGTTGGAATAGTTGCAGAATACAATTTATCAAATGATTGCTGTTCTGTTCATACCACACTGAACTATTGCAGTACCAGCTTTTATGCAAATATGGAGACATGCATTTTGTGTCAGACTAGAAAGAACAAAATTTTGCACGAAGCCATTGCTATTTAACTTACTTTTGGAATTTACAGAATGAAAATCCAGTAACACGACCACAGTTATTATCATAATCTGGATAAAGTGAAATATAAAGCTAAAGGAAAGTGCCTAACTGAAATAGCGATACGGCCATAGGTACCAAAAGCTGCCTGACCAATGTCAGGGTAGGTTTCAAGGCCTTCCTCACTGTCAAGGCACTTGCGCAAAAGAATACCAGTGTAGAATGCCAGAGTGCCAAATAGGAAGAGTAATATGAGCCCGAGCCAGCCTCCTTGCTTGATTGCATATGGTGCTGAAAGGAGCCCAACCCCACACAGCACGTTCACTCCTGCATATTCTCAGAGTTAATTAATAAATAACAGGTGGTGTAATTAAAAATACATTTATGCATTGCACTTGTAGGTGCCTTTTTCTTATATCTATTTTGCTTGTTGTATTAAATGTTGTAAAGGATCTTCATTTTGTAAACTTAATTGCCCACCCATCAAAAAGGGGAAAAGGGGGAAAAGTTAATAATATTATTAATAATGACGATGATATGATAATGATTATAATTAAATAAAAATGAGCTACACATATTTCACAGAAAATTTAAAAATAAATAAATGAAAAGGCAAATAAAGACAGAAAAAGGATATAATAAAAGTTCCTTGTGACATTGATTTGTAACATGTGAGTTGTTTTTAGATTCATTGGGCCGTGTCAGATCGAGTCCAGAACAATCCGGATACATACATATCATGCATTTATGATGTAGGCCTCTT
The DNA here is from genome assembly GCA_025461125.1 of Carex kokanica. Taxonomy (NCBI): domain Eukaryota; kingdom Viridiplantae; phylum Streptophyta; class Magnoliopsida; order Poales; family Cyperaceae; genus Carex; species Carex kokanica. The sequence continues at coordinate 212,116 of JAJGRX010000532.1, forward strand.
AGTCCCACATACAAATCTGAATTTAGTTAGGTCAAACATGTTTAACTTTGCGCTTTTAGCCCACTCAGTCTCAGGGGTCAGGGCGATCCAATTGACAAATAGATGAATATATTTTTGCGTAATCTAAAACCTAAGCTAGCTATCTATGTCAAAGCTCTGGCTACCTATACCAAACTTGATTCGGTTAAAAAATGGAAACTCTACTTACACTGAACAGATTAGCTATCTTTTCTGGACCATAAATGCAAACTACTTCATAACAAAAACTGTTTTTTTTGTGGACCTTTTAAAAAGGAACATTTTAGATAAATATAGTAAATGTGGAGTTTCAATGTTACACACAACTTCTGTATTTCGAAGAAATATAAATAGATACATCGTTCGAATACTAAAAATTTACATATTTTGAATTATTCATATTCGATTTAAATATAAATATTTTGACATAATAATTTTAACTCATCATAAATGTGGCAACCGTAACATCCGTTATGACCGCATGTCATTACTAGAGATGGATGATAGGTGGCAGCACACATCTTAAGCAATTTATTTTTAAGAAAACAAAAAACCAGTTTATCACGAAATATATTAATGTTTTTTTTTTTCAAAATAACAAGGATCAAATCAATAGTTCAGTCTATCATTTGTCACGTTTTACACGATTGGCAATACAAAAAATTCCAAGAGAAGTTACCGAATTATTACTTGAGTCTATCCAGAATTTCAAAATCCGAGCATCCTCTCTTTCCTTCTTCTTTATCTCCTCTAGGGAACGGAATATTGATTTAATCACCACATGGCTGGATTGAACCATTAGTTCGATACTTACTATTTTTAGAGGAAAAAAAAAACTATTAATATGTTTCTGATAACTTGATTCTTTAATTTCTAAAAATGAAAAATGCATGATGAGCGCATGTGATTATAATAGCAAGACTCCATGTCACGGTCACATGGGAACATGAACCCCAAATCTTTAACAACTGAAGACGCTACAGTTGCTTGATTGTCCGAATAACTTTTTAACATAGAGGAAATAAATATTCCAGAGTTATACAGTTATATTTTATATCATCACAATAATTAAGATTTTTTTTTCCCACTATCATAGTTACTTGTATGGCTTGTTTTAATATGAAATAAATATATTAGGGGTTTGATGAAACGGACCAATCTAACTGGTCCAACAAATATGCTCGAATCGAAACCGTGATTTAGATCTTATAATAAAAATAAATTATTATATTTTAGTTAACATGACAAATTAAGTATAAATTATATTGAATTATCAAATAAAACCCGACTTGACAGAATGACAGACATAGATAAATCACAAATTTAATTCAATATTCTTTTAATGCTTGTAAATTTCAGAAGATACAAGAAAAATACGAATAAATTTGTTTAATTTGGTTGAATTTATATATAAATTTTACTTTTTTCCCTAGAGAAGTAAATATCACAAATTTAATATGACTTAATTGTGTTCATGTATGTTTCATTAAATTAAAGCTAACAACTTTTGCTGTCATTATCAAAATTTATGATAGTTAATGAAATCACAAATTTGTAATACTTGCAGAACTCGACTGCGTGCATAGAAGTGTTTGAATTGGATGGTTTTAAGCTTTACTAATTGAAATTTTTTGTAACCCGACTGTTATGAATTAAATTAGAAATTAATGCAAAATCCGATCAACCTAGTTAGCTTTACACCCCTCGACAACAACTTTTTACCTAAAGAAATGTAATGCTAAAATTTGTATTGGCTAAAATTTGTAGAGAATAAATCATTTTTTTTTTCATAAACCTCAATTGCAACTAAAGTTTCCAGCCTGCATCTCAAATACAGAAGCTGGCATCTATTTTGAACATTCAGATATTGAGTATAATTTTACAACTACTAGTGAAGTATTCATAACCAATTATTTAATTTGAATATTCATATATTGAGTGTAATTTGATAATAACTAGTGAAGTATTCATTTAATCAAGGAAATCAATCTATTTAATTAAGAGAGTTTAAATTTAAGTACTTATCTGAGTTACTATCTTATTCTTTCATTTTTCTCTATAAATTTATAATGTGAAATTTTAAAAATTGCTGAAGTAATTGAGGAAAAAAAAAAAAAAGGGGACTTCCAATGAAGAAAGGATAAGATTTTCTACCAATCATTTACCCCAATAAATGAAGATGGGCAGATGGGAAGTACAGAACAGAAGTTACAAAAGTAAATCAGTTACATACTTATATTATAATTGGGTTGTTAAAAAAAAATATATCAGGCATCAATTGAAAATGAAATGTTAGAGGTGTGGCCTCAATTTGGCAATTATTTTATGTGGCTTTCTTTACATGAGAAGCGGAGAAACGCCAGCTACCTTGCTCCCACATGTCTTTGTCAGAATGAATTAATCATGTAGCATTTGCCATGTGCCAGATAATTCAGATAAGGATTTTGTTGACTATATTTCCTAAAGAAAATGCTAGCAATTTCTATGTTTTGTCATATAGCATGCATTTCCAGCATTAATATGGGAAAAAAAATATCTTCTGAAAACAAGGGATGACGATATATAATTCTTCTATACATGTAAATATTCTTAAAACCTCTTGACCAAGTACATATATATACTTCATACTTGTTGCTAGTTTAATTTAAAATTAAGATGATAATTTGATGACGCGTGTTAAATTAGATATCCAAGCTAGCATTATGAAAAATGCTACTCTAATTTAACCATATATTCCTATCAACATTTCTGCAAGTGGGACCTAATTGGTGTTAAATGAACATTATTATATATAGCATACGTCCATTGCTGCAAGGAATATGCTTAGAATATGCTTAGAATTATTTCAACACGCCAAGGCCAAATTATTGAAGCAATGGACGTATGTGACAAGATCTCATGCCTCCGTACCATGTTTTACTTGTCCTATTACCATGTTTTACTTGTCATTTCTCAAATTTAAAATTGAATTGAACAAGTAGTCGTTTCCAGTTCCTCTAGAATTAAATTGAAACTATGAACTTCAGAGAAATTGGACTAGGAAGTGAAATAGAGAAAGTATTTATATGCGTTCCAAAACTGAACTGAAAAGAACATTAAATCTATAATATAACACTGCAAAAGATTATTACATTGAATGAAAATTTCGCACGAAACAATATCTTCTCAAGATAGATTGTAGAATTAGTAAGTTTGACGTATTGTAGTGGAGTTAATGTTTGCCAATGTAATTTGAAATTTAAATATAAATAATAACTCAATTTTAGATTAAAAAAAAAAATGAAGCACGATAACAAAATTAAATAAGTAAATGTTGAAACACGGATCGAATATATTAAGATAAAGTTTAGTGATCACCTCTAAAATTTATCGGCAGAGCATGATTTGTTTCATTATACAGGAAAATATAATAAGATAAGTACCGCTCTGCCTATTAATTTCACATACAAGTACTGACGTGTGATAGTGTGATGGTGTCGGTTAATCATGAACCTAGACAACTTTCTAAACTGGCACCAGAATTATCGTGTGATGTGAATCACATATGTGCTGTAGCTCTAACTGGACTTGGCCAATTTTTATGTCCAGGTTCATTAGCAATAGCAAAGAAAGGGAAATAAAAACCTTTTAGGCCGGCTGCATCTGTTGCAAAATTCAAGCCTCTGTTGGGCCACTTATAAAATTTCACTATCTTTTTAATATACTATTTTCCTTTCTTATAAGATTCGAAATATGTACTTATCAAACTGTAATTTTTCTCTTCCCATTTGTATTACTCGATTATACTTCTAATGAATGTAAGTGGATACATGTGCTGGTACAAACGCAAGTTTAATTGTCCCTCTAACAAGTAAAAAGCAAGCTCTGGTTGCAAAAAATTACGTCTGACCAAATATAGAATAGAATGCTTACCCCAGAATTAAACTTGATTTGGAAAGATATTTCAAATTTTATGAACATCAACGTTACCATAGAAATGATCCTCTGATCACAGCAAAGTAAACAAAACACAAACGAAGGATAAAGAGCAAACGTACCGTTGAGCACACCCTGAGTGAAGGAGCTCTGGTGCGACATGGGCATCCCATGAGCATCGACTCTCTTATCTTCGGGTATCACACTCAGAGACGACTTCCTAGACGGCGTCGGAATGAGAAGAGATTGCGAGCTCTTGATCTCCTCTTGGGTGTGTTGTTGTTGCTGCTGTTGATCATCTGATGTTGTTGGTAAGAGGGGCTTGAGGATCGAGCTGATGATGTCAGGAGTGTGCTTTCCTCCGAATGAAGAATTGAGGAATGAGCTTGAAAATCTGCTCAAACTCGGGGTTCCAAGAAAGCTGATCGTTGGCGGTGTTACGCCAGTAAACATGTCGATCGACTGCCTAAAAGGAATAGAAATCATCTGTTAAGAATTAAAGATTAGAGTAATGTATGTATAACTTTAATTTGTAGATTATGCAATTAATTAAGCAAACCCATGGATTTTTATTTAATTTGAAGTAAACTAAAGTCAATTTATTTAAAAGTAATTTGTCGTCATTTTGGATTTTTATGGTTTACTCAGGCGGATTTAATTACTTGGTTTTTACTACTGTTCCTCAAAGTTTATGCAGTTAAAACCCTGATCTTATTTACTAGTAGCACACACATTTTTTTTTTTTTATACCGAAAACTGTTGGCAAACTAAAGAATAATCTATTGGGACCAAATGCTATTTTTACTAATCAATTTACTTAAATAAAATCCAAAACATATCTTTTATAAATGATGTATATGTATGACATTCACAGGTTACTTGTTGAGACAAAAACAACTATTGACTATCAAGAATTCTATTAAATTGGTGGGCATCTAAAAAATCCCACAGAAAATTGCTAATAGGATTCACCGTTTTTGGCGCTTTAAAAATGATGACAGCTTAATTGCCTACTAGACTCTATAATTAAATTCAAGTGTTGCAAATAATTGTGAGGATGATTATGACACAAACTATTTGAACGACAATAATTGAATCTACTTGTACATCGTTAAGGGACCCATGTCTGATATAATAACATTAAGGTCCTTTTCTGTAATTGACTCCTCATATAAACAAGGATTTTCATTTTGACGCTATATTAATAATCATTAGTCCAAAAAGAAAAAGATAAAAAAGCAACTTGTCTATGTGCTGGCATGTGTCAACATTGATATCAAATAGAATAACGTGTAAATTATATTTCAGAAAAACATTCTAATCCTTAAGTGGATGCAAAGCAGAAACATTGTAATCTGTACATCTAATTGATTCTCGGAAGCCGGAACATACACTTGAGCATTAAATCAAATCTGAGAATCAATTATCCATTTAACAATTAGATATATATATATGCAAAATAATGCTGGACTAAGCATTAAATCAAATGTGACCCCAACCCGACAAGAAAGCAGGCTATGCTATACAAATACAAGCTGTACAGATCGCATAATAATTATATCAGGAGAAAGATCACGAATTCGAGGCGTCGCATCGTTTTTTAGCTAAATAATAAATACTGCTTTCTGATCCAGATCCAGACATGGAGGATTAGAGCGCCCCCACATGGAGGCTAGGGAGTAGTGATTTTATTTATTTATTTTTATTATGAGAAATAGTGATTTTCAAAAATTCATAAAAAATAGTAAAAAGATTCAAAAAAAATGTCAAATTTGGTCTCCAAGCACATTTTAATATGGAGAACACGTTAAGCACTTCAGATTAACTATTTGAACTTTAAAATCATAAAAACTAATTGATAGCACCAATGCATTGGTCATACCACTTTGATCTTAGCCAACCTCTGTGTGTGTGTGTGTGTGTGTGTGTGTGTGCGCATGTAAATGTATGTATATATGTATAGGAAGTGGCTACGGTGCTACGCGTAGCATAAAGGGCCTCCGTGCTACGGCTCAATATTTGAGTTTTCAAAATCCTAACGGTCGATCCGAACCGTTCAACATGATCTCCTTATAAATATATACTTGCAAACCAAATTTTACATTTTTTTACAATTTTTTTAGATAGGTAGAAAATCACTTGATCTGAATGGTACAAAATTTTCAGATCAAGTGATTTTCTACCTATCTAAAAAAATAGTAAAAAAATTCTAAAAAATGTAAAATTTGGTTTGCATGTACATATTCGTATGGAGATCATGTTGAATGGTTTGGATCAACCGTTAGGATTTTGAAAACACAAATATTGAGCCGTAGCACGGAGGCCCTCTATGCTACGCGTAGCATATTAGCCAAATTCTATATGTATATGTATATATCTATATGTATGCATGCATGCATGCATGTATGTATGTATATATATATATATATGAGGATGGATCAAATTACATCTTTTTTGTGACACACTTTGATACCTACCATTTTCAAAGTCCAAATAGTCGATCCAAACCGTTCAACATGATGGATATATTAAAATGTGCTTGGAGATCAAATTTTACATTTTTTTTTAATTTTTTTACTATTTATTAAGATGGTTACAAAATCGTTGTTTTCAGACCATTGAAAAACAACGATTTTGTAACCATCTTAATAAATAGTAAAAAAATTCAAAAAAAATGTAAAATTTGATCTCCAAGCACATTTTAATATGGTGATCATGTTGAACGGTTCGGATCAACTGTTTGGATTTTGAAATCGCAAAATTGACCTATAAAAAAAACGGTGTCATGATGTGTCACCAAAAAATGTGTAATTGGATCCCTCCTCTATATATATATGTATGTATGTATGTATGTATGTATGTATGTATGTATGTATGTATGTATATGTGTGTGTCATTTAAAAAATATTATTTATGTGTAGATGTTATTTAATATGTTAAGAAATGTTATTTGTTATTAATCTAATTCTTTTTTATAAAAGTATGTCATTTTGTATGAGTTTTCTTATTCTCTTATAATATGCTTCTGTTGCAATGTACAGACACAATACTAGTAGTATAACTATAAAGCGAATAGCAGTATAACTATAAAGCCCAATGGCACTATGATATGTGTGTGCAGTACAAGTTATTCTTAAGCAAAGGATCACTTACCAATAGTTATATTGATAATTTTAACAATTAATTTTAAAAAATATTGGAAATTGGAAAGTAAATTTATAATTATGTTATTAGATATATGAATAGCCTAACAATTAAATTTTATAGATCCGTTATTTTCATACCATTGAAATTTGAAATAATATACATTATGTCTATAATATAACATTTATAAATTTAAACTTTCTTTTGAAGAAAGTATGATGGTTGTCAACATTTGTTAATTTATTGAATGCTTTGTAGGAAGGTTTTTTTTAATCTAAGGTCCTAAAATAAGATAAGATAAAATAAAATAAACGTAAGACTTGATTTGCTTTATCGGTCATTAATCCCCGTTCATTTGGTTAGAATCCATTTTTTACGGAAATGGAGAGAAGATGACTGGTTAGCGGTTACTGGATTTATCAAATCTTTAGCTAGGCCCTGATCACAACATAATGTGGATCTTAGACTACAGCTGGACCTACTGTCAGTGTATAAACGTTACGCAGGTGTTGGAACCAGGAGCAGTGAAAGCGAAATTGAAGAGGGTAAGAATGAAGGGATGCTTACCTGTAACTCTGGGGCCATTGGTTGGTGTACGAGCTCGGTCTGCTGCCGCGCGGTCCTTCATCCGATTCATCCGACGAAGAATCCGAGCCGTCCGATCCAGCCTCCTCTTTCGGTCCTTCCTCCACGTCGCAGCCATCCACTTCATCATCCTCGTCTTCGCTCTCAATAAAGAGGTTCTTATCTGACACCGAATTCTTCATTGCTCTTCTCTGTTCTTCAGTGTTTGTATAAAAGATAGAAAATGCTGAGAAGCAACTCGCAATTATTTCTTTGTGAAAATAGAAATAATATTAAATGCTCAGAACAAATCCAGAAAGAAAATTAAGATTTCAGTCTAATTTAGAAAGAACAGAGCTTTCAAAAGCTTCTAATTGTGTAGGTGATATGGTAATTAAAAATCAATGGCTTATGGATAAAAAAAAAAAAAAAAAAAAAACTTTTAATCTACTTGTGTTCACAAAGACAAAGGATGAATCAAAGATTAAAAACACTGAAAATCCCCATAGTAGGTTGGGCGTGAAAAGAATTTGAATTTTGAAAAAGGTGGAGGGAAAATGGAAAATCATCAATATGAAATTATGAAGTTAGAAAATCCAAACCTCGTTTCGGTCTAAAGGTCGAAATTGGAGATATTCCCTCTTGTAAGTTGTAAGGCAGGGAAGCTGGTCTCCTTCTCCTCTGTCTTTTTGTTTAGAGAAGAGAGAGAGGGATTATTTATAACAAGAGCTTGGTGTATGACTGTACGGGAGAGACAGGTTCATGTGTGAGGACTGAGAACAAGACAGAGAAGATTCAAGACGACAAAATTCATTCACTTGGATTTATTTACCAAATTAATTAGTCCGGAGAATATATATAATTTGGGAAAGTTTTTATGCACATTTTTCGATGTTGGGCTGGAACTGGGACCACATACAAAGAATGCATTTATTTCTTTTTCAGAATTTGTCAAGTTGAGATTTAATTGCTTGCTAGAGGCCATTTCTCTCGGTAACAGAATATTTCTGATCAGAATTCGCACCAATTCCGGTCCGATCGGGACGGTCCAGATCTAAACAGAAATATTTGGTTTCTTAGATGATCGATATAAATTCAGAGGCATGTGGGCTACATGTGCAAGCTCTTTTTCATTGTAATATATATTTGTGTCATTTGGGAATGCCCATGGACCATGGAAGGCAAATTTTTTTAGTTACTGTCCATTAAATTCTAATTAAACAAATACTATTCAAATTAACTTATTTTCATAGATACCATCCACACAGACTAGGAAAGCGCACCAAATTAGAATGGTGCACACTCTAGAGAAGGGTATCATTTGATGCTCTAACTGGGGCGCGCACCAAGTGGTACCCTTTCTCAGAGTGCACATCAAGTGATATCCTTCTCCAGGGTGCGCACCACCCTTTTATTTTTTGTTATGTTTAGTTTTTGTTTTGCAATTTTGAAATTCTCAATTTTGTTTTGGATGCTGAATTTTATTTGCTTATAATTTTATTTTTCTTAAAAGACAGAAAAACTAAAAATTAGCTAGTTTTAACTAAAAAATAGCACAAATAAAATCACAACAAATAAATTCTACTACAACACAATATAAAGTCTACTACAACATAACTAATAAATTATACCACAACACAACATAAAGTCTACTACAACATAACACACATTCCATCTAAAAAAACAAATTGAAATATTATTGCAGAAAAAAATATGAAGCACAACATAACCATCTCTTGAACGATGAAATTGCAGGAAAAAAAAATCTATTGTTACAACAATTGTTAATTCTTGTGTCGCTGTGTGTTTGTTTGATCTCGATATTTTGATTTATGTGCCAGTGGTGAATTGTATCTTTCATTTGATCATTGTTGTCATATGTCATCCCCTCAGACAATTCATGTCTTTCTCCAACCTAATTTAAAATTTTCAAAAAATTTAAATTTCAAAATTTCAAAAGTAAATTAAAATTAAAATATAAATTAACAAACAAACCTCAGAATCTGCAAAAAAGAGAGCTGTCAACCTCTTCAAACCCCGATGTGTCATGAATTGCTCGAACGGGTGTCTTTCCCCACGACCTGATATCGGCCACTTCCGCCTACCAAGCACAAGACGACCATAATCCTCATCACTGTGATCAGGTGCCCCACCGTCGTCACTAGCATCCCAATTTCCCTCTGCCTCCCGTTCTTTGGGAACCTCATCTGTATTGTCAGCATAATAAAGCAGTTCTGGTGTTTAATATCGATCCCGGTCAAATTGGACCTGGCTAGAGGTGGAGGATGGAACCCGGGATCGGCCCCGATCAGATTTGGCCCGACTAGGACCACCCCCTACAAATGGGGACCGACTAGTACTTGCTAAAGTTAGGGCTCGAGCAGGACTCGTCATAAAATGCTCAAGGACCCGACCCTGGGTCAACTGCAACAAAGGTCTGGTGTTCTGTCTGGGATTTTGTCTGGGGTTGGCTACCACATATAACTCTAGGAACTTGAAACTAGAGGTCATATTCATGGTCATTTGGGTATACAACCCCCAACTATTATCGTCTTGTACCGGGAGCTGTTGGAACCATGTTTGCGGACATTACCAATTCATAATAATTCGGGTCAATACCAAGTTGCTGGTACACTTCACTAGTTACCTCTGAAATTTAAACCTGAGCCGATATTGAACATGTTTTGGAGTTGGGTACTGTAATAAGCACCATTTGGCCCTTGTAATATTTCACCACCAAAATAACAAGTAATTCCAACCATAGTTGGTTGAATTAAGGGATAAACCTAACAATTAATAAATTTACATTAAATTAAAAGTACTATTAAATAATTAAAAAAATAAAGGACTAAATTGAAAAAAAAAACTCACAAGTTGCTCTTTGCTCTTTAGCTCCCTTGTCTGCCTCCTTGGTGAATGAAAAATTGTTGAAATTTTCCCTGATATACAACAGACTGCCTAGTGCGCAACCTGTAGAAGGGTACCACTTGGTGCGCACCCTGGAAGAGTACCAGTTGGTGCGCGCCCCCAGTAAGAGCAACACCAAATGATACCTTTCTCCAGAGTGCGCACCAAGTAGATTTGGTGCGCTCCCCCAATCCGCGTGGGTGATATCTATGAAAAAAAGTTGATTTGGATGGTATTGGTTTAATTAAAATTTAATGAGGTGGTAATTAAAAAATTTCGGCCGGTTGATTTGCTAGCTAGGCCTTGTCAAGCCCTTAGAAAATGATGTAAATTTGTCTGGTATTGCTGTATTGGTTAGGTTACTGACAGGAAATATATATATATATAAATTGTTTTGAAGAAATGTTGCGAATCCTTAACACCCTTTCTGCCCTTTCACCATGCAAGAAAGCCTCCCATTCCCATCATACTTTCATCATTAGTATAGCACATTATTTTAAATAATCTATTTATCTCTGCTATAGCTTTCTATAATGTACAATGTCATGCAACATGACTTGCTGTATATCGAATATCCTACAAGCCAACTATTTAAAATATAAGACAAAAATGCAACATTTGAATGTATTGATTGTTGCGTCTTGATGGCAAATGATGTGCAGATCCAAAATGGACAAGGATCTCTAATTCTCTATTCTCTCAGACAACACCATCAAACCGGATTGTCCCCCTAGACTTATTTACGAAATCCCAAATTATATATATATATATATATATATATATATATATATATATATATATATATGTCTAATTAAGCAGGATTCAGTACATAATATATGCATTTATTTACTTCATAAAAGAAAGATAACTAACGTCAACACTTGAAGAAACAAATAAAAAATCCATAATTGTGTTCTCTACCATTCAATATGTCAAATATAATGTTTATCATATCTCAATGTTGATTACACATTTGTAATTTTAATCTTCCGTTTTGAATATGTTTTGTAGCAGTTATACAGTAGCCAAATATTTTTTTTGAATAAATTAAGTTGAGTCAAGCCACCTAACTAATAGTTTAATATAGAGTAGAACTATATAGGGTGTTCCTAAGCTCACCAAGCTCTCTGTGAGCTCGACTCTAAAACCTATCGAATTGACTTCAAACGACGTTTTCAAACCGTTAGATTTTCAATCTATATTAAAATGTGCTTGGAGACCAAATTCTGCACCATTGGAAAACAGCGATTTTCAAACCATCTTAATAAATAGTAAAAAAATTCCAAAAAATGTAAAATTTGGTCTCCAAGCACATTTTAATATAGATTGAATATCTAACGGTTTGAAAATGTCGTTTGAAGTCAATTCGATAGGTTTTAGAATCGAGCTCACGGAAAGACTTGGTGAGCTTAGGAACACCCTAGTTCTACTCGTTTAATATATATCTAATTATCCACAAAGACTCTCTTTTCTAATTCCCAACTTGACCTTCCACACAAATGGCATTACGCCATTACCTTTACCTTTGCTATCCAACTAAAAATTGACTCTTGGTAATCCATATTGGACGTCTTTTCGCACATCATTCGTTATTTTTACAAATATAATTTTAATTAATAAATTAATTTCTAGATACATATATTTTATCACTCAGTGGTGTTTGATTGTGGACTAAAGCTAAGGAGGTCTAAATTGATTATTCCAACTAAGCCGTTCTAAATTATTCATGTTTGGTTGAGATCTAAAGTTAAATCTAGACTTAAGGTATTCCTTATTTGGTTAGAGTTGGTAGAGGGCTAAATTTTTGGAAGCCTAAGTTAGTTAATTATTAATAATAAAATACTAATTATATAATTTTAATATATTAATAATAACTATAATATATTATAATATTATAATAATTATTTAATATATCAACAATATAGATATTAATATAATAATTATATGTTAATAATAATTATTAATAATAAGATACTAATTATATAATATTAATATATTAATAATAACTATAATATATTATAATATTATTATAATAATTATTTAATATATTAACAATATAGATATTAATATATTAATTATATATTAATAATAATTATTGATAAAAAGATACTAATTATATAATATTATTATAATAACTATTTAATATATTAACAATGTAAGATATTAATTATATAATTATATACTAATAATAATTATTAATAATAATTTACTAATTATATACTAGTAATATATTATTATAATCATTCGAGTTAGATCATGACATGCAATAAAATTAAACCATCATGTGAAGTGGTTTAATTTAGGCCGGCCTAAAGATCGACTTATTCCATCTTAGTCCGGCTCAATTAATGCTCGTTTGGTGAAATAACAAGGACTAAACCTCTTATTTCACCCTTTAGTCTACAACCAAACATGGAGTTAAGTAGTTAGGTAAGGTTATAGCAAATTTAACCTAATTAATTAAAGATTACTTGATCATCCATTGAAACTATTTAAATTTTTCAGCAGCTTACTTTGACAATTTTATACATGACGAAAGAATATTGAAATCAAACGAAAATTGATATACACCGTTTTTCCTTAATTGAAATAATTATTAGAATCTATGTACTCCAGTACTCCAAAATTCCCGCAGCAATATTAGAGGAATGATGTACTATGATCCTCACTAATTATATGGTTCTCTTTTCTCAGTCCCCACACTCGTATCCGCATCAACCTTCATAGATATAAGTACTTTGAAGATAATATATTAATACTTGAAAAATAAGATATTAATACTTTGATGTGTAACTTGCTATGATCATTCATTTTTCAGTTTCCCAATCATTCCTGCGTCAAGCTCCCTTTAATGAAGTAGTGGAGACTCCGTATCCCCGCATCAACATTTCCCAATCGTTCCCACGTCAACCTTCCTCTAACAAAAATAGTTGACTTCATAGGTATAAATCTTTTTGTGCATATGTATAAATACTTACAATACTTGATATTAATACTTTCAGACGTGATTCAGTGTCATTTGTAAAAGATACTTGCAAATATATGTATAAATATTTGCACAACGAGTTATAAATACTTGCGTGATGACAAGTCCGAAAAAACATCATCATGGATCTCATTTGAAAGATAAAATTGCATAGAAAACGTTTGTGATTTTAGATTCGCCAAATTTTTCACATATCGTCAAAATTATGAATGAGATTGGACAGTGAAAAAAAAAGTCACCTCTAAAAACGTTTATGGTTCCCCATGTAGTTTGAGTGATCCCACATGTATTTATGATGCAGATACGTTTGAAAGATTTGGTTAAGGAGACAATTGTTTACGTAATAATTATTCACTCTATATGTATACTTCCGTATATAGGTATAAATATTTCCGTACATAGATATTAGTATTTTAGAAAAAAAAAATTCAATGCTAAAATTTTTACAGTTTTTCAGATAGTTATAGTAATTATGATACGGAAATTTTACGGGCACTCGAGTGCGGAATTGTTATCAGCTTTCATTTAATTGACGGGGACGAACACATTTATGGTTTTATTTTTTATTTGAATTTTTTTTAGCAAGTGTTGTCAAACAGTCAACCGCTCCAATTGCTTTTATTATTTACAGCGGTTGAAATTTTTTACAGTATAATTACTTTTACTTGTTTTATCCATGGAAAAAGTCAAAACTATTGCAGCAAATCGCCAGTAATAATGACTAAATGTTGAAATCAGAAAGTTTTCAACAATTTTAATTAAGCTATGGTCATATTTGGTTGTAGACTAAAATGTGGAATAAAGACTTTAGGTCTCACTTATTTCATCAAATGTAGTTTAATTGAGCCGGACTAAGATGAAATAAGATGACCTTTAGACCGGTCTAAATTGGTCTAAACTAATCCACCTCTCTCTTAGATGATTTAATTTTATTGGAGTATGAGACCTAAGTTTTCATTATTTTTATTATTTTTAATTATTTTAAAAAAAATGTAAAATAAACAATTAATTTTATTTCTATTTAAGTATATAAAAACTTATAATTTTATCAATTATAGAATCAACATTTTTTAAATAACATAATTTTCTAAATTAACAAAATATGTAATCTAGAAAATAATTAAATAAAATATTTTTTGGAATTGTACTACAAGTAAATAATTTTTTTTATCAACCCAATATATTTTTAACAAATAAATTGGTACGCATATAAGTTCAATTAAATAAGATTCACTAAATGCAATGTGCATCTCTGAGATATAGAATTAATATGTACATAACTCATTTTCTTGTAAAATTTCTTTCAATCAAAATGAAAAAAAAATACGAAGAATAATTTTATTATTGATATTACAAATTTTGTAAGACAAAATAATTTGTAATATCACATCATGCCTTAAGCTACCAAATTCTTACCAAACAAGAAATAACTTAAGTCAAGGTATAACTTTAGGCATTAATCAAACATGAATAATTTAGGTCGGTCTAAGTTATTTCCTATATTTCTCTCAATTTAGCTAGAATTATAAATTTTAGATCTCATTAATTAAATTATTTTGGAATTCTGAACTTATCACAAAATATAATATAAATAAGCAGGAAAGAGTGTGGATGTGGATAAAAAAAGATAGCACAATATTGTTGATAAACTCTGATATCCATTTGTTACTCAATTTTGTGGATATTTTTGAGACATATTTGACACAGTAAATCCTTGATGGTAATTAAAGTCTTACAAGTTACAACGAGGTACGTGGTAGTCATTGAAATCCTTTAGGAGAATTAATGCACTCTACTGGTTTCATTCAAATCAAAGGTTCGATCTGTTCAGCAATCAATATATGATTAAATTTTAATTTGTACTAACAAGTCCATGTTCAGTAGAACGTACGGATCGGATTACAAATATTTTATGTTTTTTTAAAGACTAAAGAAGGTAAGGAAAAAAAAAACTTGAAAGGATTAAAATAGAAGAAGTTAATTTTGATGAGTTACTACTGAGGGACAAGTGAGGTGATTGACATGCACATGAACATATATGCATGTGAATCTTGATGATACCACTCCAGCAAACACCAACTGATCAGAGAAAATGACTATTCAGTATTGAGCTCAAGCCTCAAGGTTAAGGTTGAGAGGAATTGCAAAGTTGCTGCTTCCATACTTCCATGCCTAAAGAGAGCAGTTCAGTACCGGAAAAGGACAAATGGGATGAACATAAACTAAGTTAAGCATTTATTATTTATTAATATAAAAAAGAAGGAAAAACAATAAGCAATGTTATTCAACAATAAACAATAAGCAATGTTATTCTACATTCTGGCAGACTGGCACTAACACTAACACTTGAAGCCCAATTGAAGCCCAATTATATTAGCCCATTGAAGCCTACTAAATAAAATCTATCCTCAAGCCCAGATACACTTTTGCGGAGAAAGACAAGGTCACGTGATCCATCTCTAGGGTTTGCTCCTTTCTCCCCTCTCCCCTCTCCGCTCTATCTCTCTATCTCCTCGGCATCTCCGATCAGTTCTCTCTAGATCGAATCGAATCTTTGTTCTCGTATAGATTAATAAAGGCCGAGCGGAGCTGTTCGTACAAGATCGACGGAGAGGTACGCTTCTAAGGCCATTTTTTCACTTTGGTTTAATTGAAGAGGTTCAGAGGCTTTGATTTTGTTTTGTTCAATTACGAGCTTTGTTCGTATTGATTTTAAATTCTCTGGTTTTAAATTAGGTAATTATTGTGGCCAAAAAAATATGGGTATCGTTCGTTTTTGTGGGCAGCTTTATCTGGTACTGGTTAACTCCTGTACTATCTAATGCTGCTTAATACTGGTAAGGAACCTACCAAATTTGTGATATGTTCGGTCTATTTTTCGGTTATAATTTTTATCACGCTGCATGTTGCATTTGTGGCTATCGGAGACCATCTTATGATTTCTTAGTTTTGGTAGGCAGCATGCAGAAAATTGCCTTTATTTACTTGGCTGTATCTGTATGCAATCCGATTGTATATCATGCTAACCAGGTTGTCAACATACATTATAATTAATTTTTCAGTACTACTTATTTTGCTTAGTTGAGTTTATTTTTGACCTTTTTTTTTCTTTTAATTTTAGCCCCTTTAAGCCGAAATCATGGAACAGCTTCAAACTGGAAATGAGCTTGTAAGTGATAGTCCAATTACCTATTTATTACACAATAATCTGCGCTTTTTTCTTCATTTGCCTTAATATTTAAAGTGATTATGGCAATTTAGGAAGGCGTGAGTGTTGTCGGGTTTGAGGTACCAAGATCTCCTGATTCAAGTTACACAAACCCGATACCTGGTAATGAAGATGAGGCCCGTGAGCCACCACTGGTACCACCACATCTGCAACATACCTTGCTGAGTTTCCCTCCAAGCCAAGACGAATCCAGTGCCCTGCCTATGCCCCAAAATGTGGTACTTAACCATTTTTACATAGAGAAAGAAACTTCTAGGTCAGTTGTGGCGTTAGGTATTACTCACCGCTTCAGGTCGAAGTATGTAACAGTGGTGCTTTACAAACCAGTGCAGAGGAGGTGAGGAGGATAAATTTGACAATGAAATAGTTTGGCGGGCCAATTGGTATAGCGAAGGGAGTGCTGGAGCTTCACTTTCGACTTTCGACAAGTGAAGCAGTTGTGTTGATTTGTATGACCCCGTACTCTTGTGAATTTGATGTGGATTTGGCTGGGGCTTTTATGTTAGCGTTATTGTATACTTATTGCTAAAAGAATTGAATTGAATTGAATTGGATTGGTAATCTGTCAGGCATCTTATTGCTATCAATAATCCTAACTCAACTGCCATACCAGCTAAGCAAAGTGTAAATCATGTTACTCTTAATTAAATCTGTTCAATGGATTGCTTTATGAGGCTAAAAAAGTTTATAATTTTTTTTATTTTGAATTTTTTTTGTTTTTACCAAGTGGAAGTGGATGACCTGCATGAAATGAAATATAGTTGAAGGTCATTCAAAAGGTGATTGAATCCAAGGATTTGACGTATGAGTTATGATCTGATGAGGCTCAAGTCATGACTAACTACAGAGGTAGGGTAGGGTAGTGTATGTAATAGTAATACAAATTTGAATTGGCTTGATAATGTGTTGACACGTATTGATAATGTGTCCAAAGTGCAAAGTGCAAATAATGAGTCACGGGCCTGACAACCTGGACACATACATAATCCATCCCATTCCCATCCAACCCGGAAATTAATTAAACGCATCAGATTCAGATTGGTGATTTATTAGTACGTAAATGCGGAAATTAAAGTCCCAGAACAGCAATTTTCCTTTCCAGCTAATAGCAAAGCATAGTGATAGTACACACAAATTTATAGAGGGGGTTGCTCTCTCATTGGCCCATTGCAATCGTCAAACTCGGCCTTAGGATGAGGGCTGGAAGAAAATGGATCACTAATCTCGTGAGCAACAGTGTAAAGCTGAACCCTTTCCTCACTGCACTGTCGTCTCAACTCTCAAGTCTCAGCAGTCAGCACACAAATGTTACCTCACTTTACTCCAAATTTGACTCTGCCACTATATATGCTCAACTAATCAGCATCAGGATCTCTAACTCCAAGCCTTGTCTTTTTAACTTTTCATAATTTTTGTCAGTTACTAAATTGGAATTGTTCAAAACTTTGTCTGTTAGTAAATTGGAATTATTAAAGTACTCTATATGCTATTAGTAGTAGCATCGAGTAGGGTTAAAATGGTTCATACTTTATGCTCTAATTATGTCTCACATCTTTATCTTTGATTTTAAAGTTTAAATAATTAATTTGAACTACTTAATATGGTCCTTATTATAATGTGCTTGGAGATCAAATTTTATATTTTTTATAATTTCTTTATTACTTTTTAGATAGGTACAAAATCTCTTCAAAAATAATATTTTTGTACTTATCTAAGAAATAGTAATTTCCAAAAAAATAAAAAAAAATTGATCTCCAAGTATATTTGGATCCAAAATTTATCTCCTCTTTTCTCTTTGTCTCTCTCTAAAAGCAGGACCATACTCTTCTTTCAGAAGAGCAACGGATTTGAATCCAGCATATCTTAACACGAAGATCATATTGAACAGTTCAGATTTACTCTTTTGACTTCAAAATTAGAGATAAGAGTATGAAACATGATTATGGCACGTAAAAGTGAAGCATTTTAACCCTACTCACATTATTTTTTGAAAGTTCTAGTAGTCAGTTTGTATTATGTTTGTTATCCATACCCTGGTATACTTTATTATGAAGAAACTGGAATGGGCAGTTTAAATTGTGATATTTGAAAAGATAATATAGTTCATAGACTTATAATTAGAAGGATAATTCTAGCTTAGATCTAACTATTAAAAAATATCCATTTCATATTTAGAAAAAAATATTATTAATTTAATTAAACAAATTAAAATTTATAGATATATTTTTAATTTGTTTAGATACATAGAGTGTGTATCAAATTTTAGTTTATTTAAAATTTGATTCGTTATTTTACATAAGTCCATTAAAACTCTCTTATAAAAACTTCAAATTATTTGATGAAAAATCAGAAGCTCTTTTCAATTAATTCAAATTTGATATATATTTTTTTAATTAGTGGCTTCTATGCCTACTAACAATTTAATTGATAAAAAAAAATGTATTTACAACGAGTCAAATGACTCTAATTCCTAAATATACTCCTTTATTCTCACGAAATCTTGTAAATTATTCAAAATTACTTTAATTACCATTAATCACCCTCTAAATTCCTAGATATATATATACTAGAAATATTCTTCTAATCCTACTTATATACACTCATAATCATTATAATACCTTAATCCTCATCTCGCTCCACGATCAGATCCGTTCTTTCGACCGCCGCCGCGCTCCGACGACCAGATCTACTCAACATCGTGCTCCGATTGAGATGAGAACTGCACTTTCCGAGCTCCGGTGATACTGCGCTCTCGGCTTCCTCCCCTCTCCCTCGCTCATTCTCCTCGTTCTCCAAGAGGACCAAATTTGATATATTTGCATTTAAAAAATGAAAATCACATCTAAATTTTAATTTTCAGATTTAATGAACATAATATGATATTGACTGAATATATACATGTAAAAGTAAAAGTTAGATATACATTAGAAGTATATATAATTAAGCTAACTAAAAAAATGGATGTCTGATATAATTGAGACGAGGTGGTGGGTTTGACCCCAGAAAAGAAACTCATATTAATTAATTGTTGCACGAGTTGTACTGCCGGGCCAGGAAGGGAGAGAGAGAGAGAGATACTACTAGCTCTTGCTGTCTTTGCTAGCACTGAGCTGTTTTGCCTCACGAGACTCTATTTAATATCCCCTCCTCTAGCTCTTCATAATTTCTCAATCCATCGATCTCTCTCATCGATCCCTAATTACCTACACTATGACTCTGCTCATGATATGCATTTTCATCCTCATGTTATCAGCAACTCCAAATCTCACCGCCGGCTCCATAGAATCTCCGTTGCATGTAGTCGGAAGGACACGACCGAGAGGCTCGACACAGTATCACACTTATGTTTCTCTGACTCTGAGAACGAAATCTCACTCGAAAAATCGTCTCTTTCATAGAAGCAAGGAGATCAAAGGGTGCATGCCAAGGGGGGTCCGCATACCGGCTTCTGCACCGAGCCGGTACGTCAATTACCACACACTTGGATGGGTTAACTGCAATACAGAAAGACACCACTAAATGAGTTTGAGTTGATATATATATATATATATATACTTGATATGCGTTTGTTTATTTCAAAATTTAGTAAAGATCGGATGGATGACGCAAGTCCTCAATATCCTTATAATTTGTAAGTGGAGCAAGTTTGCATCAATAATTTGCGTTAATTGGATGAGGTTGATATATAGATATATATATAGCTATATATATTGTTCAAGTAGCTAAACTATTTATGTTCACTTGTCTTGATTTGAAAGATAATTAGTCATGTCCTCAAATTCAATTAATAGTGACATATGATGGATCAGTGGTATCGAGCGAGTAATTTCCGATCGATGTTCATTTGCTTATCGAAGAAAGTGAAAGTGTTGTAACATTGTAACTAAGCCCCTAACCAAGCCTCTCTGTTAATTAGTAGAGAAAGTAAATATTAGCTGCCCAATTTTTAAAAGAAAGTGATTTGGAGATACAAACTCCTCGTACACCTATTTTTGAGAAATGATGAAAGCAATAAATATATATTGTTTCTGAAAGTTTCGGCCGTGATCATCATTTGGTATCATGAAAAACAAGACCATTAAAGAAATTTCATATTTAATAAATGATAATAAAAAAAAGATTGACATGGGATGGGACGCATTTGAGTTATATACCACCGTGAAGCAAAAATGCTCAAGGAACAATATGGAATGATCCTACCAATGCAATGATGAATGATGAATGATCCAATGAGAAAATATATGGAATGATTTTTCTTTTTCTTTTTCCAAATTTTGCAACCTTTTCAGATTCTTTCCCAACGCTTTCCTCAATATATTCAGAAAAGTACGTGGCATTGTGTCCTGGCCCGTCTAATTAAATTGGATAGCACTGCACCAGGCACAGCACAACGGAATTCGTATCCTTTGCATTAACTCAAAAAAGAATCTTTTGAGTTAATGCATATGTACCGTCTGATTAGCTTTAAGATCCGTGCCGATCAAATCTGCACTAATATTAAAGAGCTCCCTGCTTTATAGACATATGCCGGATTGGCTCCGTTTAAAATCAGACGGCCCAGATGTATTAATTCAAAATATGCTCTTTTGAGTTCATGCAGACGATGCGGACCCGGCACAACGTAGGTTAACTAATTATGGAATTCACATCTAGAGGTGCTACTTTTACTCCATTATCCGGAATCGATCCGGATCGGAACCGGAACTGATCTGGATCCAATTAATTTGAGTAGGATATGGTTTAAAAAATATAATTGGTTAAATTATTAGTAATGTTACAAAATTAATACTTTAATATCCGATTTTGGATCTGAACTGGAACTGATATTGCAATGGACAGGATATGAGTTTGATTTAATTATCCGACTCATAGCCGAATCCGACCCGATACCGTATGAATACCCAATACAATAATACCATTCTTTATTATTCTTTAATATAAAAATATAGATTAATAACTATGAAAACACAGTCATTTGTAGTATTTTTTAAGAATAAATCATAATATATATATCATATCTAGACTAATAAGTAATAATTAATTCTTCATTTGAATCGATAGGATAGTATATTTTAATTTAGATAAATTACAAACTAATTTAGGGTTATTATTTTTATTTTACTATGTAGCAATAATATTGTATTATTTATGAAAAAGAACAATAGTATAATTTTTATTTTGGAGCCGCTTTTAATTTATATTATAATGATATTTTATATGAGATGATTAAGAAATTATAATTATATTTAAACGTAAAGGGTTTCTCAAATGTTTGTGAGTTGTAATATGTATCCTCTCCGGATCTGGACCCGCCCCAGATTCGGACCGGACTTGATAATTCACAAACAAGTTATGAGTACCTATCTACCCAGAACCGAAAGACTGGACCTAAAATATCTACTATTAGATGTGGTATCAGGATCTGGACTCGATCCGATTTGAAACTAATAAGTATATGGATCAAAATCCGGATCCAAACATTTTTAGGATACGGATCCAAATATAATAATATCCGGACCCTACCCGACCCGATAGCACCTCTATTCACATCCTCTCAGGTTACCTAATGAGGGAATCTTTTACAATTAGTGGATCTGGACCCTTTTTTAACTTTGCACTAATCTCAAAGCCCAATAATACTGCTCCTGCGCTAGTTCAAATCCCAAAGCGACTGAGAGTTAATCTCAAACCGTAAAGTGAGGCAAATCTGACGATTGATATTGAAAAGTTAAAAATGTGGAAATGGGAAAGCATGTGTTAATCCTTTCTGGTCTATCCACCAAGCTCATGATCTACTGCACTGATTGCCATGTCTCGCAATGCTTAGTTGATTTCAAATTTCGAAGATTCATGTCCAAATCTATACTTTATAAAAAGTGATAAAATTCAAATTCAAAGATTCATGTCCAAATCTCTTTAACGATCGATATCATCAATTTTCAGTTGAATGGTTGCCGATCATCGAATCATGCAAACTTTACATGATAAACTTGACATGCACACCTTGTATAATTTATTTATTTAGCATTCTGGTCTCCATAAAATTTATTATCACCAAAAGAATTTAGTAAGGATTATAGTTTTTTGGATGTACATATGCTTAGTTCAAAAGTTTAGATGAAGTTAACTTTGTTTTCGAAAGGTTCGTTTAATTTCTATGATCAAAACAGATCCTACATTATTAAATTTCACGTCCAAGCCCAACCAATGGGAAATAAATCTGCTGTTATTCCGAAGGGATAACAGGACTATTATTCCGATTCCAACCGTTAATCTTTATTGAGATTTGAGCACGAATTTTTTTTTTTTTTTAGATTCGCACATGAAATTTTTTGAACGGTTGGAATAGAAATAACAGGATGCCGTGATCATTTATATCTGAACCAATGAGGACTATTTAACTCTTTTTTAACACGAATTCCTATGTCCTGGACGAAGCATCAAAAACAGTGCTTGTTGAGGAAATTTTGGAAGAAAAAAAAACCTAGAAAACAGTAAAAAAAATTAAAATTAATAAAATGACTAACCAAGTGTTTTCTCGGTGATACACGATCTTAATTTTATTGATATTTTTTTACATCGAACCAAATGAGGTAGGGATGAAAACGGAGTGGATTCGGAGCGGATAATGCTAATACTGAATTCGGATCCGTCTTTCAATGAGCGGATACGGATACAAATAGTAAACATATGTCAAAACTTAAAACCAAATCCGCCTTAAATGGATACGGATACAGAACGGATAATCTACGAATACGAATTCGATACAGATACGAAACGAATACTAATTAACAAAATTGAGTCATATACATTTAAAATTAGTGGATACGGATACGGATACGGATAATTGAGTCATAACAAAATCGATACAAATACGGATAATTGGGTCATATACATTTAAAATACAAATACTAATTAACAAAATTCAAATACGAAAAACTATCATATCAGCATATAACACCTTTGATTTATAAAATGATTGTGCAGTTAATTATATTACTATCAATCAATGCACAAAATATAACATTTTTTAGCTACAGAATAACGGAAACTAGTGTAGGTTATTATATGATTTTACATGCACAAAATATTAGAGTTTTGCAAAAAGAAGAATAAATGACAACATTCGCCACTAAACTTCAAGCTAAAGCATCTTCCACTGTGCTCATGGTATCAAAGGGTTTGATGAAGTTTCTATTAGAAAATAAAAACACAATCATGAGAATGCGAATTAGATGTAAATAGTTGCAAATTATGACCTGAATCCATACGAATTCTGACCTGAATCCTATTCAAGGAAAAACATTTCTTGCTCTAATTTTCAAAAGTCTTTTGTTCTCAAACCATAAATAACAAAAAGTAAAATGTCAACAAACTTATACAAAAGTTTTTTTTTTCCCAAAAAGTCATTAATTATCTAAACACAATTTAGAGGTTCCAAAACAAAAAAACTTCAAGGCAAGCACATGATTCCTTCAGAATCATCAGATACACAAGTAGTATAATTGCCATTGTAATCTTACCTCCATGTTCCTAAGCAAATTATTCTATTGGCCAGTAGCTCACACCTCTAGTCATTTTAGCCTTTACTAGAACTTAGTTATCTCACTAAATGTAAATCTTAGATTAGGATATACTTATAAATATATAAGCATTGTAATCATATCAGTACACAGAAATGAAAAAATAGAATGTTATGTACTAAATATATACCTTCTCCATTTGATACTAATGTAGAATGTGATGTTCCAACAAGCTCCTCAATGTCATTAAAAATAGATTGATTAGCACCTACAATTGTTAGTATTATTTGTTGATAAAATGTCATTTTTCCAAAACAATAAAAATTTAATTTCATAATAAAATATTTTGTAAGTAATTAATAAATATTGGGAAATCAAAGAAACATGTATGTTTTAGAATATATTATCCAGTCTTGAGCACAAATTAAAGCTTCAATTGATTTGGGGTCTAATGAACTACAATGAGGATCTACAACTCTGCCTCTAGTACTAAATGTGAATTCTGACACAACAATTGAGACAGGGATCACCAACACATCTTGTGCGACCTTTGACAAAATGGGATACTTTGATCCATTAAATTTCCACCACCCTAGTATATCAAAGGGACCATCCATTTTATTCCATAGAAGTACATTTTTTGCCATGTATTGATCCAAGTCCGTTTTAGGTGATTCAACAGAGGTGTTTTCCTCAATAAACTGATTAAATCTTTTTTTCTTTATTTGACATTTATTAAGAGCAGATCCACCAACTAGAGAAGATTGTTCTTTTACAGTTTGGGTGTCATCTAGAGGAAGAGAATACTTCAAAGCATATTCTTCGTAAATTGATTTTATGGCACTCAAAAATGTATTCATCTCTTCTTCAGCTTGGGGAAAGTAACACTGCACCATTTTACATTTGTAACGTGGATCTAAAACACAAGCCACAGCGAGAATTATGTTTATTTTTCCCCAATATTTCTCAAACTTCTTCTTCATTAATAGAGCCATTGCACATACTCGGCCATCTTTTCCATTGCACCACTCAGAAATTTGCAATTTAATTTCACAAAATTCTTCAAAGAACAAATTTGCAGTTGGGTAAGAGGTACCTGATAAGACTTGTGACATTGAAAAAGCCCTCTAGACATTTACAAAGTACTCTAAATTCATCCCATTGATCACTTGTCGGGCACATATGAAATTTTACCGGATCAACAAATTGCTTAAAGGCATCCTTGTAGTGTAAGGCATCTTTAAGCATCATATAAGTTTAATTCCAATGAGTAACTACATCGGTGGATAGAGCCCTTCTTATGTTCAATTTACACTCTCTTGTGGCCTTCTCAAATTTCTCTCGCTACAAAGTAGAACTTTTCACCAACAAAACAACCTCTCTAACATTTTTTATCCCTTTTAACCCATTTTACACCACTAGATTAATAACATGAGTTGCACATCTCAAATAAAAATACGTACCTTCACAAACCAATTCATTCTCTTCCACCAAATGATTCACAACTTCTCTAACACACATCATTAGAACAACCATTATCCAAGGTCAAAGAGAATAGTTTCCAATCAATATTCCAACCCGTCATGTTTTTAACAAACGTTTTGCTCAAATTCAATCCTGTGTGTTTTTCACCCATGTGCATAAAATTAAATTTTTTTTTTTTTTTGCATGGTCCAATCATCTCCAATGAAATGGACTGTCATACATAGATATGATTTGTTTTGCCTTGAGGTCCATAAGTCCATTGTTGTACTCACTCGACAAGACATTGAAGCAAACAAATCATACAACTTATTTTTCTCCTCTACATAGACCCCATGATCTATTTTGCATGAGTAATTCGGGACTTTGATGGAAAGGACGGGCGTAAAGATTTAACAAAATCAACAAACCTCGTATGTTCGACCATAGTAAAAGGATACTCGTGCAAAATGAACATGTGTAGAAGTTTAGTTTGTCTCACACTTTCATCATACTTGTATGCACTAAGAGTACAAGTACCATCAACACTCTTTATGGATGTTTGTAGCAAATTTTGACGTGAACCAGCATAGTAAGTTTTCAAGTGGTTCTTCAATTGGACCCAAGATGATTGCGTTGCATACAACAATTCTAAACACTCTTATAATTGAATGTTAAAGTGTGCAATTGTTATACTTCATTTTCATTCACGCAAAAAAGTTGCAAAATAATGATTAGTTTGGGTACGCTTCAACAGATCAGCTCTCTAATCCATCAATGCAACCAACTTTGTTTATGTTATTTTCAATATATAGCTGTGCATCTTTGATCTTTTTCTGCTTTTCTTTCTTCCTCCCCGTGAAGACTCAAAATGTCTCAAAAATAATTGGATTGTTATTCTTATACTAATATTAGATCCAATTATTGTTATATATTTTTTATGACATATTCTACCGGCCCAGAAAACAATGTACACCAAAAATATAATTAAAAGTGGTGAAATAATTCATTTGTTATAAATTTATATTATAAAAATATAGATTAACATGAAAACACAATCATTTGAAGTATTTAAAAAAAAAAATCATAATATATATCATATCTTGACTAATAATTAATTCTTCATTTGAATCGATAGGATAGTATATTTTAATTTAGATAAATTACAAACTAATTTAGGGTTATTATTTTTATTGTACTATGTAGTAATAATATTGTATTATTTATGAACAAGAACAATAATATAATTTTTATTTTGGAGCAGCTTTTAATTTATATTATAATGATATATTATATGAGATGTTTAAGATATTATAATTATATTTAAACGTAAAGGGTTTCTCAAATGGTTGTGCGTTGTAATATATATCCTCTCCGGATCCAAACCCGCCCCAGATCCAGACCGGACCCGATAATTCACAAAGAAGTTATAGGTACCTATCTACCCAGAACCGAAAGACTGGATCTGAAATATCTACTATTAGATGTGGTATCCGGATCTGGACCCGATCCGATTTGAAACTAATAAGTATATGGATTGAAATTCGGATTCGAACATTTTTAGGGTACGGGTCCAAATATAATAGTATCCGGACCCTACCCGACCCGGTAGCACCTCTATTCACATCCTCTCAGAGTCTGAGGTACCTAATGAGGGAATCTTTTAGAATTAGTGGATCCGGACCCTTTTTTAACCTTGCACTAATCTCAAAGCACAATAATACTGCTCCTGTGCTAGTTCAAATCCCAAAGCGGCTGAGAGTTAACTTTTTAACTCTTAGCCCCGTAAATGCATACATTTTGTGGATGAGTTTTATGAATTAGTTTCAGTATCAAACTATCAATGCGATATTAATGTTGTAAAGCAAGAGGAAAAACAAATTTTGTTCGCTACTAAACCATGGTCCATATATCACTATTTGGATTTAGAAATACGTTATTTCCAAGTTTTTAAAGGGTATACATAAAATTTTCCCTTTTGGTATTACACATGTCTCATTTTTTTGTGCATTTTTTTAACAAACTCCATTTAAATAAAAGCATGTGAACAAAAAAGGTGCACCTCAAGACACGGATATTATAAAATTTGAAAATGATTTACAGATAGTCAAAAGCTTTAAAGGGAGATTCTCCTACTTTTAATTTTGTCCATTTTTCATGTTCATACGCATGCATTAGTGGCCTCTTCTTCTTTTCATACGAAAGCTCTATCAAAATAAACTTCATCAAATCCAACATAACTCCCTTGTAATTTTAGATAGACTATATAAATAGAGGGATGCTTCGGTGGATATAAGGACCTATTTGTAAAATGAGTCATATTTTCATTTTCAAAGTTCAAACAGTCGATCCGACCGTTCAACATTATCTCCATATTAAAATGTACTTGGAGGTCAAATTTTACATTTTTTTTGAATTTTTTTACTATTTATTAAGTATTTTACAAAAACTAGTCAAATTCAGACCATTGAATTGTAAAATACTTAATAAATAGTAAAAAAAATTCAAAAAAAATGTAAAATTTGACCTCCAAGTACATTTTAATATGGAGATTATGTTGAACGGTCGGATCGACTATTTGAACTTTGAAAATAAAAATAAGACTCATTTTACAAATAGATCCTTATGTCCACCGAAGCAAATGTCATATAAATATATGCAGCCATATGTTTCACCCAAATTTTGACGGAAAAGAAAGTTTAGGAGCCTGTAATAAAAATGTGTTGGCGAATTAGTATCGGCAGCATAGTTGTACATTTTGAGTAATAGTTGTAAATAGTGGGGACGTATTTGCAAAATCCCCAAAATGAAAACATAGATTGCTTTCACACGCACTCGGACACTGAGCTCACTGACAAGAGTGTGGAGTAAGCAGCCCCGTTTGCACTTCTCGCGAGGCAAAGCACCGATTCTCTTCTCTCCTCTTCTCTTCTCTCAGTAGTCAGTAGTAGACTACTACTAGTAGGAGTAGGAGTAGGACCCTTCTCTCTCTCTCTCTCTTCTGTTCTCCATTAAGGAGCATACAGCATTTCGGCGCTTCTCTTCCTAAAATTTCCATTTACTCATACCTCATCCAAACCCATTCGCTAGCAGCTAGCTTTCCGTGGCTTTTGTTATTTTTACTTGTTATTTAGAGCAAAAGAAACGGTACAAAAATCAAATCCCTAACTTTCCCTTTCCCTTTCCCTAGCTGTATTGCGAATTTGTTCCATTCCATACAAGATACAACTGACCAGTACAATTTCTCAGGGAACGAAACATCTTAATGGAAGCCACCGACACGCCATCTCAGTCGGACAACTACCACTCCTCTTCCTCCTCTGCTAGCAGCCCGACAACAAGCCGGCCACCAGGCGGCAGTTCCTTCTTCTACCAACGCAAGCCACCGGGCCCCACAATGCTTCGTCGACCCATTTCCTTTGAGGACTCTCCGGAGTGGGGTGATGAGACAGAAATAGATGTAAACAATGAGGAGCTGGCGGCTGGGTCGATCCATGTGGGGACCACCACTGTCTCCCCTTCTGTTGCCTCTCCTGGAACTGGAATGCTGCTTCCAGAATCTTCTAGAAGGATGATTGCAGGGGCCTCCATTGTTTGGAGGGATTTGACGGTGAATATGAGGGAGAAGAGGAGGTATTCTGAAAGAGTAGTAAAGAACTCCAATGGGTATGCTATGCCTGGCACGCTTACAGTTATTATGGGGCCGGCTCGATCCGGAAAGTCTACACTTCTCAGAGCAATTGCTGGTACCCACCCATCCATCCAGTACTCCAGTTACATTTAATCATTGCTGTAGCATAGCATCCAAAACCAGTACAACATGGGTTCACTGTTGGGTACAGTTGTCTACATGACCACAATGGGGATTTTGCAAATGCTTCCACTTATTAATTTGCTTTTCCTATTTTTGCCAGGAAAATTGCCTCCCTCCGCAAGACTATATGGAGAGGTGTTCATAAATGGCACAAAGTCTCAAATACCTTATGGTTCTTATGTAAGCGCTCACTTGCATGGTTATTTTTACAAGTTGCCCCTATTGTTTTGTCAGCTGTCAAAATCTAGTTTAAGTAACCTTTTCATATTAACTTAACTGGATCACTTCTCAACCAGCTTACATTAAATTAGTACTCAATATGTCCACAACTAACTGTTTGGCTTATTTGTTTGTTTGATTTGGGCAGAAGGAAAATAGTGTGCTCATTAGAGGTAATGGGAGATTCATCTAAAATTTACATAAAATGCTTTTAAATAGTGTCCCTACACCAAGCTATGGTCAGATATTTCTGGAAATCAAACACTATCCAGTGCTAGTTGCAACTTGCAAGCACAACAATCTTTTCTGCCCTATTTTTTTTAAAATAAATTAACAATTTGTTTTATACAACATTTAAGCATGGAAAAATAATTCACTTTATTAGTTTACTTGTGTGCTTCAGAAACAAAAGAGCTCCTTATATTCATGGACAGACTTCTCAATTTTTACTTGATCATTTATTTTTTGCATTACACCAAGTTAAGGTCAATTTTTCTATACAAATCAAACAATGTTTGGTTCTAGTTGCAAACAGAAGGATGTTTTCTGTCCTATTTCTTCATTGATTTTATTTTATTATTTTATTTTTTTGAGATGAGGGTTCCTGTGAACCCTGGTATCCATTTCCTTTTTGCCTCTTTCGGAAATCAAACATGCTTCTCTACAGAGAGGCGAGGCCTATCACCATCTGTGCTGACCACAATTGTTTTGAAATATTCACTTTCTTGAGTTCACTTGTGCGCTTCAAAAACAAAAGACCTCTTTATTTCTGGGGCAAAATTGTCAACATTAACTTGATCAATTATCCTTTCCATCACATTAACCAACTGATTGGGTGTTATTCGTAAATATTTCCAATAGAAAATTGCTCCAGTACATCAAGTTTTTGTTGGATAATTCGTAATTTGGTCGAGTGGTTATGCTATGTTATTGAGGTTTCCTGAAATCAAATAACAATGATATAAAAGCAATTTTGTTATAATCCATATTTATTAGTGAATATTTTCTTACTAAAATTAGAAACTAGTCTTTAAAGCAAAGCAATCATTCCCTACTTGCCTTATTATGATCGGATGGTCAAAGTTAATTACTAATTTGCTCTCATAAAGTATGGTGTACCGGAGAATAACTCTTCAAATTTTAGTTTTACTTATCTGAAATCGTGGGTTGTGATTTCAAACATTAGTAATTAATGTTGAACACCATAGTACCAGATGTGAATTACTGGGTATAAGTTGCAAAGCCCTTTAAACTAATTTCCAATGCAGGGATACGTTGACCGTGAAGATGTGCTTGTTGACTCCCTAACAGTTAGAGAAATGTTGTATTATGCCGCATTGCTCCAGCTCCCGGGTTTCTTCTCAGAGAAGAAATCGGCTGTGGAAGAAGCAATCCATGCCATGTCTTTGGGGGACTATGCTGACAAATTGATAGGTGGGCACTGCTACATGACAGGCCTGCCACGTGGCGAAAGAAGGCGAGTTAGCATTGCAAGGGAATTGGTGATGCGGCCTCATGCCTTGTTCATTGATGAGCCCCTCTATCACCTTGATAGGTTTGGTTTTTTTCCAATCATTTGTCAAAGGAAAGAGGAACAGAAGCAAGTTATAAAGCAGCCTATCAGTAACAACCCAGAAGACAATGAATAAAGAAAAGAAAAATAAAAGCTACAAGATAAGGGGATCTGGGTGCTAATTGTGGAAATCCATATACTATAATGTATACCATTTTTGAATAGTATGCAAAAGGGCTACTAAATTTTAGTAACCAAAAAGAATACTAAAGGAAAATATATACAAGGGTGTAAAAGAGAAGAAAGGAAAGACAAAGACAAGCACAATAATTCCTAATAGCCAAGTACAACTACATTAAAACAACACATGGAAAAATTTAGTACCCTACATAGTACATACAGCATCTCCTAAACTACTATAATCTGTACATTATTTTCAGTGTTTCTGCACTACTACTAATGGTGACATTAAAGAAAATCGCAAGTACAGGGTGCACCATAATTTTCACAATGTACCAGAGTAGTACGGAGGTGTTTGGTCTTTTTGATAGAATATGCCTACTTTCAAATGGCAACACATTATTCTTCGGAGAGACATTGGCTTGTTTACAGGTCTGTAGATTGAAAATACTTCTTTTACTTGATTATAAATGTGCACCATTCATGATAATATTCAAATCTTAATATATTTTTTATTTGCATTGTAGCATTTTTCAAATTCAGGCTTTCCCTGCCCGATCATGCAGAGTCCATCTGACCACTTTCTACGTGCAATCAACACTGATTTTGATA
Organism: Carex kokanica; assembly: GCA_025461125.1. NCBI lineage: Eukaryota > Viridiplantae > Streptophyta > Magnoliopsida > Poales > Cyperaceae > Carex > Carex kokanica. Next base: position 244,201 of record JAJGRX010000532.1, read on the forward strand.
GAATTATAGCCATGTGCAAAACCTTGCAGGTATTAGAAACTTAGCTTGTTGCAAAACATCTTACTGCCTCAGATCTCAGGACCAAAATATCCGGGCTTAGCAAATGTACTGGGTACTGTATTATTAAGTCTGTACCAATTGGGCTAAACGTTTTTTCTCCCATTTTTTTTAATTAATTTTTGGTTACCTGCTGTTTTTTCATAAATTGACAGATTAGAAAATTAGTTGAGGCAATACAAGTATAGTTATAATAAAATCGTCCAACCAAAGGTTCTGTTCTGTGAGAAATACGCCTAAGAGTCCAAATTCTTTCCATTTGCTAGTACTTCGTTTTTCCCATATTTTTGCTTGCATACATTTTTTTCATTTATTGGCTTAAGGTTTGACAAATATCATTTCACAGGATGATCATGGAGATTTTTCATCAGTAAATATGGACACAGCTGTGGCAATCAGAACCCTCGAAGCCACATATAAGTCGTCTGCTGATTTAGCTGCTGTTGAATCCATGATTGGGAGACTGATTGAAAAGGTACTTATATTATTTTTGTAAAATTTTTGGTGTCAGAAAGTCTATATTTGACTAGATGACAGTTTTCCCTCTTTTCCAGGAACCTTTTGTTCCTCCCCTGATTGAACTAAATTTAAGCAGTCAACATGAAATGATGAATACTATATTTTTTCATATAAATGGTTATGAAGTGATTTACTTGAGTAAACATCTCATGAGCAATTTAACCATGATTTTTAAGTGTTTTATTGTTGTGGTGTTATTTGCAAATTGCCAAGAGAATTGCTAGGTGATAGTGCAGTTTGAGAATGTTTCTTGCAAACATGTTAAGGAATTGGATAAATATCAGACAACTCAATCTAACTTTCACATGCAGGAGGGCCCTCGGCTCAAGAGTAAAGGCCGAGCTGGTATTGCCACCAGAATTGCTGTGCTGACATGGCGGTCGATTCTGGTCATGTCTCGAAAATGGAATTACTTTTGGATGAGGCTGGTTTTATATTTTCTCCTCACGCTATCCATAGGCACCATTTTTACAAACCTCGGCCATTCTCTTTCATCCGTAACTGTAAGTGCTAGTGTGCTTTGTAGCATATGAGTTGGTAATTGAGTAACATGCTAATCCAAATAAATATATACATTTTTTTTCTTTTCAGGTCAGAGTATCTGCTATATTTTCTTTCGTCTCCTTTATGATGCTATTGAGTGTTTCTGGATTGCCTGCTCATATCGATGAACTCAAGGTAGTTGTTTTACTTATTTTATTTTATTAATCAAGACATACATAATATCATCAGACAATTTTAGAAGTACATAGAAGTATACACAACACCTGTTCCCGGCTTGAATCTTGTCTAGTAAAAAGCAAGGTCCAAAGAAGAATTAGAACTTAACTTGTAAAATGAAGAATCATTTATATGGCTAAAGTAATTCTTGCTTGAATTGCACCTTTTTTTATTGCCATCTCGTCCTCTATGGTTCCTTTTCTATTGTCTTCTTTTTCTTGTCCTGTTTTTTTCACATGTTTTTCTTATTGGCAGGTACACATACAGGAAGAAGCGAATCAGCACACGGGTGCGCTTGTATTCCTTCTAGCAAACCTCTTTTCTAGCATCCCTTTCTTATTCCTGATCTCCATTTCTTCTTCATTGGTCTTTTACTTCCTAGTTGGGCTGAGAGATGAATTTAGCCTGTTAATGTACTTTATTCTTAACATATTCATGTGCCTTTTGGCAAATGAGGCACTCATGATGGTTGTGGCTTACATATGGCTTGACACATTCAAGTGCAGCGTGACACTAATCTTCTTAAATGTAAGTGTTGAGAATTCATTTCCTGTTTTCAATATTTTCTTGGTTTTGTTTAAGTTGGTATAATTATTTTGTTCTTTGTAGGTAATAATGATGCTGGTGGCTGGATATTTTAGAATACTCAATTCTTTGCCACAATATCTTTGGAAGTATCCATTATCTTATGTTACATTCCACACCTACTGTGTTCAGGCAAGTGTATTTTTAGAAACCTCTTAGATGTTCAAAATTTCAAATCTCACAGATACAGACTCATACGCATACGCATAAACACCCACAAGTGCATAATGACTTGTTCTGCATCTGATTTGACTGTATGAAGGAACTTATTAACCGATCTCAATCATAGATGGCAAGGACCAACGGTTTACTATCTATTGCTAGATTTAGCAGTGACATTTGGTCTTGTTCCTTTTTATTTAGGTTTTTCGAATCCAACCCTGTCACTTTTGTCCCACAGATAATTTAGGCTATATCATATTATATACCCTTCTCCTGCAGATAACACCCAACATGCAAAGCTAACAACAACCATATTTTGACAAGTTTTGCAATTATTACCCATTGCCAAGATGTTTAGTTGAGCAAGTTACTGCTTTGCCCCGTGAGAGAGGAAAAATCACATCATAACCCATTCATCAAACCTTGGAATTAGCAATAAAATCTGCAAATTGATTTAGTTAGTTTTAACTTGTTTTTACCCTAATAAAAAGGAAGAAATCGGGCTTACAACAATATAATAGTTGGTGCTTCTTGCACATGACACAAAAAAAAAGGGCGCTGGCTGCAATTATGAGAAATGTTGGATTTTATTTGCAAATACTGAAACATGTAATCCATAAATATGCAAACAGACATTTTTACTTCATAGAATGTTATCATTCTAGATACCATGCATGCTTTTGTAATGATAGAAAAACCTGCTTGATTTTTTATTTTATTATAAATGTAACAGGGCCTTCTAGAGAACGAGTATGTAGGTACATCTTTTGCTGTTGGTGAAATAAGGTCCATACCAGGTGTTATGGCGGTACGTGGCTCTTATGATATCTCTGCTTCTGAAAACCACAAGTGGTATCATCTTCTGATTTTATTGGTAATGGCAATTGGCTATAGAATCCTCTTGCTAGCATTGCTTTGCTTCAATGTAAGACGATGCGCAATAAAATGTGACTTGTGCTGGTTCAGGAAAAACACAACAGTTTAGGCGACTCATTATTTTGTACCTTGACAAAAATTTAGATGCAGTTTGTGATATTTTGAGTTGTAAAGTTGTGTTTCAAGGGACTTTATGTTAGATTAGTCAATGGAGATAACTGTAGATATATAGATGGCGGGATTGTAATACTTGTGCTCTTTTGAGTATGTTAGATTTACCAAACAAACATGACAGTGTTGCATGAATTCGTTGGAGCCCAGAATTAGCAAATTTCGTAATTTATTCAGCAAAAACTTAATTTTGTTTATCTTCATTTGTCCATACCTATTCTTAAATTGGTGGTCTTTGATTCTGCAGCCAACCAACGTTGAGTTAATAATTTTCTGACTTGCTCTTGAGAGGAAATTCCAACTGCTTGTATGGTGTTTGTATCTGAATAAGCATGTTCTCTCAAAAGTTCAATAGTTGAAATACTTATTTTCAAACATTAGAAACACAATTTCCCATTTGCCATAACGTTGTTGGAATTTATGTCTTAGCCATGCCGTGCTGGTATAGGCTGTCGTTATAGAACTTATAGTTCCCTTTGTCAGACCTCTTTTTTCTTATTTGTACAGACGAAATTGAGAGATCTGTTTTATGTAAATTACTTGCAGGTACAGATGTATGTACAAATTTTAAACTTGTAAATAATAATAATTATAATAAATAGAGAAAAGGTAATAACCCCCATTTCCGGATTATTCCCACTCACCTTTTTTACGCGGTTTCAATTGTCATTAACTTTTTTTTTGCGAATGTCTTGTCTGATTATGTACTCGTATTGAATATCGCATTCTATTAAGGATTTTTTCAATCTTTGATGTAGATTTTGAATTTTGAATTAAAACTTTCATAAATCGTTTTTGTTTACATATTTTGAATTGTGTTTTACAGGATTGGACGATGATGTTTACATGATACATCCATTAGTTTTTCATGTTTTATCTTACATATTTACATTTTGATCTGCTTTTTGTTGCATGCTTAACATTCGATGGTTGTATACAGGAGTTTTAGTTCAATCTACAGAGTTCATATAGTTTGTGATTCTCACATAGTGTGCTAGATTTATACATTTTGTGATGCATTATACATTAGAAATTATTTTATACATAATTGATGCTTATGTTTACATGATATATAAGTTCACGTTACAGAGTTTTTATGAGTTGTGATATCTATATAATGTTGTAGATTTATACATTGTTTGATGTTGCATATATTGAAAATTTGTTTACACAATTTATTCTTATGTTTGCAGGATTTGTAAGTCTATCTTACAGAGTTTCTATGATTTGTGATCCGATATGTAATATGTATAGAATTATCTAATTATGTTTACAGAGTTTGTGAGTTCTGTTTACATAGTTTATATGGTAATTCATGGTTAACTAATCTGCTTATTTGATTTTTTTTCTTAAAACCAGGATTATATAATGGATTTGGACTTGAATGAAGAATTTATAGAGGAGATAGTTGCAATCGATGAAGGTGTTGAAAATTCAGACATTCATGAATGGGATTTGAACATGGATTCTTCTAACTTTATCGATGATGAAGTGGTAGATATTAGCACAACAGGTAGAAGGAGAACCAGATGTAGACGAGATTCGTTTACTAAGCCCTTCGGCTGTCGGTGATTGAGTTGACTCTGTTGATGAAACATACCTATATTGGTAAATGTATGGGTACCAAACTGGGTTTGGTGTATGCAAAAGGACATTTCTCAAGAATGGTGATGTTTTTGCCGATTATTAATTTGCATGCAACAAATACAAATCGAAAAGGAAGAAAATTATTGATGGAGGACCTTTTTTATAGAGGCGGAGGCCTGTTGTAACTTAGAATGTAAGATGTTTTTTAGGATGAAATATTGTCATATTTCTAAAGTGTGGGAAGTATGCGACATATTTTTAAAGCATAACCATGATCTCATTCCAGTATCCTCCTTTCTTATCCTGTGTTTTCGTTTTAATACTAGAAAATGATGGAATATAATGCATACCAAGGAACAAAGACAGTTGATAATATCGAGATTGTAACACAAATTGCTAGTGGGTATTTGAAGTGTACTTTTACACGAAAGGATGCTAAAAATCATCTAGATAAGTACAAGAGGAGCAAATTGAGATCTCTATGTGGACATGATGTTGAGTTACTCACTGATTATTTTGAGGAACAACTGAAGTTTGATTTGGATTTTTGATATACATACGAGCATATTAATGATGGGCATCTATGGAACATTTTTTGGGCTGATGGGCGTGGCCAAAAAAAATATTTTCATCACTTCGAGATGCATAACTAAAAAAAAAAAAAAAATTGAAAAAAACATTTCTATAATTTTTTTTCTGTTACAGAATTTAAGACAAATGTATACAGACTTTAAAAGTGGTCCCCGTTCGTTGATGATTACCAAAAGTTGTTAGATATTTTCTAGAAAGTGATCTCAGTGGTTCCGATCAAAGTAGTCCCAATGGTCCAAGTGGTAAGAAGGTTTATCGAATTTGCTGAATCAGTTTGCAGGAATTTTTCAGTTGAATCCGGAAATTTTCCGAAAATTAGGATTCAGAAGCTTCCTAATAAATAATAATAAGACTAGAAGAAGACTAATATATTTTCCTTTGGGTCGGTGGGCACCCAAGCACAATCTCAATTCTCTCTTTTCTCCGAATTCCTACGATTTTGCAGAATTTATCTTTTGAGATTTTATATGTCGATGATTTTGCAACTGTAACTGGTGAAATGCAACTTAGTCGAGGATTTGTTCGACTCTTTTTGCGAGAAAATAAAGTGGTGACGCGGCAAGCGGGTCCCACCCGAGATCGATGAAGCAACCAATCAGCACAAGACCATGAAGCGGCAGAGGACTGTAGTTTCATTTTTGTGTAGTTTTGGTGTTAAATCTGATAATTAGTTAATTGGCCATCCACGAACACTGCAATTTTTCCTTTTGAAAGAGAAAGGGCGGAGATACAGTATTCTTTTTAGAGAAATTTAGATATATACCCATCATAAATTCATCAATTAGATATTTTTCCATCAACATTTCAAAATTAGTTATTTACCCATCTAAACTTATCTAATTTATTAATATCTCCATTTTTTAATTTAAACACTTAAAAATAAAAATTAATATTAATAAAAATTAAAAGGACTGTTTTACCCTTACTTTATAATACAGTGTTGCTAATCTCTCTTCCTCCTCTCTCTCCGACCTCCAATAATTTCTCACTTCCCATTAACTAATTAAGATAGCTATTGTTGCTCCTATGGCCTCTTTAGAAAACAACAACCTTTTTTAACAGCTCTCAGCCATGCCTCTGAAATTCGTAGATGTCGTTTGCTATAAACTTTGCAATCTAATTCAAAGCTACAGGAATCCCAAATTGGCCTAGCCTAGATATAGGGGCAACTAAAAAACAAAAAATGAGTAAATTCTATTTTATAAAAAGTAATTTTTGTATAATAATATCACAGTAGCATTGTCTTATGCTAGTAAGAATTCCTTCAATTTTTGGGGGCAAACAAAACAAGCACAAGCACAAGAAATGGTGATGAAATATTGATGCAGCACACATAGACATACCAGTTCAAAAGTCTTTGATTTCTTTGATAATCTTATCCGCACCTTCTACTGTAATTTTTTTTCCTTTAATGTTTGCCGAAAAAGCTCAAATTATCTTGAGCATTTTAATCACTTTCTGATACGAATGATACAAACTCTCTGTATTTTAATCACTTTCTGAACATTTTTTTACTTTCCTTTTAACGATGGAGAGAAGACGCAACACACAGTTTTTTATTTCTACTACTTGGCCCTCTTTCTTGATGAGTTTTCTACATATCTTTCAAGCAAAGAACTAAGGACTTATTTGACCTGCGACCACTTTTTGTCTAACTAAATGAAAACTTCTCTATTAACTATCTCATGTGTTGTTTGCATGTCTGGCGGGGGATGCGAAATTGAAATCATATTACTGTCATAATCGCAAGTAGGCTTGAGAGCCTTTGTTTTGAGATCCATTGACGAACTCAGATCATATTCTTTGCTTCCTACATTTGTCAGTAAGGACAAAACAGTCCTTTTAATTTAGTATTAATATTAATTTTAATTTTTAAGTGATTAAATTAAAAAATGGGGATATTAATAAATTAGATAAGTTTAGATGGGTAAATAACTAATTTTGAAATGTTGACGGGGAAATATCTAATTGAAGAATTTATGATGGGTATATATCTAAATTTCTCTTGCTTTTATTAGTGCCGTTTTTTTTAGTTACCACAAAAAAAAACAAATTAAATGATTATCACCCTGTGGGGCTATTTCAAAAGTTACCACCCACGCGTATTGGGTCCGCGCACCAAATTGGATGGTGTGCGGACTGGGCAGGCGCACTTGGATGGTGTGCGGATTGAGTGGGTGCACCAAATTTTTTTTTTTTTTAGTTCTATTCTGAATTGTTTGAAAAAAAAAATTCTAGTCTATTCTATTTTGTTCTGTGGTATTTGTAATTATATGTACACATAACATTTGACGATGAAATTGTAGAAAATAAAACGCACTTGTTTAACAACAAATTATACGTACAATCTGAGCTGACATTTTTATTAATGAAATACGCTAAATTGCGCTAATTATAATGAAATACGCTAAATTATGCTAATTATAATGAAACACGCTAAACTACGCTAAATTACGCTAAATTACGCTGATTTTGTGCCATCTTTCATAAATCATAAAAAATAGTAAAAAAATTCCAAAAATAATAAAAATTGGTATTGTACAAGTTCATTATATAACTAATTTACTGAGCTACGTAGATTGAACAATAGAAATGAAAATCTTAATCGAAAACTTCAACTGAAGTTTTGAGGCTCTTCCCTTTGTTTTTTGGCGATTCTGAATTTCTAAAATTGCTAATTCTGACGCATGCGTATTTTCGTAAGCTTTCCGAAAAGTAGTCATTTGTTGAAATCGGACACTGGAGCGCCATTTTATGGCCGTTTGAAGTTTCGTCGTCATTTTTAACTATTTGTCTCTAAAAAAAATTGGTGCGCCTCCCCAGTCCGCGCACCGGATCAAGTGGGTCGGTGCGCCTGCCCAATACGCGCACCGGGTCAAGTGAGTCGGTGCGCCTGCCCAGTCCGCGCACCGTCCAATTTGATGCGCGGACCCAGTACGCGTTAACTTTTGAAATAGCCCACAGGGTGGTAATCATTTATTTAATTTGTATTTTTTTTCGTGGTAACTTAAAAAAACGGCACTAATCTCCAAGTAAAAGATAAAAATATATTTTATTTCTATCTCATTACTACATATTTAAGCGTAGATACTTAGATAGACATGAGACTAATATATTATATATGTTCGTGCATGAATAAATTGGGCATTGGCGACGAAATAAAACAAAATTACCCCGAATCCGAAGGAATGAGGTAGCTTAAAATGTAATAAAACAGAATGAAATAAAATTGGAGGAAAAAAGGATTGTAAAGTCTCTCGGTCTCTCCCTCCTTTCTTTCTGTAGTTCCTTCCCTCTGAGTCGTCCTGTCAGATCTGATCTGGAGTCCGGACTCGCCATCACTCAAAGCTTCGGATATCCAGATCGATCCCCCACTCCATGTAATGGCCTTCCAACAGTGACCTCCAATGGAAGCGCCGCCGCTCAAACCCCTCTCTCGCACCATCTCCACCACTCCCTCCGTTGAATCCCCATCGGCATCCTTCTCCTCTCTCACCACCACCTCTTCCATCTCCTCTATCCTAAACAACCCCCACTCGTACCCCGCCGCCTCCTCCTGGCCCTCTCTCTCCTTCTTTAATCCCTCCGCTGCTTCCTCTTCCCTCCCTGAGCCATCCACCTCTCCTTCTGTACCTCTCCCCAGTGTCTCCCTCTCCGACTTCTCTCCTTACCTTGCCTCCATTTCTGACACCTTCTCCCGATTCGAGCACATAATCAACCACTCTAGTAGACAATTATCTGACTCTGACCCTTCTCTTCGACCCGGCGAAGCTTTGCTCGCTTGTCTACGTGAAGTCCCCTCTCTTTTTTTCAAAGAGGATTTCCAATTGGAAGATGGAGGTACCTTTCATGCGGCATGCCCTTTCTCGCCTGATCCAGAAGAGAACTTCTCGCTTCAAGAGAGGCTAACGCAATACCTCGATGTAGTTGAAGTGGGTTTAGTTAGAGAGATTGCATTGAGATCTGAGAGCTTTTATGAGGCGCAAGAAAGGTTGCAAGGCTTGGATGTAGAGATTGTGGAGGCGTGTGGAAGGATCAGGGCACTGAAGGAGACGATCAGGGCTCTGACAGGAGATCTGGTGGGGTCTGCTCGTCAAGTGCAGGAATTGAGTGATACAAGGGGCAATATGGTTGCACTTCAGCAAAAACTCACTGTTATTCTCTGCGTCAGCAAGGAGCTCTCTGACCTGAAACTGGTAAGCTGATTTACTTAGACTCAATATTCAGTAATTATTGCTTTAGATTGATTTGGTTTACCTAGAATGAAAATATTCTGGATAGGAATTTGTTCGATTAATATGTAAGCATTTGAAAATACAATCAACAACACATGTTCAATTTCCAATTGAAGAAGCATCAATATTAAACATCATTGGAATTTTTTTGAGACGTACCATTATCATTAATTGTGTTGCATTTGCACAGCTTGTTGCCCAAGCAGATTGCGTCGCAGCTCTTGATGTAATTGATGACTTGCAACATTTGCTGGTAAGTTATTGTTCAACATTTTAGCAACTTAATAAAGAAAATGTAGCCTGTGATGCTGGTACCTGAATAATTGCAAAATCCGCCTATTGTAAAAACCTTTATCCCCTGGAAGCTCCCTCTCTCTCTCTCTCATACATGCGTTCTGCATTTTCTTCAGGATACAGATGAATTATCAGGTCTCCACTGTTTCCGGCATATTAGAGATCAGTTAGCAACATCACTGGCATCAGTTGACAGGTAATTATATTAAGCCATTTGTTTTCTGTTAGTTCTAAATCTAGGTTTGATATTGAAATAGCTCAGATTGTAATAGACATTATTATGCCGTTAATCCCTTGGTTTAGTGCATATATTATTTGTCATTTTCTTCAAGGATTTTGAGAATGCAAATGTGGATTTCAATAGCAAAACTTGCAAATAGAAAATTTATCTCATTAGAGTATGTTTCAGAAACCTGATTATCACAAAATTATGTGTTCAAAAACTTTTTAGCTTGCTCTTTACCTGGAAAATATTCATTCTTGTAGCATTCTGGAAGCAGAGTTTGTGCGAAATGCTGTTCCTGATGCCCAAGCTGTAGAAGAGATGGTTATATCTCACGTCAAAAGAAAGGACTCTAGTTTTCTGAATGGGATAGAGCTTGAAGTATGTTTCCTCTACCAACTTCTTTTTGAAACACTTCCTAGCATATTTTTACCTCTTCAATGCTCCCTTCCAAGAGAAGATGCACATTGTTTACAGAGGGAGGAAATAATGATAATACAACATACGTACATACATACTGATATGAAGCTTATTTCATTTTGCACAGGCAAATCTAGGATCTGACTATTCTGATCTGGAAGCACGCCTTCTTCCACTCATATATTGTTCATCCAGAACAGTTAAGTTTTGCTACTCTTTAGCTTTTGAGTCTCTGTACATAGGATAACAGGACATACAGTACAGCAAGGAGCATCATCCAGACTAGTACTGCTGTCCCCCACACTTTATCTGAATTGATCAACCCAGTACCAAATTTGCATATACCAACTTCTATTGCTCTGTTGCCCTTACCTGGATTTGGTGATGTGCAACTAACTCAGATGCCGTGAAACTGTTTTGGTAAACCATAAGAAAAGGGTTAAAGGAAAATAGAGATAGGTGGTACTCAACTGACGTGAGCCAATATAGTATGGTATATAGTATTGTGCTGCCTAGCAAGGGTTACCTTTGATATTTCTATATCTGAATCAATTTATAGATAAAATGTCTTAACTTTTCAGGCTAAACTTCCGGCTATGTTAAGAAAATATCGTGAAACACTTATTACTCTAATGACTGCTGCTATTAAAACAACAGTGGCTGAGTTGCTTCCCATTTTGGTGGCACGTCCTGATTCTGATCTAGAAGGTGGAGAAAGAGCTGTTGATTCTGAAGGTACTTTCCTTTATATTTTTTGCTATTAGTTAACCTATAATTTAATCAAGAATTAGATTATACTAGACAAATCATCCTTATCAACCATTTCCCTCTTGGTTCTTGATGATATATCTAATTTGCTCCCTAATGCCATCTTCCATTTCTGGGCAGCTCTGTCATGAATGAAATGATTCAATTTAATTTTGATATTTTCCGGACTAAAATTCGTTTATTTCTGCTCTTAGAGTTTTCTAAGAAACTTAGCAAAGGTTTGGCTTGAAAGTGTAGGCAGGGCAAATTGAATGTTGACAAACCGAAATAGGAAATTTGAAACTTGCATGGACCAACAACAGGAAATGTGATATTCTAGGGACTATTTTTGTGATTTCCTTCCAGATCTACATCTCTGGTCTATTAACATCTACTTTTCATGACTAACAGCTGGCAGCCAATCACTTGCGAGCAAATTAAAAAACCTCTCTTCTGAGAGCTTCGTTAAACTGCTGACTGCTATATTTAAGATTGTACAGGTCTGTTCACGGTGTTTTTATTCATTAATTTACTACAAGGGCTTTTTTCTTTGTACACGTTAATTTATGTTCTCTGTAACACCCATGTGCGCACACACGCAAACACACACACAAACACACACACACACGGGGGATCTAATTGTGCGACAGTGTATGATTTTCTTTGGTAATAATAGGTATATTTGACACAAGCTGCTGAGGTAAAAAGGGTGGTTGAGTGCGGTATGTTGAACATTAATGTGGGGCCCACAACTACAGTAACAAATGAGGATGGTGCAAACAATGTCCTTTCGCAAAACTCTTATTCTCTCGCAAAAAACTCTACAAAGCTAATCATACAAGGAAAGACTGATGACAGTGCTAGCCCTTCTTCAGCTAAGAACTTCAGGCAGAACTTTTTAACTTTTGAATTTATGAAGATTTTTCTGCTTCTCTTATTTGAGTCAATCATTTAAAACTCAACTATTAAGGAAAAAATGTGTTCCATGCAACAGTTTGTAGAATATCTAAATGTGCCTAGGTGATCCAATTATTGTAAAATCAAGATTCATTATACCCACATTTACTTAAATTAACTCTACAGTGCTCTGCTAATTTTAAGCGCCATATTTGTGCTAGGGTTCACATTGCCATGAAGATCCAGAAAATAGCACAATTTTAATGTGTTGGTAAAAAACGCCCTAAACCTTGCTAAAACTGCTATGACACCACTATTAGAAGCTTAACTTTTCCCAATTTAGCCTTGGTAATGCAGCTAACCTCCAAAGATAACAGATTACTTGGATTCAACCTGATTAGTATAGTACAGTGGTAGAAAACTGAATGCCCTTATTTGGTTCGAATTAAATAGCCTGACAGCAGTTGAATTGGTTAATATGTACAGAGCTGATGTCTTGAGCGAAAACACAGAGGCAGTTTTTGCTGCCTGTGATGCTGCTCATGGGCGGTGGGCCAAGCTCCTTGGAGTTCGCGCTCTACTCCACCCCAAACTCAGGCTTCAGGAATTCCTCAGCATTTACAATATCACTCAGGATTTCACTTCTGCCACTGAGAAGGTAACCCTCCCATAGTCTTATCTCATATGATAGATTATTCCATAGTCATATTTTGTGAGTTTCTTTCTTACTAAACGTTTGTTTTGTTTTGTCCTTTTCACTTTGGTTGGCAGATTGGAGGGAGGTTAGGTTATAGCATCCGTGGAGTTATGCAATCTCAGTCAAAGTCCTTTGTTGACGTCCAGCATGAATCTAAGGTTTGTCAACTGTGCTTATGTTTTGTATAGACTTTTGTAGTAGTTTATGTTCCTTATTGTGTTATTTGTTCCTTTTAAAGATGACCAAAATAAAGGCGGTGCTGGATCAAGAAACCTGGGTTGCAGTGGATGTGCCAGAAGAGTTTCAAGCAATCATTGACTCTCTTTCGTCAACTAGTTCAGTAGAAAATAGCATAGAGATTGTTGAATCTGACAATAGTTTATCTAAATCAGCGGATTCTGATGAATCTTCAAGCCAAGAGAATGGTAAGGATGAGCAGGGGTCCAGGGAGGACAAGAGAAGTGAATCTGCTGGCCCTGTTCGATCTGAGGAGAATAATGCGAGGTCTACTCCACAATCCATTGTGCATGGAGGTGTTAGCTACCATATGGTAAACTGGTAAGTCATCTCTACACTGTAAATTTCTTTTTCCGGAGATGCATAAAGTTTTAAGTTGCTATCCTCTTCATTACTTATTCATATATAAGCTGTTACACAGCTGTATAAGACATGCTTGTTTGTTTTGTACACTGTTAGCTAACCAGTAACCACTACAAAGCTCTAACATAGGTTAGAAAAGAAGTTCACATGTAACTTTTATTTAGAATTCCAGATGTTTCAACTGACCTCACTGCTAGTGTGGTGGTATGAAGGGCCACACATAGATGAACTTTTGGGGTGATTAAATATTTGTGCTCAATTAAGCGCCAAATGATGTTTTTTTTGGTACAAAAGTAGTTAAGCTGAAAGAAAAATAATTCTACTGCAGAGGTGCTTCGAGCTCAATTAATTAAGCTGCACATTACCTTCTTGGTAATTTTTTCATTTTTAATTGTTTGGAATTACAGTGGATTGATACTGCTAAAGATGCTGTCTGAGTATGTTGATATTAGTAAATGTTTGCCAACACTGTCGTCAGAGGTGGTCCATCGTGTGGTAGAAATACTGAAACTTTTCAACACCCGCACGTGTCAACTTGTCCTTGGCGCCGGTGCCATGCAGGTATTACTAGCTTGACTTGTATTTGTTGGATACTGCTTAGATGTTATTCTCTGTCAGTTCTTAGTTGTTTAATCGAGGTTTAAAAAGGAATTATATCTTTATTAAGGTTAAACTATGTTCTGAATAATAAAAAAAGTACTCGTATGAGTTCTCAACTTCAATGAGTAATTCAAGTATATTCTGCAGAATAAAATATGAACCTTTTCGTTTCAGGTGTCAGGTCTGAAATCCATCACCTCCAAGCACTTGGCTCTTGCAAGTCAGATCATTAGTTTTATATTCGCCATAATTCCAGGTATGATGCTTGGTTCTGACAGAAATATAACTTTATTTGCATCTCCTAGCTTGATATCTTATTTGAAACTGCATGTTATGTAGATGTCAGAAGAGTTCTTTTCATGAAAATTCCAGAAGCTCGAAAACCAATTTTGACCTCAGAGTTTGATAGAGTTGCTCAGGTGGGTATTGTAACCTGAAAGGTCATTTTATTCAAATTAATTTTGGAAAATATCTATGATGGGCTGCCTAGTTCAATTGAGGTTGGTTGAACAATTTTTTTTTTTTGCAAAATGGAATATTGCAACTTTGTCATATCACGTACGTGAAGAAATTTATTCGCGTACTTTGTCATATCACGTATTGTCATGTTGTATATATGTTTCTTATTTTAGTTATTTTATTCCTTGTCATGTTCAAAGTTGAAAAAGTTTATCATGACAACATTCTGCAGGATTACAAAATTCACAGGGATGAAATTCATACAAAGCTTGTTCAAATAATGAGAGAGAGATTACTTGCAAATTTACGTAAATTGCCTCAAATTGTTGAGGATTGGAATAAGGAGGATGTTGATTCACAACCCAGTGCATTTGCTAAATCGGTCACTAAGGTACTTTTTTCATTGATGTTCTCTTTTTCCTTGTTGTATAACATATTCTCGTTCAAGCAACTTCCTATTTCTTTTTCATCTGATTAAGCAATCAATGTTTTCAACCTACAGGAAGTTTCTTTTCTTAATCGCATTTTATCTCAAACACTGCTTGAGGCTGATGTTCAAGCCATTTTCAGGTGAAATTTCATACAAACCTATCTTCCTATTGCATCCAGCATTTTTGCTTATATAAAAAATCCAAAATTTGTTAATTTGTTAATTTTATTTTTCCAGGCAAGTGGTACAAATTTTCCATACAAATATTACGGATGCATTTTCGAAGCTGGAATTGAGGACCCCTCAAGCCAACAACAGGTATTTGCAACATAAAATTGACTCTATAATTGAACTTGTATTTCTAGAGAAACACGACATGTAATTCAAGTACAAGCACCAACACCATCTCCAGAGCAAGCTCTCTAGAAATGTGGCAATTGCAAGTGAATTGTTCGAATAGCTACTTCATCATATTGCAATTTGACTCTATTAATAATTTTACCTTTTTAATAATCATATTGCAATTTGACTCTATTAATAATTTTACCTTTTTAATAATATTTCGCTGCTATTATTGTAAATGCACACAGGCTTTGTCGAGATGCTCAACATATTCTTGCTTGTATCCGAAAGCTTCCAGCTGAAAATTTCAGCAGTGATGCAGTGCCAAATTACGGGCTTTTAGATGAATTTTTGGCCGAGAAATTTGGTGCCAAGATCGGGCAATGAGAACTGAGAAACTATTGAGTATTTAATCTAATGTTTTGGCGAAGAATTTTTTTATTGCTGGAAATTATATTAGTCATGGAAATCAATTCTTCATGCTTCGGCAATGCCATGTTGCGCAGGTAAATATTATTTCAGATAGCTTTTTTTATTTTATTATTCTTGTATATTGAAATATGCCATGGTTTTATTGTTATATCAATTCCATTACGAGTGATTTATTATATTGGGTAATTGTGCAGGTAACATACACCGGAAAAGAAACAAAAGTTATACCAGGTATTGCACAGGATGTATACTTAATTTGATATATTTTTTTTGGGGAAATCAGAAACTTCGTTATTCCATTTTTTCTTCTCTGTTAGCTTTTCTTTAGGTCCCATTTTACACTGATCTTGGTGTTCAATGTCAAGTAGTATATTTTATAGATGAGGGTATTTTTGTAAAGTTTGTAATTGTTTTTAGCAATTTAGTAACAAGCAATTGAAAATTGTATTATCTTTAGCGATAGAAAAAAAAAAAGGAACAGTGAGGCTATTTGTAATTCTGCGAGATCCTTATTATATGGAGCAATTTTCTTTTGTTTATGCTTCGATATCTTCATTGATATATAGAAAACTTGGTATTGCTGCATTGTGTCACGTGGCCCTACTTAATATTAGTCAATTACAAGTATAATAGTAGTCGAAATATTGAATTCAGGATGAATAATGTGTTAACTATTGTTATGTAGTCGAAATATCGATTTGTGGCAATCAGAACTTGGCGAAACTGTTACTGGGCATTTCAGCTGATAATACGAGGTATATGAAGTGCCAACTTGATGTTTAGAAGTATCGATTGTGTTTAATAAACCAAAAGGTTAGTGAAAGTGGATGGACTATGCTATCCAAGCAACAGGGTCATTGGAATTTTCCGTAAAATCAATCTGGAAGTATTGTTAGTGCAGTGGTTATGGCATTTTAGACAACATTGGCCACCTAATCATACAAATAACTAGCATCTTCTTTATAATAAAGTCTAGTTTAGTTATTTCCAATGAATTGATTACATGAGGAACAACTCTCATACAATACAAGTGGATAAGGTGCGAGGGGTATAAAGCAGCACTACAGAATATGGATCAAATGTCAGTGCTTTGCCTAAAAAAATCGACACGAAAGAGTACAAATTACACTCTCTCAGTCTCTCGCCCCCTTCGTAGAAAGTAGAAACACCTTTTTCACCTCAAAAAAAAAAAGAACATTAAGCAAAAAACCAAAAAAGGAACATGGCAGTGGCAGCACTTCAGTCTTCTATTCTTCCATTAAAATTACAACTATCGTTAGCACCAAACGGGAAGCGCCAAGCTCGCCGCACTTGTATTCCTTTAATTATCGCTTCCTCTACCCAACAAAATTCTTCTCATTTTCAGAGACGCTTTCAAAGTATTACTTCCACAGCACTTCAGCTCACACTTTCCAGCGCTCTCGCTCTTGGAATCTCTCTTTCCGGTAAATTCCTCATTTCTTGGCTGTTACAGTTGCAAAATATTGTTCCCCTTCTTGGTGGAATTGTAACTCCTACAAAATTGTAGGTGCTCAGTCGGTGGAGGCCAAAGTAGGAGTAAACAAACCCGATTTACTCCCCAAGGAATTCACCACTGTGATTGATGTTGCTGGATTTCTCTCTGCTGGTCAGGTCAAAGAACATTCCTTATTATAACAATTGAGTTATCAATCTGGCAGTCATTTCTTGTGTCCCCTCCCCGGAAAATTTAACTATTTCACACTTAGAAAGGTACTTTGGCAATTTTGTAAGGGCATGTACAGGAATTCGTATCGTCTAAGGGAACAGAATATTTCTGTTTAGATCCAGACCGTCTGATCAGAGCCCGCACACATATTAAAGGGGCCCCGTGCATTTCACCCCGGACCGGATTGGCCCGGATTCTGATCGGACCGTTCTGATTTAAACAGAAATATTCTGTTACCTTAGAGATTATGTATTCCACGTACAGGGGAGCAGTGTACAGAGTGCTCTATTTCTTTTCGATGGTTATGTATAGTATTTCTCATTTTGAAGGGTACATATGAAATTACCCTTGGCTTGGCTATATCATTTTTAATTCTTTACCAATTTTTTCTTCAAACATTGTGAATTGTTTTGCATACCCATATGTCGAGGTGATTATAATTTTATTTTCTTAGGAAAAACGCCTCTCTCAAGAGATACAAGATCTAGAGAAGGATACTGGCTATAAATTGAGAATCCTTGCACAAAACTATCCTGATACACCAGGTTTATCTTCTAAAGTTTTCATAAATATTGTTGTCTTAAGTTCTTAATTATATATCTTTTATTTGCTTATAACCCTTTGCATTATTCAGGATTAGCGATTAAAGACTTCTGGCAAGTGGATGACAGAACTATAGTCTTTGTGGCTGATCCAACTTTTGGTAAGAAACTCAATGAAAAAGAATACTAAGCTAGCATACTTTTTATTATGCTTATTTAGCATCCTACTGATTGGAGTTCCAACCAGAACGTTACCTGCATGTACCAATATAATGGCTACAGTATTATCTATCTATCTGTTTGTTTATTTGCATTATTGATGTCCTTCACTGTAGTTTTAGGTGAGTATCTATACTTTGCTAGTTCTTTTACTTGTCAGCATTAAACGGTCATATATTGCAACTAGAGAAGGCCCAGTAATTTGACCCGGTAGTTTGCTATGTTTCAACTAGTTATAGTACTATCATGTACCTATGCAGTAGGTACAATAGTGGGTGCATTGTTCTGTCTAGCTTCTTTCTTGAACTTCACATGAGCCTGATTTTCAGTGTTACTCTGGAGAGAACTTGTAGTCATAATAACATGATGGTGATTATCTATATTATTCTTAACGTTGCTAATCATGCAGGAAACATAATAAACTTTAATGTGGGCTCCCTGGTTGATCTGGATGTACCTAGAAGTTTCTGGAATCGTCTAGCTGGAAAATACGGAAACATGTTTTACTGGAAAGAAAAGGTAATTTTTCCGTATTTTCAAGTCTACAGTTCAACATTTTATTTTATTATATACTATTTAGCCTTCCGTAGCATACTCAACAAAGTAGCTCCAAAGTTGGATATGCTATGGCCTCATCTTTTTCATTCTTATTTTATCAGATTCTGATTTTAAGCTTTATCAGGAACCTGAAAATGAGATATCCTGTACAAGTACAACGTTAGGAATTTAAGCATTTCAGATAGCTAATATGATAGAGTAGCAGATCATCATAGGTTATCCATTATTTATGTGAAGAAGGTACGAGAATGGTATGCTAAGACTTAAAGGGATGATGTCTTCAGATCGGTGAAGGGGGGGTCGCTTGTTTCCAAGATTGAATGCTTATTTAAATGAAATATAAACCACATATTTTCACCTTTTACTGTCATGTATGGATTTGCATAGTTAGAGTGTTTAGAGGTCTATGTGAAATTTGAAGGTGTGGAGTAATGAGTATAACATATGTATACAGCTGGGCATATAACCTAATTACCTTTGATGAACTAACATTTCTCAACAGGGGGAGGATGCATCCATTGAGGCTGCTGTTATGGCTATATCACATTGTTTGCGAGAGCCAGTAGGGCCCAATAATTGCTCTGAATTACTATAATGGGGCGTCCCCAACAAAATGGTTTCTTTGTGGAGTGCTAGACTTTGTGCTTGATGTTTTTGTAAAGAAAAAAGTAAGTCATTGATTCAGAATGAAATCCTGACCTTGTTACGTAACGAGTATAGATGCTCTTAAGAGGATATATTTGGACTTGGAGAACATTTGTTCTCATCCTCATAAGTGTCCATGTAGCGATATCTCAAGTACACCAAACCACTAATTTTAGATAGTGCAGAAATCCATTTTTTTCAACATAATGCACATAATTTTGCGCTATGAACCCATATCTATTTTAAAGTTCAAAGCTCAACATGATCTCCATGTGAAAATGTACTTGGAGACTGAATTGTATATTTTTAGAATTTTTCATTAGTTTTGAATAAGTAGAAAATCACCTGATCCGAAGTTTGTGAACCATCCAAAAATAATGATTTTCTACTTATCTAACAAAAATAGTAAAAAAAAAAATCTGAAAAATAGAAAATTTGATCTCCAAGCACATTTTCATATAGAGATCATATTAAGCTATTATTTGAATTTTAAAAACAAAAATATGAAACCATAATATAGACCTACATAAGCATTGCAAAGCAACAATAACATCACTCCTAATTTCACATATCACTTGCTAGAGTCTTCTACTCATTTTGTAAGATATCATATGCAAAGGTGAATCGACTCTGCATATCCGTTATTGCATGTCTTACATTTTCCTACACAACCTATATAATGGTAGACAATAGGGCGAGCTTCAAGGGACAAAAGTTCCGCATTTAAAGAAAAGAGATACCTCCTATTTAGGTATTCTAACCGTTTCACAATACAAAAAATTAACTGAAATTGCATGAAAATAACTCACGATAAACTTATGAAGCTAGTCAGATTCCATATTTGAGCTCAAACCATAGCATAAATAAATACAAGGCACAACAACAAAGACCTCAACAAAGACAAAAGAAAGATGTGCATAAAAGTTGCACCATCTATCTTCCTCTGTACAACGAGTTGAAATATGATGAATAAAATACAACACAAAACTTTACAAACCCCGCTATCATCAGAACTTAGAAATTAAAACATAGTTTAATTTGGTATTGTATTAACCGCTGTTTCCAACAATTGCTTCCAATATTGAGTTCCCATTCACAACTCTTGTTGTTCCAACAATAAAATCATACCCCATCCCTTCCTGCACCACCACATATAAAGCAAATATGAAAAAGAGGAATCACATCAATTATTTCAGGACAGTGTACTGATATTTACTTTGGTGTAAGACTAGATGCTACAGCCATGATTCACAGCCTTTTTTTCTTTTCTTTAAATTTTTTACCTTCCTTAATTGTTCAGAGGTATTAATACTGCATTTTACTAGATATACTAGTATAACAATGGTGTCATATCACATACCTGTGAACTTAGAAACCGTAAGGCAGCTATTTCAGCAAAAGTTACGCCCCCAATAAACACTACAAAAACCAGTGAGCGGCGACCATCAGGTACCCTAAAATAATGCCAATTATCACCAAACAATCAGCATATTGCCTTCTCCAATATTTCAAGTAATAAAACAAAATGACACTGAATATACATGTTTAAGACATGTGAACATTGTACCTATCAGACTGAGCTCCTGTAAAAGTGTCAACATGGTTAGGAGTACCCTGTGAAATTGGAAAAAATAACCTCTAATGAATCAACACAGAAGAACATAAATACAAGTAAAAGCCCCATACATAAAACCTGCATCTTGAAACTTAGAATAATCATTGAGCACAACAAATACTTTACCCTTTTCAAATCAAGATGTGGACCAGGCAGGAGCTTTAGTAATTCCTCAATTGATCTCCTAAAAGTAAAATTCAAATTCAATGTTTATAATGCAAATAAAAAATCAAGAAATTATATAAATCAAGCTTGAAATTTAAACAATCAATAGATCCCCATATTCCTTTATTTGATATATAAAAAAAAAAGGATTACTAAGGCCGATTTGCTTCCAGCAAGAAATGAGATATGAAGTTATATCAGTTACTAAAGGCCATGTTTTGCAAGTTATCTATTTTTGTTGGCTAAAACTTAATGCTTAAACATTATTTAGGATTTCATATCAATCTAAAACTTCAATAATAAAAAAGTAGCAGAACATCGAGACCAAAGAGGGACTAGACACAGCTGATAACAATAACAATAAGAATTGTCATGTATTCTCTTTGATAAGTACATCATTATTTTTGTCTTCCTAAACAAAAAAGCATACCATCCAGATCTAATTGCATGCTGAACAAGTCGAATGCTGAGAGGTGCATATCCAGAAAATATGTACGAAATATCATTTGGACTGTAAGATTAAAAAAAAAAATGAGACAAAAAAGAAAATATCAATATCTTTGTTCAGATCTGGATATGAAGTGTCAAGTAGGAAATATCACTTTATTGAAAAATTCCAAAATATGCAAGTATTAGACCAAGCAAAGAATATTGAAAACTAAAACTAAAATAGAACATGATACTGCTGATTACAATTGGCAGATACTTTAATACTATACCAGTCAGGAACATTTTAGTTGGGTTTACAAATGAGTTGTGAGAAAATAAGAAAGCAATCTGAGAAGCCTGTTATGTTAAGAAAATGATAATAAGGAAAAAGAACTTAATAAAAAATCATACTTTGCAGTGTCAGTTTCTTCATTTATTAGTTGAAGACCTTTTGTTAGAGAAAGCCAGTTAGTCCTCGTCTCCTAAAAAAACAATAGGGGAATGTGAAAAGACATAAATTAATGTTCTAAGAAGCTCAATTGCCTGGTCAGATTCTATTTGCATGTCCAATGTTCATGCAACAAGTAGCACAATTAACCATTATGTCTCCCTCACACGTACATATAAGAAGAAACCATATATTTCAAACAAGGAACCTTACCTGCCTTTTGAAAAGACCTGCCTTTTCAAGATTATATAACAATTGCATGTGCTCAAAACCATAGCTATGGAGGATCTCACGCCTGAGGAATAAACGTACATTTCAGAAAAGATATGCTCAAAACAACTGATATGCATAAATGGGCTATCACAAAAATGTAGAATAATATACCTCAAATAATCAAAATGTTTCTTGGGCAAGCCAGCATTAGTCAGAGAGAACAGAACTAGTAAGCGAAGTACACTAACAATTGACTCTTGCTTGTGAATCATCTCCTCAATATACTCGAAGCATCTGATAATTTCTTTTTCATTAGAGATAAAACCATCTAATACATTAACTTCGTAGATAAACCATATAAAAGGAGGAAAAACTGTATGAAAGTCTTACGAATCGAAGTCTTGAAGTTCTAGTATTGTTTGCTCTATATCAAGTCGAGCATGGAACGATGGTTTGCTTGTGAATGATTGCAAATGTTGGGCCAGATTAACATGCCTCTGTCAATGCAAACCATTGTTTGTATAAAAATCACAACAGCATAATTAAATTAAGAAAATAACAAAAATAGGTTACCGATATCTCAGGTAGTGAATTCAACTTCTTCACAAAATCCTTCAGCTCAGATATCTCAGTCTACAAATTTTCAGTAAAACAAAACTATAGCATAGTTAATCTTAGCAACCGAATCCTATTTAATTAGTTTCTATAAACAGGAAAATAATTTAATACCGTGGTTTTTACTCCCGCATACTCTTCCTTTATGGAGGTGGTTTTTTGACGCAAGACCTGCAATTAGAGAAAGCTGAAAGATAATAAAATGTGACATGATATACATTAAATATTTAAATACAATATTTTTCTTTTGATATCAGCAATTAGTTTTTTAGATAATAAAATAGTGGAGAGACAGAAAGGACCTCTGCCAACTTTTCAAAAAATAAAAAGAGGAAGGTAGGGAGGGGGGGCGAAAGGAACTAACCTGAACAACAACTTCAAAATTGAGGTCTCGAATTTCCTTGTACAACTTATCACTATAACATATCCCATAAATATAATGTTTATGAACTGAGAAATAAACATAAATACCTCACATTTATTAACAATAAACTACACAAAGGGAAAAATGTCAACTAGTAATAGGAAAGAAGACCTTGAATTTAGTGGAACCTTCATCTTTTTTGCATCTTGCGGTGCTCCCATGATACTCGCATCAACCTCCACAGCACCGTTATTAATTTGCAAAAGCTGAATAACAACTGTAATAGTCAGTTCATATCAGTGCAAAGAAAAATAAACTCAAACAATTACAAAAAAGACTAGAAATCCCCAAAGACAGATATCAAGCGCCAAAAAAGGAAAACAATAATTAGGATGAAAAATGGAAATCAAAATTGATAATCCATTCTGCTAAATGTTAATGGTACATAGTGCCTATAATTTTTTATTTTATTATGAATAATAGCCACGAGCTAACAAGAAAGGGGCCTACGCCTGGTTCTGATGGGAAGTTGTATAATACTGCTACAGTGGTGCCTGTGTGCATTGAATTCTAGAAGGATTAAAAAAAAAATTATGCTTCAAATCTCACCTCATCAAGCAATCCTTCATAAGTTAACTGTAAACACATAGGTGTCACCAAATCCACCTAAAGAGAAGAGAAAATTTTAAAATATAAATAATCATACTTTTACAGTTTAATTTCTCATTTACAATATGATTTTAGAAAGGTGAAAAGTAAGGTACTGCAGAATTACCTCTCTGTCTAGTAAAATGAGAGTATTTATCTCTGGAGCCCCCTGACAAATCAAAGGAACATTTTGTTGCTAGTCATAGTGACTTGAAATAGAAAAAATAGAAAACGAAAAGGAAACATGATGAAGTCTTACATCATCAACATTAACTGGATCTTCATTTTGCAATTTGTTTAGAAGCTCAGCAACTTTTGTTGAAGCTTTACCTTTGGCCCTGACATTAGGTATAACCCCAAAAGAAGACTGAAATTATAATAAAAGTATGTAAGCACGCTGAAGAGAAATTATCTATGACCTAATTATTTTACACAACGATAAAGTACAGGATAGTCCATCGGGGGTAGACATACTCTACTAAATTCGGTTTTATCTGCTGTTCCCCTTTATGCATTATCACTTTATAAAGTTCCTTCTACAGTCCTTAAAGATATTGATAAGATCAGGTGTAGATTTTTATGACAAGAAACTGATAGATCTAGGAAAAAATATGCTTTAGTTAAATGGAGAAGAATCTGTCTAGCTAAGGAATATGCATTATCACTTTATAAAGTTCCTTCTACGGTCCTTAAAGATGTTGATAAGATCAGGTGTAGATTTTTATGGCAAGGAACTGATAGATCTAGGAAAAAATATGCTTTAGTTAACTGGAGAAGAATCTGTCTAGCTAAGGAATATGGAGGGTTATGTATTCTAGACCTTAGAGATATGAACATAGCACTCCTAGTTAAGTGGTGGTGGAAATTTAAAGATCCAACTTATAATAGTACTTGGAAAACTCTAATCACACATATATATTGTGGAGATGTCCACCATACCTCCCTGCCTCCATTTTGGGCTACTATTATGAAACTTGATTCTCTAGGATCTTGTAGTGTGCAATACACTCCAGGAAGTTCATCTCTTGTTAAATTTTGGACAGACATTTGGTTTGAAAACTGTTCTATAGCTTCTAGGTTTCCACAGTTATATGACAATTGTATTAACAAAGATGTTTTATTTTCAGAAGTCATTAATTCACAAGGGCAAAGTGTGATTTTTAGGGACATCTTGGATGGGGTAGCATTGACAGAATGGAATAAAATGCTGACTATTCTCAGCCACGTCTTTCACACATTCTGTTGACAAATTAGCTTGGAGATGGGATAATAAAGGGAGTTTTAGTGTCAAATCTTTATATAAAATCCTCAATTATAAAGGAATACTAACAGAACACCATTTTCTATGGCGGTCTTTACCTCTTCCCCCAAAAATAAAAATATTCATGTGGTTGACCTTTAGAAATAGAATCCTTACAAAAACAAACCTGAGGAAAAAAGGCTGGGAAGGCAATGTTAGTTGTGTTTTTTGTTCCCAAAATGAATCTGTTAGTCACCTATTCATACACTGCCAATTGGCTCAACAAATATGGTCTTGGTTAGGCAGAAATCAAATGTACTACACACAATGGCAAACCCTCAAAGATGTTATCTCTTTTGCCATGACATTAACAAAAACTGAGAGAGTAGTTTTTCTAATAGTGTTTAGTGCTACATGTTGGACTCAGTGAAAAAATAGAAATGAAATATGTTTTCAACAACTACAACCTAAATCAGTCAGGAGTATCATATATCTCATTATCTCCTTGGTTTACTATTGGACAGGTAGTAAGAAGGTCAAAAAGAAGGTGCAGGAAGAATTTAGGAATTGGATTCCAGATGAGGATGTGATCGATGCTATACCATTGAGAATTATACTACCTGGGAAAGACAAAAGCATCTCTTTTCATCCAGAAGACTCCGACAGTCGTTGAAGTTGAAGATGTCAGAAGATTAGAGTAGTGTTACACTAGTTATTTTGGTGAATAGGTCTGAACTAGTGTTTGTTTATATGCCTGTGGTCATATTTTGTGCTGGAACAATTAACTGAGCTTTTGTGTTAGTTCCTCATAGCAGCCGAGATAGAGTCAAGTGAACTCTCCCTATAAGGATTATCCTTTTGTACTTGCACTCTGTATGTTTCGTTAGTTTTAATGAAACTGGGCTCTAGCCTTTTTAACCAAAAAAATAAAAGTACAGGATAAATTGAAATCCGTATCTAGCGGAGACGGACCTAACAAGCAGTTTCAGGTGATTTTAAATCCTTTCCAGTGATATACTTGGTGTTTCAGTAATTTAGGGGGGTAAATCAAACTTACATCATGCTGCAGACCCTTATATAATTTTTCAGAGATAGTTCAGTGTAATACCTCTAGTTTATGTATTGCTTTAGCCACATGCCATACTGAAGTTGTATCTCCATCAAAAAGATTTTCCTAAAAAGTGGGACACATTAATTCCGAAGCTTAATCACCAAAAACACAATAATGACATATCATATAGTGTTCACAGTGCCTACCTTCAGAGAAAGCTCAAGTTCAAAGGAGATAACATCTTCATCTAGCGGTACCATATATAACGGGTATTCACCCAAACTCACAAGATTATGTACCTTTTCTTCCTCAAGGATCTGCGCATAAAATAAAAATAAAATATAAACTATGAGGTAATTCCATTTCTAATCTTGCTCTTTCGGTAGAAGGTACAAATGACATTCTAACATTTTGTAGGGCCACATATGATCACAATTCCAATAAAAAGCATGAAGTAATGACCAGAACTGAAGACAAGTCAGGTGTAGAAAAGCACAAAAGAGAACAAAATATAAGCTGAGAATAAAATGTTTATTATTGCAAGTACCTTTTCACAGGCAACAGTTCTTCTAGGCACAAAATATATGAAATATTTCTTTTGAACCCCTTTTGAAATGTCATTTTGGATATGGGATGCGATTGTTTTCATCACAGTAAGCTGGGGCCGAATTAGGTATACAACATTTGAAGCGTCAGTTTGAACCGGGTCGGCTGACAGGTGGCGCAATTCACCATCACCCTCCTGTTTTCAATAAACCACAAAAATATTAAATTTTCACAAATGCACTGCACAACAGATACTTCATCTTTATTTTGGTAGTTAAGTGAGGTCCCACTAAGAGTCAAGATTACGGTAACTCATGTTTGGACATTATAATATGTTTTAATAATTAGACAAATTAAAAGATAGTTTTCTAAAGGTACTAGATTCAAATTTTAAGACATATTGAGTACCTTGAGACGTGAAAATTGAATCAACATTGAAAGAGTTCCACCAAGCTTAGGATCAATCACAAGGCATTTTTTGCCTCGAATCTGCCACAAATTAGAACAGTAAAATACAAAGGTTTAGAAAAGGGATTGGTCTTTTTTTAAGCAGTTGAAAAGAATTACTATTTGTGTTTTGTTTAAAATGGATGCAAAGCCATGAACACTAAATTTGAGAGAAACTCACAGTCTGTAGTATATCAAGAAGGTCCTTTTGGGACTTCTCCCTGCCAAAAACCGAACAAACAAACAAACAAACCAACCAATAAACACCAGAAACAAAAGAAAGTCATAGACATCACAATTTCCATATTTACATCTAATTAAACTTTCTTTAGAAATTTACATCAAGTAATTTTATATGCAGCTCTATTGACCT
The DNA here is from genome assembly GCA_025461125.1 of Carex kokanica. Taxonomy (NCBI): domain Eukaryota; kingdom Viridiplantae; phylum Streptophyta; class Magnoliopsida; order Poales; family Cyperaceae; genus Carex; species Carex kokanica. Next base: position 271,650 of record JAJGRX010000532.1, read on the forward strand.
TTCAAACCTCCTAATAGCCATTATAGATCTCATTATACGCATTTCCATTATGACCATTTACCAGCAAAGTAAATTTGCCGAAAAAGAACAATGGCTCTGCAAAAATTTCCAAACAAAAGATAGAATTTGCAGAGGAGATTGAAAGGAGAAAGGGCTTGAAACCTGATTGCGTTGAAATTAAGGGGAGCGTTGTCGAGATTGGGGATCTGAGCCATCAGATCCTTCGCCGAGGGTTTTAGAATCGGGATACGATATCGCCTTTTTAGCTTGGTTACCCTTTCCGATCGCTGTCGCCGGCCGAATGAGCGTTAGTGCTGTGCTGTGCTGTCATTTGGTCCATTTGGATTTGGCGGGCGAGTTTCTCTCCAGTTTTGACGAATTGGAGGGGATCAGACACGGGCCAAACGGTTTCATCAATTTGGTAATGGGCCGAACGGTTTTATGTCCGTGCATGCAAATTTCAAATTGGGCTGGAAAACGTTATAAGGACCAGACACGGGCCGCAGGGCTGGTTAATTGTGGGATTAATAATAAATGGCCCGCTGTTTAAACAAGACTACAAGAGGTCATTATTTGATAATTTTGAGACTTATCTTTTAGATTTATGAAAAAGTTTGACTAAGTAAATGAATTGTTTAGGGGACTCATCAAATTTAATAAAATTTAAATATTGTTTGATAATGCACCAACAATTGATTATGCGATTGAAAATTTCTTTGAAAATGTTCAATCGATAATAAATTAATAATTAATAAATCTTCACTAAATTTTACCATGTTGTATATTCATAATATGCACCATATATACGTGTTATATCTAAAACATCGGACTTCGAATTTGTATCTCTTTTTTTATGATTGTTCGGTATATAATTATTAAGGACCTTATAAAAAAATTTCTTCAACTAAGATTCAGTTTGCTACTTTTCCCAATTGTGTCACATTAACAGGATCTGAAACTGAAAGACATTGCAATGACTATAAATTAGGGCTGCAAAAACTTTGAACTCAGGCAAGCTCTCTTATTGTCTAATTGAAATAAGAGGTCAATTGAATTCGAACAGTATTTTTTATATTATTTTAAAATTTTAAATATACCAAGTGCAAAATCACGCTTATTCTTTTACGCAAAAATTGTTAGCTATCAAGTTTAGAAAAAAAGTCATAATCAAATCTAAAAAAGTGAACACCTTGAATAAATGTTATATTAATAAGTAGAAATAGGGTGTTCTTTGTTGTAAATTGAAGAAAAGAAAAGTAAACAAGATATTGAGAATGTATAAAGATGGCTATCTTTTATTCATATGTTTTTCTTGTGTGTATATAATACATGTTACAATCCTCTATTTATAGATAGAAAATGTAAATAACAAGCCATCTAATTTAATTCAATTGATAAATGTGGGGAGATGAAACATACTTCATTAAGGAGAGTTTTGAAGTAATTAGTGAAGAGTTTCAAATGAACATCCATAACTTAATTTATTTATAACACTTCCCCTTGGATGTTCATTTTTCATTATACGCTATTAATATGATACTTCAGGATCAATATTAACATGATACTTCAGGATCAATATTAACATGGTACTTCAGGACTATGTACTGCCTCATTAAAAACCTTATCAAGAAAAACCCATTGGGATAAAAACTTGATTAAGGGAAAAAGAGTACAGTGCATATAACGCTTCCCCTCATTTAGATATCATTGAATATTCTTCAATTGATGTAGACCTATCTTCTTTGTAAGTTGTTCAAAAACCTTTGTCGGTAAAGATTTTGTGAATAGGTCTGCCAAATTGTCGATTGATCGGATTTGGAAAACATCGATTACGCCTTCCTTTTGTAGGTCATGTGTAGAAAAGAACTTTGGCGCAATATGTTTAGTCCGATCTCCTTTGATATATCCTTCTTTGATTTGTGCAATGCATGCTGTATTATCTTCATGCAGTGGAGTAGGGTTTTCCTTGATATTTTCAAGTCCACATTCTTCTTGAATGTTTTGAATCATTGACCGTAACCAAACGCATTCTCTACCCGCCTCGTATAAGGCGATCAATTCGGCATGATTTGAAGATATTGCCGTTAAAGTTTGCTTTGTCGATCGCCATGAAATTGCAGCTCCACAATAGGTGAATACGTATCCCGTTTGGGATCGTGCTTTATGTGGATCCGACAAATATCCCGCATCTGCATATCCAATTAATTTGGATTTTGTATCATTTTGATGATATAACCCCATATCTCTAGTTCCGCAGAGATATCGAAATATGTGTTTAATTCCATTCCAATGTCTTCTGGTTGGTTTGGAACTATATCTTGCTAACACATTTACTGCAAATGCTATATCGGGTCTTGTATTATTTGCAAGATATAATAATGTCCCGATTGCGCTTAAGTATGTTACTTCAGGACCAAGCATTTTTTCATTATTTTCTTGGGGGCGAAAAGGATCATTTTCTGCATTTAGCGATCGTACGACCATTGGTGTGCTCAAAGGATGAGCTTTATCCATATTGAATCTCTTTAGTAATTTTTCAACATAATTTGATTGATGGATAAATATTCCATTATTTAGATGCTCGATCTGCAGGCCGAGACAAAATTTAGTTACACCAAGGTCTTTCATCTCAAACTCATTTTTCAATAATTTTACAGTATTTTCAATATCTTCAGGAGATCCAATAATATTCAAATCATCAACATACACTGCAATGATTGCAAAACCTAGATTTGATCTTTTAATAAAAACACACGGACTAATTATATTATTTTTATATCCTTCTTTTAGAAGGTACTCACTAAGTCGATTGTACCACATTCGACCTGATTGTTTTAATCCGTATAAAGATCTTCTTAATTTTATAGAGTACATCTCTCTAGGTTTCGACTTATATGCTTCAGGCATTTTCAATCCTTCGGGGATTTTCATGTATATGTCACTGTCAAGTGAACCATATAAATATGCTGTTACGACATCCATAAGTTGCATTTTTAGATTTTCTGTGACCGTGAGACTTATTAGAAACCTGAGAGTTATCGCATCCACTACAGATGAATATGTCTCTTCATAATCGACTCCAGGTATTTGTGTAAAGCCTTGCGCCACTAGCCTTGCTTTATATCTCACAATCTCATTTTTCTCATTTCTTTTTATAGCAAATACCCATTTGTAACCTAGAGGGTTAACATCTTTGGGCGTTTGGACTACAGGTCCAAATACTTGTCGTTTTTCTAATGAACTTAATTCAGCTTGTACGGCATCTTTCCATTTAGGCCAATCATTTCTGTATCTACACTCTTCCAGAGTTTTTGGCACATTGTCTTCTTTGTTTATAACATTGTTTGCTATAGTGAATGCAAATATTTCATTAACATATGTTTCTTCTGGAACTTGATCAGCCTCTTTTAGGGTTTTATCAACTCCTTCAGGAGTTCTATTATCAACCTCTTCTAGGGTTTTATTGACTTCTTCTGGAGTTTTACCATCAATATCTTCTGGATTTTATCTACTTCTTCAGGAGTTATACTACCAACCTCTTCTGGGGTTTTATTAACTTTTTCAGGAGTTTTACCATCAACCTCTTCTGGGGTTAGACCAACTGCTTTATTCTGCTCTTTCCTTTTACGTGGATTTACATCCTTAGAACCAAGTGGTCTTCCACGTTTTCTACGCACATTAGATTCATTAGATATTTTTGTAATGTCAATTCGAGTAAGTGCGTTTATAGCTGGAATATGCGATTTAGTAACTCTATTTGTATCTGTAAATGCATCAGGCAATTCATTTGCAATTCTTTGCAAATTTATAATCTTTTGAACTTCGAGTTCACATTGACCACTTCGTGGGTCAAGATAAGATAATGATGAATTCCAAGTTACTTGTTTATCCAGCTTTTGTTTTTCTTCCCCTAAGTTTGGGAATATTGATTCATTAAAATGACAATCAGCAAATCTTGCTGTAAAAACATCTCCTGTTAATGGTTCTAAATATTTAATAATAGAAGGAGAGTTAAAACCAATATAAATTCTCAACCTTCTTTGAGATCTCATTTTTGTGCGTTGTGAAGGAGAAATTGGAACTTATACTACACAACCAAATATCTTTAGATATGATAAATTTGGTTCTCTTCCGGAGACCAATTGTAACGGGGAATACTTATGATCTGCAGTAGGCCTTAACCTAATTAGTGCAGCAGCATGTAATATGGCATGTCCCCATGCAGAAGACGGTAAATTAGATTTCATAAGTAAAGGTCTAGCAATTAATTGCAACCTTTTAATCAACGATTCTGCTAGACCGTTTTGTGTATGAACATGGGCCACTGGATGTTCTACCGTAATTCCAATAGACATGCAATAATCATTAAAAGTTTGAGAAGTAAACTCACCTGCATTATCAAGTCGAATTCTTTTAATTTGATAATCCGGGAAATTGGCTCTCAATTGGATAATTTGTGCTAATAGTCTAGCAAACGCAACATTTCTTGTTGCCAACAAACTCACATGTGACCAGCGTGTTGATGCATCAATTAACACCATAAAGTATCTAAATGGCCCACATGGAGGTGTAATAGGCCCGCATATATCTCCTTGAATTCTTTCTAAAAATGTAGGAGCTTCAGGTCCAATTTTATTTGGAGATGGCCTTGTAATTAATTTTCCAAGAGAGCATGCTTCGCATGTCAATTCTTTTGATAATAGGATCTTCAGGTCCTTTAGGGGATGCCCATTTGCACTTTCAATTATTCTTCTCATCATTATACTTCCTGGATGACCCAATCTTTCATGCCACAGTGTAAATAATTTTGGATCAGTTAACTTCTGGTTAGTAACCATATTCGATTCTATTGTACTTATATAAGTACCATACAGTCCTGAATACAATACTTGCATCTTTTCCATTATAATTTTATGGCCATTTTTAATAGATGTGATATGAAGATATTCGCAATTTCTCTCATTCATAGTTTCAATATGATAACCATTTTTTCGAATATCTTTAAAGCTTAGTAGATTTCCTCTGGATCTACTTGAATATAATGCATCATCTATTATTAATTTTGTTCCTTCAGGTAACAAAATACAAGCTCTTCCGGAGCCTTCAATTAAATTACTTGTGCCAGATATAGTGTGGATATTAGTCTCACCAAGATGCAATTGTGAAAAATATTTCTTACTTTTCAATATGGTATTTGTTGTTCCGCTGTCTACTAGACATGGATCTTCTTTACTTACCATTGCGTCAGTCATTTTCATTTAAAATAAAAGAATGCAAGAATAAATTAAAATAAACTACATTTATTCATTAATTTTATTTGAATACATTGTAAAAATTGAAATGTAAAATAAACTTTTATTAAACATAAACATAAGCTTCTATATTTTATTTTCTCCCTTAGTAAAAGTGTCTATTTCTTCATCCACATTATGTAAGAAAACAGATACATCAAGATGTATATTCATATGACATTCATTTTCGGGATAATTTTCAGTGAAGTTATTTTCCACATTTTTCTCATTTTTCTTGAGTGAGGTTTGATAAAGCTCCACTAGATGCTTGGGCGTACTGCAGGTACGTGACCAATGATTTTCCATCCCACATCTGTAACAAACATCTTCAGGACGTTTGTCTTTCTCTTTTTTCATTAATACATATTTATAAAAAAATATAACTTCAGGTTATTAATAACATAACTTCGAGTTATGATAAATGAAAAGGGAGATAAATTCAAGCTTTGCAAGATTTGTCATGCGTACTACAAAATAGATACGTATTAACTTCAGGTTATTAATGCCATAACTTCAGGTTATTAATGCCATAACTTCAGGTTATTAATGCCACAACTTCAGGTTATTAATGTCATAACTTCAGGTTATGAAAAGGGAGATAAATAAATATAAATAAAAGAATATGTAAATTGCATAAATAAATTTTTTTTAAAGTATTAATAACTTCAGGTTAATTTATATAACTTCAGATTATAATAAAATATTTATTTAATAACTTCTGGTTATTAAATTACTTGACTGCGCAATTATTAAATTTAATTTGAAATAACTTCAGGTTATATTTTCATCTAGTGACCTGTAATAACTTCTGGTTATTATATTGATTTTATATGAAAATTTCTAATAAAACTTTAGGTTTTAATTGGGAATAACTTCAGGTTATTATTCATCCAGTGGCCTATAATAACTGCTGGTTATTTTATACTAAAATTTATAATAGAACTTCAGGTTCTAAACAATTATAATAATAACTTCAGGTTATTATTTTTATTATTATATTCGGATAATACAAACTTCAGGTTCTTGATAAACATTTAGTTTTGATAATAACTTCAGGTTATTATTCTATCATTTACTTCAAGGAATGATTCTTATAAACTAAAATAAATATAATAAAAAATTGAAATGAAATTTATATTAATGAAATATGTAATAATCAATCATACAAATTACTTACAGAATAACTTTGCAAATTCTTCTGAGCAACTCGTGCTGATAACGTGTTGTAAATTGAAGAAAAGAAAAGTAAACAAGATATTGAGAATGTATAAAGATGGCTATCTTTTATTTATATGTTTTTCTTGTGTGTAAATAATACATGTTACAATCCTCTATTTATAGATAGAAAATGTAAATAACAAGCCATCTAATTTAATTCAATTGATAAATGTGGGGAGATGAAACATACTTCATTAAGGAGAGTTTTGAAGTAATTAGTGAAGAGTTTCAAATGAACATCCATAACTTAATTTATTTATAACATTCTTAAGTTGATCAAGTTCTTTTGTGAACTCAACTCCAAAACTCTAAAACTTTCGCAGAAATTGTGAGGTCGTAAGGGGAATCAAACTCTTAACCTTTCGGTAACCAACAATTCTCGAACTTCTACTCTATATTAATCATTAGAGTAGAACTAGGGTGTTCATAAGTTCACCAAATTCTTTTGTGAACTCAACTCTACAACCTATCTGATTGGTTTCAAATGACAAATCCAAACTGTTGAAATATATCAACCTTATGAGTGATGCGACAGCATGCGATAGACTTTCGAATTAATTTAGTATAAAGTTAAGCAGTTAAAATTAGAAGATTTAAAAATTAATTTTAATGCATTCATTTTTTGAACGTTTTTTTACCACTCGACTCTATACAAAATTAATTCGAAAATTTAAAATTTTTACATGTAGACACATCACTTGTAAGGTAGATGAATTTCAACGGTTTGGATTAATCATATGAAACTAATCTGATAAATTTTAGAGTTAAGTTCACAAAATACTTGATAAGTGAACTTAAAGAAGATCCTAGCTCTACCCTAATCATCATATTGCGAATAGTACATTCAAATAGTGTTTGAGTGAATTAAATTATTCTGAACTAAGTTGGCACACAAATCTAATTGAGCAAGTCGAACTCAAATCAGACTCAAAATCAAATACAAAATTCACTTACAAAGAAATTTCAGTCTTTGAAATGAAATAATGAAACATCTTATATTAGGTTGTGTGGTATTGTGTAATACTCTGTTATATAAATCTTATTTTTTATTAAAAAAAATTTAAAAAAATAATGTGCAGCCCACATACTGGAATCCTAGTTCCCCTGCTCCACTTATTATTATATTTCACTAGTTGTATAGTTGAGTGGATGAAATGAAAGATTAAAGAATAGTTTATTATCTTCTGGCTTGTGGGACTGAACTTGTGTGGGAGGGAGCGGAGCTGATGACATTTTGATTACTAAATTCCAATTCAAATCCATCTCATTTCATTTCATTCTTTTCCCTGTAAAAAATATCTCCCTGGATTCCGATCAGAGCCACAGAATTTTTTTTAAAAACCATAATTAAAAAAATCAAAATTAGCAAACCAACATAATTAGTTTGGTTTTTTCAAAAATCATAAGAACCGAGATGCCAATTCGGTCTCCATTTTTTTCCCCCCTGAGACCGAATTGGCATTTTAGTCTCCCCTTTTTCACAATTTTTCCGCAAAAAATTGTGTGGCCTTTGGTGTAAACCCTTGGGACCGAGATTCCAATTCGGTCCAGGGTATTTTCAATGGGGACCGAATTGGGATTTCGGTTTTGATTATTCTTTTTTTTGATTATTTATTTTTTATTTTTTTAGAGACAAATAGCTAAAATGATGAAATATAATACTAAAAAATCGAATTATTTTTCCCTTTGTCAAATTACTTTTTTGATAGCATATTTATACTAAAATACGCTAAATTACTTCAAATTATGTAAATTTATGCTGATTTAAACTAAATTACTTGAAATTATGTTAATTTTTTTTAAGAGACAAATAGATAATATGCTGAAATATAACACTAAAAAATCGATTTTTTTTTAAAATATTTGTTAGATTACTTTTTTGACATATAATTAGCATAGTTATACTAAAATATGCTAAATAACTTGAAATTATGTTAGTTTATGTTGAATTACACTAAATTACTTGAAAATACAATAATTATGTAGAATTATGCTAAAATACGGTAAATTACGTTAAATTATGTATGAATAGGGATGATATCTTCACTAAGAAGGTGAAAAACGACGACGAAACTTCAAATTGCCATAAAACGGCGCTCGAGTGTCCGATTTCAGCAAATGACCACTTTTCGAAAAGCTTGTAAAAATACACATGCATTAAAATTGGCAATGCTAGATTTTGAAATTCAGAATTGCCAAAAAATAAAGGGAAGAGCCTCAAAACTTCAGTTGAAGTTTCCAATTAAGATTTTCATTTCTATTGTTCAATCTACATAGCTCAGTAAATTAGTTATATAATGAACTTGTAGAATACCAATTTTTATTATTTTTGAAATTTTCTTACTATTTTTTATGATTTATGAAAGATGGCACAAAATAGGCCCTATTCATACATAATTTAGCGTAATTTACCGTATTTTAGCATAATTCTACATAATTATTGTAATTTGAAGTAATTTAGTGTAAATCAGCATAAATTAACATAATTTGAAGTAATTTAGCGTATTTTAGTATAACTATGTTATCAAAAAAGTAATTTGACAAAGGAAAAAGAATTTGATTTTTTAGTGTTATATTTCATCATTTTAGCTATTTGTCTCTAAAAAAAAAAATGAGACTGAAATGGCAATTCGGTTCCCATCCCATTTCAATTTTTTGTGACGGCTCTGCGGAAAAACTGTGAAAGAGGGGGGGGGGACCGAAATGTCAATTCGGTCCCAGGAGAAAAAAAAAAATGGGGACCGAATTGACATCTCAGTTCTTATAGTTTTTGAAAAAACCAAACTAATTATGTTGATTTGCTAATTTTAATTTTTTTAATTATGGTTTTTAAAAAAATTTCAGAGCCACAGCCACTGTGTGCGCAGAGGCAGAGCAGTCCTACTCCTAGTCGAATATTTTTCTCTTCTTTTCTTTTCTTTTCTTTTCTTTTCTTTTCTTTTGTAGCTTAGAGTCCTAGTGGCTAGTGGTTCCAATAACACGCAGCATATGTGGCAAGCTATTCATTAATTCACCTTTTTCCTAACCATTACACTTATGGTTATAGATAGTTCATTCAAGTACCCGGTACACAGATAACTTCAGAAAAAATGTAACAGAATAATATGAGCAACAAAAGAATAATCTGCCCTGCCGACAGTCGATTGCAATTTGCCGACCATCTGAGTTGGGATATTTTCAATTTTTTTTTTGGAAATTTTATGTATACTTCTCAAAAACTTTAATTATGACCAACTCTATTTCTAGACTCACTCTTCCTCTACGATCATATATAATTATATATATATATATTTTATTAGGTTAATGAAAATAAGACCTTGATTCTTATTCTTTCAAAGGAAACTATATATTTTTATTAAAAAGATTTATAATCAAATCTTTTATAGACACATGTAAATTTGTGTTATTTTATTTGACAAGTTAATATATCAAACACTTTTCTATAAAGTTGGAATCTATTGATGAACTAACTTAACAATCTTAATAATTATCAGAAGTAATTTTTTATTTTGAATTTTTGATCTTTAGATGATCTATACCGTATTTATATCCTACACATGCATAAAAAATTAAATGACCAAAATTTGATGCAAATTTTACCGTTCTTTTTCAAATACTATATTGAACAGTCATTGATGAAATATCTATAAAACACATACATATTATGAAACTTAATTTACAATCAATCCGTACAGACAAACAACACGTTTATTTTGTTTTCTTCTATTTTCTAGATTTTTGTTAAAATTAGTCAACATTAATTTATGAAGATAATTATTGTCAGGAGATTTCAATTATTATCAAGATAATGAATGATGTGTGACATGTCCATTTTGTGGACAAGATGGACAACAAATTTCTCTAATGACAATTAGTATCTCTTTTCGTTTATTTTAAATTAAGATTTTCCATTTCAAATATAAACATTATTAGAATGATTTAAATCACCACTCTTTATATTTGAACATCGTACAATACGATTTATTTACGATTCACAATAAAAAATCACTTATAAAAAAATAAATAGAGTATTTTAGAATTTTGAATTTACTAGAAGGACCACGAAATTTTTTTATTTACTCACAAGTAAGGTTCTAAATAGCATTTATAACGTTATAGCGGGAAGGCTACAAAAAAAGCTATAGCGAATAGCGTCGCTATAATGGAAGCTATTCCAAATAGCATTTTTTTTTTTACATTCCGTATATTCAATATTTGTACTAAATATCAACATTATCTAAAGTCTCATAGAACAATAAATAACACCAAAGTAATTAAAAAATTATAATATTCATATTGAACCCGTACAAAGTCCAAATTGCGGTTCAAAATATCCATAGTAATATCATAAACTATCTATTTTTCCTATTAAAACTATCTTAAGCATCATGATTCATGACATAATAAATTTTTTCTATTCAAATTTTAATTTCGGTTTGGACTTTTTTTCTATTCAAATTGATTTATCTGTAGCAAGTAGCAACAAATTCAATTTCGGTTTGAGCTTTTTTGGGTCTTTATTTAAAACCCATATAAATTGCTTAAAAAAAAAAGAAAACCCATATTGTATAGCGCAAATAGCGGACCGCTATAGCGGCCGTAGCGCAAATAGCGTATTTTGATGTCATAGCGTAGCGTTTGGGGTCCAAAAACGCTATAGCGCGCTATTTAGAACACTGCTCATAAGTGATTTTTGAACCGAGATCATTAACTCAGATTCAATTTTTTTTCCCATTTCGAGTCTGCTGCTCAAATTGGTAATTCATTCCTGTATCCTTTTGTTTTTATTGGACTAAAGTAAAATAAAGTTGGAACGCAGTATTTACATTTTTTTATTAAATATATCTAAACCAGTCATTTAATGGACGGTCCCTATTTAAAAGGGAAACCGGCCATTAAATGGCCGGTCCCCTGATTTAGACCCTATAAATACCCATCTTTCTCTCTCTCCCCCTCACAATTATCTCAAATCGGTATAATTAGAAGGGAGAAAGGGACAGAGAGAAAGAGAAGACGATTTTATTGGCGAAAAAGGCGATATTTGAAGGGGCAAAAGGTATGAACAATAGAGAGCGAGGTAGAGAGCGAGGTGGGTCATCCAATTGTGGCCTAGCAAGAGGAGGGTCAAGTGATCGAGGTAAAGAGAAAGAGATCAAGGTAACAACTGAGATAAAGTCAACTATTGATCGAGCTACAAATAAGGGAGAAAAGAAATGTAAATATTACAACCAGGGAGTAAGGGACATATTATCTCATCGCCAATTTCGGACGATAATTTTGTGGAAAACCCCTACGGCTATTTTTCAAAAAAGAAGAATGTTGATCCAGAGCCTCTAGCATCGGACGATGAGTTCGTTCCGTGTGCTTATGATGGTAAAGTTGCCACTCCGTTTGATATAACTGGTCCAGATCCGACAGAATCTGATGATGACTTTGTTCCATGTACTTTCAAGGCTTGTTCTAAGAAGTAGAACTAATTATATTTTTTCTAGCTTTGTAGCCAATTCTAATATAATTTGTAGGCTCTCGTGGCAAAAAGAAAAAGAAAAAGAGGGGGACCGGCCATTAAATGGCCGGTTGAGAATTTTAATCGGGATCGGCTATTTAATGGTCGGTTTGGGCATTTTTAAAATTTCCAGATGAGTGTGGGCATTTTTATTAATCTGTAATTAACTTATGGTATTTTTAAAAATGTCGGTAATTCATTGGATAAAAGGCAGTCCTCTTTTTTGACTTGAACCTCACAATCTCCCTCAGAATTCTAATAAGAGTATACCGGCTGTGGCTAATTTGCTGCCGGTAGCAGTTCGGCCGAGGTGCTGCCGGGGCTATATTTAGCCGTGTGATGTCCAAACAACAAATTCAAACCGTTAGATGTTTAATCTATACTATAATCTACTTGGAGACCAAATTTTACATTTTTTGGAATTTTTTTACTATATATTAAGATGGTTTGAAAACCGCTGTTTTTAACGTTGCAGAAATTTACTAAAAACAGCGGTTTTCAAACCAGCTTAATATATAGTAAAAAAATTCCAAAAAATGTAAAATTTGGTCTCCAAGTAGATTATAGTATAAATTAAACATCTAACGGTTTGAATTTGTTGTTTGGACATCGCACGGCTAAATATAGCCCCGGCAGCACTTGGCCGAACTGCTGCCGGCAGCAAATTAGACAGACCCGAGTATACCATATCGAGAAATATTTGAATTTTTTTTATTTCTAAAAATAGAAGAAGAAAAAAAATGGTTTGTTGGATCCGTGTGGTAATGTGGTTGCCAATGCTGAGACGGCTCATGACATCCCACGTGAAACCCCCCTGCATCACGTGACAAGCAGGCACTTGCTGTCGGATCCGTATCCTCTGCATTAACTCAAAAGAGAATCTTTTGAGTTAATGAATTTCAACCGTTTGATTTTAAACGGAGCCAATCCGACTTGTGTTTATAATATAGGGACTTTTTAATATTAGTGCAGATCCAATTCGCACGAATTTTAAAATAAATTGGACAGTCAAGATTTATTAACTCAAAAGATTCTCTTTTGAGTTAATGCAGAGGATATGAATTCCTTGCTGTCCCCGACCGTCCCGTCCCAGAGAATATATATCATTATTTATTATAATTATATTATATCAGGCTGACACTGCTGACAGGCTGAAGCTGGATAATTAATTAATTATTAATTAAGAAAAGAGAAGCGGTGAAGGAACAAATTAAATGTGGTCTATCTTCTCCGCTCCAGCATATAAAGCACACGGTAGCTCTTACCTATTTTGCTCACACCTCTTACCTCTTACCTCTAGCTCTTCTTCTCCTTCAAATTAACTTAAAGCCGTGTTGTTAATTTCCACATAGCTGCATTTGCACCTGCACCTACAGACGAAAGAGCAATTAATTAAGACATGCATGCATGCTTAATTTTGTTTAGGTCATTAGGTGCAGTGCATATGCAGCTGTGTGCATCACGGTAGATTAATTTGTATGTGGATCCACATATATAGCTTAGCTAGCTTAGCTTCATGCATGTTGCTCCCTACGTTGATATATAGGTCAGAGTTAATTAATTAGCTTATATTTATCAGTTTGCTATAATTTATTATAATTCTTCGGGGATTTAATTGTCATTTATTATAACAACGTACGTACGTACAATACCATTTATTTACTTACGAAGTAGGTCAGTTTGAACGGTTTGAATTTTTCGTTTAAAATCTATTCAATAGGTTTTGAAAATCGATGTCACATGACACTAATGTCATACTAGCTAGCCGGACTCTATCGTATTGATAATGATATTTGTTTGCCAACCTCTCTCTCTCTATATATATAGAGATTGGCTAAGATACAAACATTAATTTGTTTTTAGCTTTCGGAACAAACGTTTCAGTTTTTTTATTTTCAAAGTCCAAACAGTCGATCCAAACCGTTAGATATTCAATTTATATTAAAATGTGCTTGGAGACCAAATTTTACATTTTTTGGAATTTTTTTACTATTTATTAAGATAGTTTGAAGGTCGTTGTTTTTCAATAGTGCAGAAGTTTAATAAAATCAGCGATTTTCAAACCATCTTAATAAAAATTTAAAAAAATATAAAATTTGGTCTCCAAACACATTTTAATATAGATTGAATATCTAACGGTTTGAATCAACTGTTTAAACTTTGAAAATCAGAAAACTGAAATATTTGTTCCGGAGACTAGAAAGAAACATTTGTATCTTAGTCAATATCTGTATCTATACAGAGAGAGAGAGAGAGAGAGCGCGCGCGAGGGGGGGGGGGGGGGGGGGGGGGGGGGGGAGAGCGCGCGCTCGCGCGGGGTCTAGAAGAGAACTTGGTTGCGGCGTCAGTTGCGGTTGGCCCATCGTAGCCTTTTTCTGTGACTGTGATTATGTCTAGCACCAGTCGTGTAATATTTGTTCCTCTATCTCTCTTATAAATTTTTAGTACTGATTAATCTTACACGGCTGCCGTTAGACGTGATTACAGAGAAATAAGAAATAAGTCAAACATATATTTCAACTATTAAATACAACTAAAATGATTACTGACATTAAAAAGTTTCAGATTTAATGAACGTGAAGGAAAATAAGAAAATATTTTTCTTTGAAAGACAACTTAGAATGCTTCAATGTGTATACCAACAATTAATTTTCTTCTTTTTTTCCGTTTTCATTAGAGCTGAAAACGGGTATGAATAATATGTGGATAATCCGGCTCTGAATTCGAGAAACATCAGTATCCGACTTAAACGGAGGTATATCCCGAACTATCTAAATCCAGAACACACCACAAATCCTCCGCTCTCCGAGATATCTCGAGGTTAACTACCTCCGTTTCAAATATATACTATCAAACAGAAGTAAGACACTCCCTTGTGGGACTAAATATTGCTGGACCATCCGGAAAAAGCAAAAGAGCCCAAGCCCTCTTTCCACTTGTTTTATTTTTTTTTCTTAAGAATTTCAACAGGCCCTAGGCTCCAAAATCTGCTCAAGATGAAAAATTTATTTAAAACCCTTAAAGCAGGCCTGCTAACGAGCGGGCTTTAGCTCAAACTCGGCTCAGCTCGTTTTAAGGCCTATAAAAGATCAACTCAAAACTCGGCTCATTTTTGAAGGGAAAAACTCATATCGGCTCGACTCGTTTTACCTCCTGATTCGGCTTGAACTCGATTCAGCCCAAAACTCAGCTCGGTTCGGAAACAAAAATCTGAACCTGTTCGCGTGCACGCTCTCTCTCTTATGAGTCTCCAGTCTCGTGACCTGTGTCTCTCTTAAATCTCAATTTTAATAATTTAATCCTCTCCATTCCTCTCTGAAGAGAGCAGGTGGTTTGAAATAAATTGGAGATGATTGCATTAATTTATTTATCCCTGGCCTTTTGTGCCTTAGCTGGATAGCATTTTTCACCCAACTTTACACTACCAACCCTCATATTTCCACTAATTGCAACAGCAACACTAAAATCATTAATTTTACACAATGCTCCGTGAAAACTCGAAGTAAGGAGACAACTCTAAGCAACGACACAGAAAGAAAACATGGAGGCGGGAGAGGGGCCAGATCTGGAAAAATGCAGAGGCGGGGGGCTGTAGTAGTTAAAGGGAAAGTAAGTAAAGAAGGGATTAGGCAGACGTGGTGTGGAGTAGGAGTTAGTCGGAGGTCTGTACGGCGGCGGAGATAAGTAGGAGTTGCTGTTGGGAGGAAGCGGAGAGGAATAGGAGAGGAGACTGAGAGCGAGAGAGTCGGAGAGGTGACAGCCAAAGCAGTTGCGATTCGAACTCGATGGGCGGCTCGGCTCAGCTCGGATCGCCTCAGTTAGAACTGAATGTTTTTTAGTTTGGGCCGAGTTTGAGCTTAGCTCGAATTAAGCTCAGCTCGATTGAACTCATTCCATTGTCCAGCTCGTTTGTCCATGGACAAGCTCGGCTCATTAGCAGGCCTACTTAAAAGCTAGAATTTTGTTCCGATCATGCCAGTCTTTAGTGTTTTTGAATTTAGTTATAAACCTAGCATGGTCATTCGTAATTCTTACAAAATATTTTATTACATGAGTAAATAAAATATGTGTTCTTAATTTTCTTAATTTTTTTATTCATATGACTCAATTATCTGACAATTATTCATTTTGTATCTGTATTCGAATCCGTATTTGTGAATTATCAGCTCCGAATCCGTATCCATTTAAGGTGGATTTGATTGTACATTTTGATATCCGTATACTATCGGCAACCGTATTCGTATCCGCTCATTGAAATGTAAATATGAATATGGTTTTACTATCCGCTCCGTATCCACTCTGTTTTCACCGGTCTCCATCATACCATCACCTTTTAATTTTTTAGTATCACAAATTCTAAAACTTATCTGTAAAAATAAAATCACTAGATATGATTTATATTGGTTTTAGTACTTGCACATAAAAAAATATCACTTTTCGATTTTATTTTTATATAATCAGTAGGTTGAAAAATTAACGTTCAGATATTCGTATTTTTATAAGCTCTTGATAGTAATCAAAATAAAGTTAAACTGTTATAATTATTTATATATGCATAGAAATATAATATAGACAACATCTAACTATTTTATTTTAATATTAAAATTGTATGTTAGGTTGTTAAGTTTTTTAAAAGACATAACAAATAAATAGATGTATTCGAACCTTCCTCTGGTTTAATATAAATTTCTAAGCTCTTGATCTTTAGAGGGGAGATACAATTTACAAAATAAATTGCATATTAAACAATGACAGCTACCGATTTGGCAGAAAAAAAGTGTAGTGTCCAGCATACATTCGAGTTTAAATCTCGCATGGTAGAAGAAGTGCTAGAAATTTTAGAGAATTTTACAAAGAAGATTAGAAAATTGATAATTAAATAACAGTAGAGTATCAATAAAGAGGAGGGCTCAAATACCCCGTTGCATTCATGCTCCAATCACATCTCATATCTTTATTTCTGATTTTAAAGTCAAACACACAATCCGAACTGCTCAACATGATATCCATATTAATATGTACTTGGAGACCAAAATTTATATTTTTTTTGAAATTTGTTTACTATTTTTTAAGATGAGTATAAGATCACTGTTTGTTAGATAAATTTGGATCATCTAAAAACAATAATTTTGTGCTTATCTTAAAAAATAGTAATAAAGTTAAAAAAAAATATAAAATTGGACCTCCAAGCACATTTTAACGTGGATATCATGTTGAACGGTTCGGATCATGTTTTTGGACTTTAAAATTGAAGATAAAGATGTAAAATGAGATTGAATCATGAAAACAATAAGACATTTGAACTCTGCTCATAAATAAAAGAAAATTACGATACTTTCAGATGTCGAACTTTATCGGTATTGTATAAAAAATAATAATAATAAATACAAGGATATATCTAACTTGTGCGATATATATATTCTAAAAAATTCCAATTACTTTTATGTATCAAATTTGAGTTGTATTGAAATTTGATTAATCATTGACATAATATTTTTTTTTCATATCTTTGAAGGCTCAAATTAGACACAGGGACGGGGTATTCAAGAAATAAAAAGCACATTAAAATTTAACCTTTTTAATTTGAATAATATTTTTCAAATATGAGATAATATATAAAAATGGAATGTACCTAAAAACCACTGACAAAGGAAGAACTGCCGAATGAAAGTCTCATCTGCCCAGCATGGGTCTACAGTCATACCAAAAGAAAAAAAGAAAAAAAATGAAAAATATAAAGGTCTGATTGATGGATCGGCCATTATATTGTTTTTGCTTCTTTTTCATTCTTCTTAATTATACAATATTATCAGGAAGGATGGGCACATACAAAATGTTTCGACTTCCAAGAGCCCTTCATAGTTGGACTGAGAATGGATTCTTTTCGATCTCTCACTCACATGATCATAGATTTAAAAGAAACAAATTCTATAACTATTGGTTGAGAATTCGATCCCAATTATAATTAAATTGTTTAAATCTAAACTCAAAACTTAACTTACGGACTCCAAATTAAAGTAGAAATAGAAATACATTAATTGCATCCTTTTCTTTTCTTTTCTCCTCTCACCTTTTTAATCAAAATTCGGTGTAACCAAAATGAAATTGAAGGAGCTCTCCTGTTTTATTCCGGAGTAGGAACTAGGAACTAGGAAGCGGTGACACTTATGCACCTATGCTCCCACCGATTGGACAAGAAGGGTCGATTTCTTTTTAATTCCTTTTCTAATCTCGATTATGTTTTGACTTCTAGAAGAAGAAGACAACAAAAAAGGAGAAATAATAAAATTATAACCAAAGAATTAAAAACACAACAAAGCCCGTTGGCCCCGTTCCCTCGAATAGAAAGGAAAACCAAAACTTAAACCATTCATTGATTCATAGCATTTAGCAACTGAGGCTGAGGCTGAGCTCAGCGAGAATTGAGAAAGAAAGAAGCAAGCAACAGTCTTTTATTGGTTATTGCCCTTTTCGTCATTTTTTTTCAGTCCAACTTTTCGTCTAAATAGAACTAAATAAAAGACGAGGAATAAAGAAAGAAACAGGAGCCCCGCTCATGGCTTCTACAGCCTTTCGTTTGAGGCGCATCGGCGCCATCATAACCATCTCTGGCGCCACTCTCGCCGCCACCGCCACCGCTGCCTCAGCTCAGTCAAACGCCGGAGATGGGACGGCTCTGGGGGCAGCGCGGCAGAGAGTCGCTGATCCGGCTGCGGTGGTGCCACGTCGCAGCGTGCAAGAGGCAGCGCTTGCAGGTACTAGTCGGGTTAACCCGCTTGATATGCTTGTGATCGGCGGTGGCGCCACGGGATGCGGGGTGGCGCTTGACGCCGCGACCAGAGGGTTGCGGGTTGGTCTGGTCGAGAGAGATGATTTCTCTTCTGGCACGAGCTCTAGGTCTACGAAGCTCATCCATGGCGGTCAGTGCTTTTTTATCTGTTTCCGTGGCACGAATAACATTGGGATTTGTGTACACAATTAAATCGTTCTTCTTTGGTGTATGACTTGCTCTTTTTTAGTAAGAAGGAATTTTTGAATTCCTGATATTCCAGTTGTGTAGAAAGACCTAACCATTTAATTATCACCACCTTTATTTAGATTTAGATTGGTTGTGGTGCATTCCTTATTCTTGTTTTCTTTTTAATATAATATCATGTGCTAATGCAGATTGGACTTTAAAATCTCTCCAAACCGACAAGTGAAATTAAAAATTAAAATAAAATGCACTAACTGATTATTCATTGCGTATATTTCTGATGTACCTCCTGGCTGTCTTTCATTAATATCTGCAATTTTTGTTCCAAAATAACGTTTAAGCCAGACTGCATTGAGAACTAGATTAAATTATATTGAAATTGGTAGAACCACCAAATTTCCCTGTTATGTGACATTACTATATTTTGCATGCCTCAAATGCAGGAGTTCGTTACTTGGAAAAGGCTGTATTTAATTTAGACTACGGCCAGTTAAAACTAGTATTTCACGCGCTAAAAGAGAGAAAGCAAGTGATCCAAAATGCACCACATCTCTGCCATGCTTTGCCGTGCATGAATCCATGCTTCAGCTGGTTTGAAGTGGTGTACTATTGGTCGGGCCTAAAGCTCTACGATCTGGTGGCAGGCCGACAAATGCTCCACCTGTCGCGATACTATTCAGTGGAGCAGTCAGCACATTTATTCCCCACACTAGCCACGAAAGGAAAGGGTAGGAGCCTGAAAGGTACTGTGGTATATTATGATGGTCAAATGAATGATTCAAGGCTGAATGTGGGGCTTGCATGCACTGCTGCTCTGGTGGGTGCTGCAGTGCTAAATCATGCTGAGGTTGTTGAGCTTATAAAGGATGAGGTTGATGAGAGAGTGGTTGGTGCGAGAGTAAGAGATACGATTTCAGGTTAGAGAAAGTCATCTCCTTTTGTTTCTTTTTAGGTGTTACCATGCTCGAGCTTGTTACCCTCCTATAGGCATAGGTACCAACCAGATTGCAAATTTGTTATTTTATTCAGCTTTTTTCGTGGGCCTTTGGTTTTACATGAGGTTGTAGACATGAATTGAGGCTTAATTTAGAAAACATTTTGTGAACTCAGTATAAATTGGTCAACCAGCATTTAAAACTACTGAGTGGTGATTGATAGGCACGATTCGTTCATGCATATTGCTTCCAACATACAGTACACTAACTTTTTTCTTATTTGGAAAAGAGTTTTAAGTAGTGCTTGGTTTTGTTGAAACAAACAATTACTAAATATTTCCCAAAACAGAAAGCGACATTGCTGTTCAAAATCTGGAGTCCTCACTGGTTGTTGTTATTTGCTTCTTCTTATATGTATAACATACAACATAAACTCTAAATCATATCTGTCAGGGAAAGTGTTCGATACATATGCAAAGGTTGTGGTCAACGCAGCAGGCCCATTCTGTGATGCAGTTAGAAAAATGGCGAACAAAGATGCAGAGCCCATGATATGCCCAAGTAGCGGGGTCCATATAGTGTTGCCTGACTACTACTCCCCAGAAGGGATGGGTCTGATTGTACCAAAAACAAAAGATGGTCGAGTCGTGTTCATGCTTCCCTGGCTGGGTCGGACCATAGCAGGGACCACTGATTCGAGCACCACAATCACTATGCTTCCTGAGCCTCATGAGGATGAGATTCAATTCATTTTGGATGCCATTTGTGATTACCTCAATGTCCAGGTTTGTTGTTTGAACATTCACATTCTCCTTTAGTTCAAGTGTAGGATCAGGAGCATAGGAATTACCATTCCTTTTTGTTTAAATTTCTTAGGTGAGGCGTTCTGATGTTCTTTCTGCATGGAGCGGCATACGGCCATTGGCCATAGACCCTAATGCAAAGAGTACTGAGAGTATTTCTAGAGATCATGTTGTCAGTGAAGATTTCCCTGGATTAATCACAATTACTGGTGGAAAATGGACCACTTATAGAAGGTTAAAAGAAAAACTAACAACATATTACTTGACATTATTTTTTTTTCTGTGTGAGTTGCTTCTGGTGTTTTGCTGGTTTTTATATATTCAACATTCTCATCGACTTTTTCCTATATTTCTTTTGTATGCAATAGCATGGCTGAAGATGCAGTTGATGCGGCTATAAAATCAGGCAAGCTAAAAGCGCAAAATGGGTGTGTGACCGATCAGCTCCGTATTGTAGGTGGTTATGGCTGGGACCCAGCATCATTCACTGTCCTTGCTCAGAATTATATTCGCATGAAGCAGACTAAGGGGAAAGTTATTCCAGGCGCAATGGACACTGCTGTTTCCAAGCACTTATCTCATGCTTATGGGTCTGCGTCTGAACATGTCGCAGCAATTGCTCAGGTTCATTTTTTTTGGCACATTCAGACCAAACAAGCTGTTTCAGAATGGGATCTATGTATCATTGTTATCTACTGTTCTATGTTTGCATGTTGTGATTGATTGCTTACCACAAATTTGGTACCCTGTCAGTCAGTGACATTATGGGTATGGACTGCTCCCAACTGGTTGAGTGTTTTGTATGTGGTTCTTTTCACTTTTGTTTATCCTGCTTGACTTGTGACATTCACATGCCTTATTTTCTGTTTCTTTTGTTTGAACTATACATATATTTAGTCTTACTTGCCAGTAAATACAATATATTTTTCTTCTATTATAGAATGAGAATCTAGGGAAGCGGATAGCTCATGGGTACCCGTATCTTGAGGCGGAAGTTGCTTATTGTGCGCGTAACGAGTACTGTGAATCTGCAATTGACTTCATTGCCAGGAGGTCCCGGCTCGCATTCCTTGACACGGACGCAGCCAGTCGGGCACTGCCACGGATAATCCAAATCCTAGCCACTGAGCACAACTGGGACAAGTCCAGGCAGAAGCTGGAGTTGCAAAAGTCAAATGAGTTCTTGGAGACCTTCAAGTCTTCAAAGAATGCACAGTTTAGGGATGGGAAGCACAATGGTAAGTTATGTTCTTTCAATATTTTTACTTTCAATTGTCTTAAAAGCTCTCTCATTGCATTTTTATTCCAAGGAAGGCTGATAATGGCTGCAAAATAAATCACCAAGTTAATGTTTCTGCTATGCCTGATGTTTTGCGGTCCAAAAGGTGTTCCAATCCATATCAATGAGACTATAGGGAAGAAGAAAAGGTTATACTGTTACAAATGAAGTTCATCGGCTGCAGTTTAGTGATATTTGGGGCTGAAGTCAGGGGAGGAACTAGAAAATTTAGATTCGGGGGGCTCGAAATGTAAATGTATAATATGAATATGTAGCCACTAGAATTTGAACCCAAGTCTCTACAATCATAAAGCGAAATCCTTACCACTAGGCTACAAGCACATATTTAACATTTTATGAGGGAAGCTAAACTATATAAAATCTTTACAAAAAAAAAAGAACTTCAATGATTAAAAAAAATTTAAATCATGGAGGTGGCTAAGCATCACTGGCTTGATTTTGGATTTTAGATTCGCCCTTGGCTGAAATTATTTCCCTCTTTGGGTTTGATTGCCTATATAATTTCACTGAGAACCATACTCTTGTTACTTTTTCTAATCCCTTGTTCCTTTCTTATTGTTTTTGAAGGGAAGTGAGTCAAAAGTGAAGCTCTGAAGAGTAGAGGACCTCCATAGAATTTTTTTTTTCTTCCTTGCCTTTCTTTCTCTTTTTGATGAAACCGCGAAAGAAAAGTTGTCAATAAATTTGTCTCTAACAAAAGTAACTGATGCACATAATAATAATACAAAGCTGAAGCTAATGTGCAGAGCTGAAGGAGAACAGAGTATGTACATTCTGATACTAAGCTTTGCAATTTTTTGTTCTTATAGAATCAATTCAACACAGTTTGTGAATGGATCTCTTGAAAAAAAAAAAATGAATAAAAGTTTCTGAATGACGGAGCATTTCTTGTTGCGTTTTATGGTTATTGAAATCTTGTCATCCCGAAGGATTTGCATTCATTGGTTAAATTCAAAAAGTGTGTGAATGATTTACATATATTGGCAACATATTTATTTGACAACGGTGACGACTGGTAATGCTTTTATTCAAATCAAAGAAGTAAAATAATAGAAGATGAAAAAAAAAAATTAGAAGAACATAAAAGATAACCGCAAGAAAATTAAAGATAACTAGTAGAACATTAAAAACAATTAATAGAACATAAGAGATAATAAGTACAAGATAAAAGATAATTAGAAGATTAACATAAAATACAAACTAGAAGAAAATGAAAGACATAACCAGTAGAACATAAAATACAGCTAGTAGAAGATGAAAGGTAACATTTAATCCTCACACTTGGTCATGTATCTTCTTCTAGTTGTCAGTTCAACCCTATGCAACCAAGTTTATGCCATGAAAAATCCAGTCCCAAAAAAATGCGGTACAAAATAGAAGAAAATGCATAGAGGAGAGAAAAACAGCTAAAAAACTCGGGAATAAAAAACTAAGGCAATAGTGGAATTAATTACATAAATTAATGAATAAGCAGTTTAATTAATTTTGAATCAAAGCAAAAAATATTAGGAGAAGATGAAAAACAACTAGAAGATTAAAGACAACTAGTAGAATTTGAAAACAACTAGTAGAATATGAATGACAACTAAAAGAAGATGAAAGACAACCAGTACAAGATAAAAAACAACTAGGAAAAGATGAAATACAACTAGAGGAAGAAAAAAATATAACGAGATTGATGGGTGTAATTGTGATAAGGCTAATAAAATTTATAACCCGGTTTGCTATCGAGTCAGATTACAAGCGCATAATTCTATTGAGTAGTATAAACGAGTGTCGATCCGCAGGAAATAAGATTTAAGGTCTTGAGCGATTAAATCACAATATTTCAAAAAGCTAGACAAATTCTGAAATCAAAGAGTTGTTGTTTCAACATCAATGTATTTGGCAAAACTTAAAAGTAAGTAAAAATAAATAAGATAGAGATGTGGATTCCTAGAGTTTTGGCACACCGTTGTTACTTCAATCCGCTTTGATTCTTACCTTGTTTGATGTTAGTTTTCAGTTGTTGTATGAGGGTTTCTAATCCAATTTAGTGATTATCGCTTTCGCCTAGTAACCACACTACCAATCAAGAGATCCCATTAAGGCTTGTCTCGATTGGTGCAAGGAGATATGTGATTAGCCTAAAAGAATTCAGATTTCACTTATTGGGTACGTCGCCCTATTATCTTGGTTATATTGGGTGTCCCCATGGTAAGGCACAACAATGCGATATTCGTCTGCGAATGTCGAGACTCCCATGTGTACTTTTGTTGATCCAATTAGTGTATCTCCGGTTAAGGTCTCCACCACTAATCTAGTATTTTTATTCTCTCTTATCCCAATTTGATTAGCCCAATGATGACTAACTTCCATGTGTGACCATCACATGACGGTCTACACTAATAAACAAAATCAAGTAAGATAGAACATAGAGCGCAAAAACAATCGAACAACAAAATGCTAAACAATGATCAAATAAAAGTATATATCAAAGCATCATGAGTAACAAGGTTTACTGCCAACTCTAAGAATCTAAACTTAGCCGCTAAACGGCATGTTTACAAAGAGATAAGAGAAAGATACAACCATACATGAAGTACCCTCCTACTTAATCTCTACATACTCCTCTCTTCTCACTTAAGAAAATATAAACACCAAAAATACAAAGATATGTTTTTGTTCAGTCCAAAGGTCTTATATAGGAGTGAAGGGGCACTTGAGGATAAGTGGAGTCCAAGTTATCTGATCTGGATACAACTGTCAAAGATTTCACCAAAGGGCGTCTCGGGTGCGGTCCATATTGGCTAATACGGACTGTACTCCCACTGTGTCGGTGCAGGAGTTAATGCGTATTTGGCCTTCTTTGGTCCGTACTGGGGCTCTGGTCCGTATTGGCTAATACGGTCCGTACCAGAGCCTTAGTCAGTGAACTGCGCTTTTTCGATCGACTTAATTCTTGCTCCAAATGATGTAAAATAGCCTCAAAACATGGTTCCTGCACTAAAATATAACATAGGGCAACGGTAACATTTTTCACATAATAATTAAACATAAATGTGAGAAAATAAGGCAAAACCTAAGCAAAATCCTACGTAATATATTACCAAAATAACCTAAGCCAAAACCTTATGTAATTTATTACCAAATGATAAATTGCACCTATATATATTAAATTTTTCTTTTTTTTATAATAAATTTGCAATAATTTTTGTAACTGGAAAATACAATTTTGTGTCAGTTTGTCCTATCTCTTAAAATAAATGAGCGTGGATTAATTACACCTTTGCAACTCAACCGAAGTCTAGGCCCACATATATCTTTTTGGGAGGGGTCTACAGAACTGGAAGCCCAATTACCCTTATCTGCACTCGATCTCCATTTGAATTGCACTGGAGAGAACAAATCGCAGTGAGATCCACACGCCACAATTGCTCATGGCAGCAATCTCGTCGCTCACTTGTTATCTTCGCCTCTCTTCTCGACTCTTTTCCTTCTCCTCACGATCTATTCCTCCCTCGACCCGAATCCAGGTAGTACTAATTCGAAGGCAATCGATTTTTTTCTTGCAGTTATTTGGGTTACTTAGCTGTTGAACTGTTTCGCGCATTGAGTTGCAGAGATTTGGTCGATTGCGTTCCTTGTCTACGATGGCGTCTCCCAAGGAATCCCCCTCCAACAACCCTGGCCTCCATGCAGAGATTGATGAGGCGACCAAGAGCTACTTCTTGCAACAAACGGTATTAATTTTTAATTGCTTGCTAATTTTATCATTAATTACTTCAGGACCCAATTTATTATATATTTTATTTGAAAATCTCTACAATCATCATAAACAACCTAGACAGTAAAACTGTAAAACTATAAAGTCTCTACATTTAATATCCTACATTTGGGATGTAAATTATTGTAATGGACAAACTGTGTTGTTATTGCCTCTGGATCAACTGATTGAAATTAGATGGTATGGATTAAGATTTATCGGGCCAGATTAATTGGAAATGAACTGGATAATTTGGATTGAAATAACATCGGGGCTGAGCCAGAAGAAATTTTTAATGGCAGTCAAGTATCATACCAAATGTTGACATCAATATAATGATCATGTCAAAAACATGGATTCTAACTATGGGTTAAAAAAAAAAAATGGAATGATTCTCACATTTTTTATGGGGGTCAAATATAACTTTTCTTAAGAAAAATATTTTTATAATACCAAAAGTACATGCATTATCATCAGATAAAAGATTGGAGGCACATTGGCTTCCATTTTTGTTACTAGATCTCCCCATGAGTGACACAATCATCCCAGGACAACATTGAGAGCAGATGAGGAAATATCAAATATGCCTCTTTTTATAAATGATTTGAAATTTGCAACCATCTGTGTCGAATGCCCTGCAGCAGAATTCCAAATTATTCTTATGTTGCATAGAATTTGACACAGAAGCAATGTACAAGAATGACTACGCTCCATAAGTTACTTTTTAGTTTTACAAATTTGGTCATCTTGATTTGAAATTTATCCAGGACATTGTCATTCTATACATTGTTGATTTGATCCTATCACTTCTGCAGTTGTATCTCTGTGAGGATGTAAATCTTTAGCAATAGTGTTATCTTTTTTACTGGTGCCTTCTGTGTATTAATTAATTGTGGAAATACTGCACAGAAAATAGCTAAAATGTTATTTTTAATGCATTGCTGATATATAATTTTTGGAGGCATTATTTACCAGAGCATACGGCTTTTATTGGGATAACTTAGCCTAAGGTCATTAATTATTCCCCATGGGTTCAGTTTAGTCAGATAACTTTGATTTGTCCTTTTGTTTGGATAGGTTGTCGAATTAGGGTTTCAGCTATCTTGGGTTGTTGCATAGGAGTGGAGGGGATTTTATGGGGTGTTTTAATTTAGATGTGGACTAGCTGATGCATTCATTGTATACATGTTTCTTCTTCAATAGAAGCGGTGGCAGAGTTGTGCCACTACGTTAAAAAAAAAATCTGATTTGTTCTTCCACAGGCAGTAAACTTTCCTTTATCTACATCATTCAAATTCAATTTGTAAAAAAATTAGGAATCAGTTTGTCAACAGATTTCTTCACCCGTAATAAATAAAGGAAATTGTTTCATTAGTGATCTTTGGGCAAAACATATTTTACATATTTACTTGGTTTTGAAATTTGAGAAGTTTTCACAAACTAATTGCCTGCATTTGCATGAAAAGTGACAGGTTAGGTGTATGATGCGTAAAGTTCACGACTTAAAATGCATGTTATGGAATAGTTCACTTGGCTAATGAAAGTATAGTGCTTTTGGAGGACAAATTGAAGGTGACTGACTAAAATGAAACATAGGTTATAAATCATCGACCTCTTGTGAAATCAAGTTATCTATATTTCGCAAGTACTCACACGATCACACCATGCCACCTGTATGGGTTAGCTGAAAACCATCTTTTTATTGTGATTTGTAAGTTCTAGAAGGAAGCAATGTTTTTTCCTAGTGTCTTTGTTTTGAAGTTTGTATTGCTGTGTGTTAATTTCCTTAATTGGGGTTATTTTGGTGTTATTTGTAGATGTTCCGAGTAAAGGATCCTAAAGTCAGTCTTGACTTCTACTCCCGTGTATTGGGCATGTCGTAAGTTTACATCTCAATCAGTCATAGAATGTGTTAGATGCTGCCTACTTGGGTATAGCTTCTAATTTAGTTGAGAATAAATCAACTCAGGTTGCTTAAGAGGTTGGATTTCCCTGAAATGAAGTTCAGTCTGTACTTTCTTGGCTATGAGGTGAATCTCTTATTTGACTATTTTTTTATTAAAAAGTTGATATTCTAATATGGTTAATTAGTTATATATCTTTGCTTTTATCAGAATGTTGCATCAGCTCCAGTCGACCCGGTTCAGCGGACTGTGTGGACCTTCGGTCAGAAAGCCACCTTAGAGCTAACACAGTATGAATTTTTTTGTTTTTTGCTTTTTTTATACAGTAAAATTTTCTGTAATAAAGATATTTAACTAAAACCAATTATATCATTTATTCTGGCTTGACCTTGATTTAGCCTTTGTTAATAGGTGTAAAGATGAGGCTAAATTGGGTTAGAAAATGAGCAAAAATTTGTTAGGCTTTACAAATGAGGCTTTAAGGAACTCTTTGATACTTGGGTTCAATATTCTCTGAGTTTAGGTTACATGTAAATGATCTTAATCAGCTAGGCATGAATTTGCTCTTATACAAGGTAGGTATGGTGGTCTGGCATCGGTTATATTACTCCAATACTTCTTATAGGTATGTATCCGATATGGATACCTGTATGATACGTATCGGAGGCATACAGCAGTACTCTAAATGGTTTGACTTGAGGATACGGTCAACAATACATGTATCCATGCATGAAAGAGATCCTTTTATTACCTGCCATGTACTATTTGTAGATCCTCTAACTTCTAATTTTCTGTGTCAATAATCTTACAATAAAAAGTTGGATGTGGTGTATATTCTTTACTCGTGTATTTTCATTTATTAAAAAGAAAAAAAATACTATTAGAATTTTCAAAATAAAATATTGTTTATGCATAAATATAAGAGAAGTTATAAAATAACATATATAGTAGACATCATATTGTAATTTTGCAGTTATTATGCATCCCTGTATCTGCATCATATTAGATATGATACTATCTGTTTTAGGCAACTTAGGTTGTCAATTTTATGGATAATGATGGTATAATTTTCTGTTAATCATGTAGTAATTGGGGCACAGAAAGTGATCCTGAGTTCAAGGGTTACCACAATGGTAATTCTGATCCACGTGGCTTTGGTAATTCTCCATAAATATTCATATCTTTATCTACTTCTAGTTTTTACTCCTATGAGCTCCTCTTTGCATTATGTGCCTGTACAGAATATCGGAACTGTTGTTGTTTCAGGTCATATTGGCATAACAGTGGATGATGTAAACAAGGCATGTGCTCGCTTTGAGAGTCTTGGAGTTGAATTTGTAAAGAAACCTGATGATGGTACTTCTTTCTATGCATCTTTCATTTAATATAATTAATTATAGATGCTGGAACTTCAGAATACATTGTACACCTACAAAAGGGTGGTTTACCATTCTTCTTTTTACAAATGTTGATATTGTGCTATTATTTGTTATGCTGATTACTTTGTCCATTCTTTGTTTTAATGAAGATTATTTGACAAACTATGTGGAAATTTGTTTGTAGGAAAAATGAAAGGGATTGCATTCATCAAGGACCCTGATGGTTACTGGATTGAGATTTTTGACCTAAGCAGAATTGGAGGCGTGACTGCTGATGCATCTTGAGGAAAAAACTGTTTTGGAAAATAAATTGCATGTGTTTTTAAATAAAATATTTTCTTTTGTATGTTTAAAGCTTTTTTTTTTTTCATGAACTCTTTTTATGTTGACTCTGAGGGGGATCATTTGGCTCTTGAGATCTCTGTTGGATAAATTTTTGAATTATGTGTCTTCCAAAGTTGCTTTGATTAATGCTTTGTTTATAGGGCTGCACAAAAAATTTAGTTCGTGATTCGATTCGAGTTTGATTCGAAAAAGTTCGTAAAAAATTCGATTCGAAATTGAGTTCGTTCGAAATTAATTCAAACCAAACTCAAATTGGAATTGGTTCGTTCGAAATAGGTTCGCGAACTATTCTAATTTGAATCTCAAAGTAACGAGAACTTTCCGCTGATGACTTGTGTTCGTTGATGACTTAAAAGTTAAAACATAAGGCTGCCTAGTCATAAGTCATAACTCGTAAGTCGTAACTCTCGTTCTCAGTTCTGAAACCCTAGCTGACTTTCACCTCTCGCTCTCAGCGACTATGATCACTCTTCTTTGTAAAAAAGTTCATAAAAAATTCAAAATTGAGTTCGTAAAAAATTTGATTCGAAATTAAGTTCGTTCAAAATTAATTCAAACCAAATTTAGTTCGAAATTAATTTAAACTAAACTCAAACTGGAGGTAAGTTTGATTTGGTTTGGTTCGTTTGTAGCCCTATTTGTTTATGCATTTTTCACATTTGTACTTGTTTTGTATGTTATTGTGGTGATCTAATTCTGAAATAATTCCTCTGAGCAATTTGTCTAAAGATTTAATCAAACTATATCTGCTAACGAAACGATCTGTTAGCTTAACTTAATTTTCCCAAGTAATGATAAAAGGTCAAAATGTGCTTCCAAATAAAGATCTATAATAATAAGCTAATGCATACATAATAAACAAGGGAAAATTAGTTTTATGCCACCCCAAAACATTGAAATTAGTTTTTTGCCACCCCAAAACTTGAAATTAGTTTTTTGCCACCCCAAAACCAATCAATTTATGAAATTGCCATATTTATACAGCTGATATACATATTTGATTAAAATTAATCTGAAAAGTGTTGTATAAAAAACGTATTTTTGTATTTCCAATTTTACCCTTCCTTCAATTAAACAGAGAAAATTAAAATTGATTCTCCAGTCACTCTCTCACTCTCCCTCCCGTAATCCCTAGCACCCAAACTCTTCTCTCACGATCTCTCTCTCCCACTCGCCGAGCACCTCAACCAAGTCGGAAAAGCCTTCCTCTCGCGATCTCTCTCACTCGCTGAGCACCTCAACCAAATCCAGTTCACATCTGTTTCTCCCTCTCCCTTCCAGTCCCCTTCCTCTCGCGATATCATTTCCACCAGCCTTCCGCAATGAATCGCCATCGGCCACTGGTGGAGACTCACACGACGTCCTCCTCAGAGATCTCCACAACTTCGGCTCAGCCAAGCCGCTCCTCTCCGTTGCCGATGGTGCCGTGTCCCAACTGTGGCCACAAAGTGATCAAGCTCGTGAGCCAAACTCCGTTGAATCGAAACAAAGTGTTTTACAAGTGCCAAAAAAACACAAAGGTATGTAATTTTAGCAATTTTTATTTAGATTAAGTACTGAAATTTGATTCCATATACAACGGTACTTTAGCCGATTTTTTGTTTTTTCAGTGATTATACTGGCACTTGTTGGAATTTGTTACCACTGTAAAGAACAAATGAGGAAGTAACAAGGCTAGTATCGAAGTCTCAGGAATTAGTCATGTATCAGTTAGATCATTACTGGTACATTACATTTAGTTGCTTGCAACTGGTAATGAAACTTAAACCAAGTTGCTGAAACCCTAATTAGTTTCACTTGTTACTTTGTTTAAGAAGAAGATTACACAAATGGGGGTCTGTTTATATTTAAACATATATTAGAAATAGTATAGCTATTATTACTTAAGTACCTTGTTTAGTTAGTACTGTTGACAAAACCATTACCCATACTTGTACCAAACCACTAAATCTATTGCTCATTAACCATTCAGGCTTCCATACCAGGACATTATGTACCAGTCTAGTGGTACTGGTAAGGATTTTAGACTTGATATATCCAGCTAATAAACTATTTAATTTCTCTATTTCACTAAAAGGATCAGGTATGATAAGAAGTAAAAGGTTAATCTAAGTTGGGGTATTGATAAAGGAACTGCCATGTATTTATGCTATGTGCAAAATGCCATGACTTTCAACTTCTCCAGTAAAAGGTTGTCAAACTTACTATGAACTTTCGGATATGTTAATAGGGTTAATTTGGATTATAGATAACGAACTTTTTTTTTTTTGTAATTGCAGTGGAATTATAGTTGCAATTTCTTCATTTGGGAGGAGTACGATGAATTTCTTTGCGAATTAGGGATTGTGAAACAACAGAGTGATGTCGAGCATGTGGTATCAAACGTTCGTAGAAATGAAGCTCGATATGATGTTGAGATGGGAGAATGGAAGGAACACAACTCTCGCCTTGTTAAATTAGTGGGGCAAATCAAATTTCTCGTTGCTATTATTGTCTTTGTGATGATCGGTGTTTTAATTGTAATGATATGCAAGTAGCGTTGATGTTTGGATGTTAGAATTTTAGAGTTCTGTTAGACTTTTAGGGTTATGTTTTAATTTTAGCTATCTTGTTGAATTTGCTTTGTAAAGATGACGATATATGGATGCTATTTTGTTCAATTCTAATTCTAACTATTTTGTTTAATTTGATATATGACAGGTGCTTTAATTTTTCTTTTGCTGAATACCAGACTTTGGAAATTAATTCCCAACAATTGGCTTAACCAAATTTCTTGTTCTTTATATGGAGATTCACTCGAAGTTATGTTCTATATTCTTGAGAAATTCCAGATCCATTAGAAGTTTAGAGCTATATCAAATAAATATTTTCATGAAAGGGTATTTGCTGGTACCAGTGCTGGAATATTGCAGTTTTTGTAATTTTCAGGTGTGAACTTTAAAATTAGCTAATATATAGCTAGAAAATGCTAAAATTGTGAAATTTGATTCTAAATCGTGTGTTTTGAAGTCCTCTATCCATCTATGTCTTTTTTTTGACCATATTACCCTTTTATCAGTAGGTCTGTACAGATTTCAGATGGTGGTTTTGTGGGCTGTTTTCTGATACCAGTTTCACCCTTGCTGACAGGCAATTTTGTGATTTTTATTGAGAGCAATTGGTTGGGCCAAATTTGGAGTTCTTTATATAGAAATGACCAGCAAATCTTGAACTATATGCAGATTTAATTTCAAAACTTTTGTGATTCAGGAACTATGATGAACATATGGTTTTCTAACTGATAAATTCTAGGCTGATAGAAATTTTCTTGAAACAGTCTCATTTTCACTGTTTTGACTTATTTCACAATCTTGATACAATCAATTGGTTCAATGATTTTTGTGTTAAGTCACATGGATTTACACTTTGATGACAATTCAAATGGCCAAGTATCAGATTTTAATTCCTTGTAACGCTTAACATTCATATCATAATGTATTTAAGGAGTCCAATTTTGAATAACTATATATCTGTCATCTACATATAACAAAAAGATGACATCATGGTTCTTGTTCTGATTGTTCTATGAAATGGACTAATTTGCCCTTTGTACCAGTAACATGCATGTACTGGTACATATGTTTTGTGATGTTCTAAAGATGTATGAACTTAAGAAAACATGAGAAAATGAAAATTAATTGTATCATTTAAATATTTACACATATTTTGAATCCTTCATCACAATAACACTCATCAATTGGATCTGCCCCGTTATTAACAACTTGCTTAACTAACTCTTTATGAGTTATGATGCTTTCTTCATGAGTCATGACCGCCCCGTTATTAACAACTTGCCTACTAACTCTTCATGAGTAATGATGCTTTCTTCATGAGTCATGACCGCCTCGTTATTAACAACTTGCCTGCACTGATGCTTGGCTTCTAACTACTGGAGCACCCTGCTGCATCAATTTCACTCCTCTATGCCGAAGTCACTAGCTTCTCAAGTTTTCCTAATTTCCGATCGAAGAAGAAGAGAAGGGAACCATGAGTTAATGAGAGGCGAAGGGAAGGGAAGGGTGAAAGAGAGGCGAAGAGATTCTCAGGTTTAGCTTTTCCGACTTGGTTGAGGTGCTCGGCGAGTGAGAGAGAGAGATCGCGAGAGGAGAGTTTGGGTGCTAGGGATTACGGGAGGAAGAGTGAGAGAGTGACTAGAGAATCAATTTTAATTTTCTATGTTTAATTGAAGGAAGGGTAAAATTGGAAATACAAAGATACGTTTTTCATACAACACTTTTCAGATTAATTTTAATCAAATATGTATATCAGCTGTATAAATATGGCAATTTCATAAATTGATTGGTTTTAGGGTGGCAAAAAACTAATTTCAAATTTTAGGGTGGCAAAAAACTAATTTCAATGTTTTGGGGTGGCATAAAACTAATTTTCCCAATAAACAAATGTTGGAGGACACATAATTCAGTGTTAAATTTAGACAATTGACTCTCAGGCAGCCTAAGGGCCAAGGGTCTCCCCTTTTTCTCTAGTTAAGATTTCACCTTCGGCTTTGAAAACAAAGCCAATCATTAGAGAGCAAATTGTAAAAGATTCAATGTACGGCTGCATGTGAAACGAAATGCACACAATTGCCTTTCACCTATATGTCCATATAGTTCCATTATTTATGTGTGTGCTCCTCTTGTCGTACACAACTTATAAGGGGCAGGGGCAATGGGGCACGCATCACATAAACCAGGAGAATGCACTTTGCTACAAAATTCTGTTGGTAAAATGGACGAAAAAAAATATTTCAGGACACATTATATTCCTTATTCTGAAATATATTAGCATGAACAAAAAAATAAAGCTCAATTTTGAAATTAAAAAATAATGGTTTGAGAGATTGGAAGACAAATATGGGTTTGAGGAGGATATGTGCGCAAAAGCAAAAGCATTTTATAAGTTTTGAAGCAGAGGAGACAAATGACAAATGGCAGTCCACTTGGGTGGCATTTATAAATGTGCCAACCTTTTAAAATTAAGTGTTCCGACTTCCGACACTTGATTTCTTTAGTGCTTTAATTTAATTTATACAACCGCAAGACAATGGTCAATTATGTCTTTCAAATGCCACGTTTATAGTTTTAGATCTTCTGTTACTAATAACTATGTGGACTCATGCATTTGCAAAGTCTCAGACCTACATTAATTTCATCTACTCTTAAATTATGTCAATTCTTTTTTTCTTTCCGCTTTCATATTTTAGTTCTAACTGCATTGTCATGCTCTCATATCTCACTTGTTTTTTAGTTTTACAATAAATTGTAACTTTTTAATGATTTCCTTGCATAAAATGCCATATGGATTTACGACAAAGAATCAATTACAGTAATGATCAATATGGTGACACAAGACAGATATGCACAAAAGATATAAAAAAAGAAAAAGAAAAAGAAATATTTTTTGTTATTTTTTTTGTTTTTCATAGTCCATAGTCCATAGTCCATACTAGGGAGGTAGAAAATGTGAGTAAAGAAATTGAGAAACTAGGTGAGGTAGGTAGGTGAGGTTGTACGACTTTTGGCTTTGAGGCTGTTTATAGATTAGAGGGAGAGAAAAATATGAGTAGATAGTTAGATAGGTTATGGACTTATTTTAATTATGTATATATGATTGATTCTACTGTATATGCAGATTACTTGTTTGCTTGGTTATTATATAAAAAAGCCAAAATTCAGTTCTATGTTAGATTTCAGCCAACCCATATGTATAAAGATTTTTATAAACAATTAAGGATCGATGTTTATACGTACGGCCTGAACCGGACAAATTAATAAATCACATGCCCTCATCATAACTATAAGTCTATAACGTACGGCTCGAATGCCTACATGGCGGTTTAAAGAAGCTTGTCTTAAATTTTTAATTTGTGACAAGTATTTAATCTGAAACTTTTATACATACGTGAGATCTTGTGCTGCGTTTGTGCGACCAATATATATTGTCATGATTTGATGATGAGTGAAGGCAGACGCCGACGCCTATCTAATATAATATCTATCCAGGAATTGGATTGTATTAATTTCTTCCATAAAATCCGAAGATAGCAACAGTTAACAGATTTGTATTGAAACTTGTTTATCTTTAACTTTAACTAGGTGTAGACCTAGCTAGTAGGGCGGTAAGTTAATCATGAAGAGAAGAGAAGAGAAGAGATAATCTAATTTATTTAATACTCGCTGGCTCTGGCTCTGGCTCTGGTATGAAACTTCACATGCATTGGATAATTGAATTTTCTTTTTCCTGTTAATTAATTAATTAATTACTAAACAACATTGACACTTCTTGGTCGACAGTGAATTATTAATTTGAAATGTAGCTGGCTGGCAGTGGCAGGCAATCAAATTAGTTAATTCCACCATTGTGCAAATGTTAAGATTCGAGTCAACAATTAATACTTAATTTAGAATGTCATATCATTTATAATTTTGTACCTGTCTCAATCATTAGCCTTGTAACAACTAACAAGGATCGATCGATTGTCATGGCCAATTGGGCACTAGACAAATTCAATCAATAGTAATGATAATTACAACAAGTTTAATTAAGAGGTAAATTCATGGTGGTTAGGGACGGATGCTGAATTTTTGCTGGGAGTAGAAATTAGATTCAAATTCATTAGTTAATTAGGTACCATTAGTCCATCATCCATCTCTCATTCAAGGAAATTCACCCCCATTCAATGGAAATCAAAAGTTACCAAAATGCTCCAGGGGCGTCACCTAATTAACAAAGAGAATAGAGAAGAACGAGACTGCAGCTAGTTGATTTGAGAGTTGAGAGATAGAGAGAAAGATGTGTTGACGGCGCGTTGCTAACAGATAAAAGAGCGAGACTGTGAGAGAAAGCGACTTGGAGTCAGAGACAGAGAGATATTGAAATTTTTGTGTACTTAGAGACTGAAGATAAATTAGACTTCTTTAATTTTGATAAGAAACTGACTTCTTCAATTTTGCCAAGAAACAAATTTGGATTTGGCTTGTTAATTTATTTTTTAAACAACACTGAAGAAGATTAAAAAAATGGACTTACTGGGCCTAAAGAGGGCAAAACAATTTTCAAAGAAAAGAATCAGACATGTATTTTATTACTAAATTTTGAAATCGTTAGGGGACAGTTGCCCCACTGGACCTTATTGAATCCGCACCCAGTGGTGGCTAGATACAACAGCTACAATTGTGGCTAGTGTTAGAACCTCCGTGAATTATTGGATTTTCCCATAATAATAAAGAGGTCAAACAATTTTTAACCCGCATATGCTCTATACAAATGTGTATATATTTATATAGAGTGAAGCTATGGTATTTTGGAAAGCGTAAGTTGGTCTATATTTTGAATTTGGATATTCAGTTTCGAAATTTAATTGAAGAGTCAATTCTAACTGCTTAACATTATCTCTGTATGAAAATGTACTTAGAGATCAAATTTTATATGTTTTAATTATTTTACTATTTTCTATATAAATAGAAAATCATCTAATTTAAAGATTATAGACCATTCAAAAAATATATGTAAATTTGGTCTTCAAGCACATTTTAATGTAAAGATCATGTTAATCGGTTCGGATTAACTCTTTGAACTCTGAAAAACAGAGATAAATAATATAGAGAGCGATAAAGTATGAAAGACACGAGATATTTAAATCTTACTCCATAAAAAAAAAAAAATGTAAATCATTAGCACTTTAAATAAGAATTAAGTCATACTGCAGCGGGAATCATTTTTTCAAGATCTTGTGTGGTTTCTTTTATGATTTGGTTCTTTACAAAGTCCTCGCACAAGTCAAATCCATGAAGATAGATGTCACTAAATGGAGTTTGCCACCAAAATACAGCAATCAAGAATCGATTCTCTTGCTTCAAATCTAGCAAGAGGTGTTTAATTTGCTCTCATGTTTCTCTCTCTAGAATCACTATCTAAGTGTCATCGAACACTTGACAATCAGTTTCATACTTCAAAATTCAACATAACCAAATACGCTTATGATTAACTTCATTTTTTTTTGTATGATTAACTTCATATTTATCTAACCCTCGTAATCTAAAAGTTAAGCCCTGTCCCTACACGTGCATGTACTTTTTTTGTTTGTTCATTTTTGCTTACAAAACCACACTCACCTCTCGCACACACTCCAAAATGAAGCCTATGCTGAAATCCCTAGAAATTACAGAGGATATTGCAGTTGCATTAAATTATGTTATCTGATTGGATTCTCTGAGGCTGATGGTGGTACAAGGAAATATTATAACAACAAAAGGGTACTGTTTCTCTCTTGCATGTGTCTGGATCTGAAATTTCTGTAACCTTGCCATAGGGCCATAGGGCGCAGGCGTGCAGCGATTGCTAGCAGTAAAACATGATTCAATAACATCTGTAACAAACTTTTCGTACTTACAATTGAATTGTACATATCTTCTCTCAAAGAAATATAAAGACATAGCTCTGGCCTCTGAGGTCTGAGCCCTGGTTGTGCGTATATACTATACATGCATGAGATGCATAGTCTCAGTCACCACCTTTTTGTTTCGTACTTTAGATGTATATGTAGCTTCGAGCCTAGTAGACGCAACCTATTTCCATGGCCTTAATCTAGTCTTTACTCGATCAGATATTCAGATGTGTAAACGGATCCGATATTATTTATTCATCTTCCGATCGAATTCAAAAACAAATAGAATCATAGCATTTTAGATTGGAATTGGTTCGTGTGGCGGGTCTATATCCGCCTCACTAAATCCGATTCAAGTACAAGGCACTGAAAGAAGATTTTGTCGTTGCATAAATGTTTAACTAGGACCTAGATTTTTCCCTAATTTTGGGATTCGACTCAGAGTTCTGACTTTTTAGTTTCAATCATTTAAATTTTTTTATTTGTGTATCTCAATAAAATTTCTTTTTTAAACACAAATTTCAACGAATTTGAATGGTTGAAATCGGAAAAACAGAATTCTGCTTTTCTAGAAAAGCAGTAGAGTCCGTTCCCTAATTTTGCTTCAGTGCAAATGACTCTGTTATGAGGGAAATAAGATATACTATTATTTCTTGTTATTTGAAATAACATGAACCTGTCATTCTGATCTCAACCATTCGTTGAGAGTCGCACATGAAAAAATTATTTCGTTGAGATTTGTGCATGGATAAGTTTGAACGGTTGGGATGGAAATAACAGGTTCCAGTTACAGCAGATTTACACTCCGTTATGAGCGGTGAGGATGATCTCTCCTTGCATTACATGTCACAAGTCACAACTACACTTTATTTTATTTTAATTATCATTTGATTGGTTTTTTTTTGTTAACTAGAAGGATGAGATCATTTTTGAGTTTTCACTTTTCACCCTTATTTATTTATTTTTTATTTTTTTGAAGAATGCAGAGATTTGAGAGGCTCAGGCGCTGAGCCAGTAAGATTGGAGGAAGTGACGGAAACCAGACACCCCTTCTTTGACTTCTTGCCACCTCTAGCCTTCCCCCTATAGCTATATATAAATATTAATAGTCACATCTTTTCTCTGCCTTTCTCTCACTTGTTTTCTGTGCTATATCTCCTAAAAGTTTGTGTCCCTTAGTAAAGAAATAGAGAGAGAGAGAGCAGATTATCAGTCTACCACCATTCCATCAAATTGGCTTTTGTCACGATCTCTGATCTCACACAAGGACAAGAGAAGAAAGTAAGAAACTAGGATTTGGTAGGGGGTTGGTTGCTACCTTTTCTTTGAAGAGATGGGGAGAGCTCCTTGCTGTGACAAGGCTAATGTCAAAAAGGGTCCTTGGTCTCCTGAAGAGGATGCTAAGCTCAAAGATTTCATGGAGAAATTTGGCACTGTTGGAAATTGGATTGCTCTTCCTCAAAAAGCTGGTAAGCTATTTATTTATACTTACATATATATAATCTTTCATTTTATCTGAGCAACTGTTTCTTAATTTTCCCAAAGAGAATGTTTCAAATCTTGTGTACTTATTTATGGAACACTATAATAGTATATTGTGCCTTGCATACCTTGTTGATCTCTTTTTCTGATATTTAATTTTTCTTACTTAATCCTCTATCTTTACTTTGATTGATATTTCTATTACTCTGCTAAAACTTTGGTTCTTGATCTTCTGTCAGTTCCCTCCAAAAATAAAACACAGAAAAGAAACGGAGATAAAGAGATTAGGGCTGAGATGTATGCGTTCTTATCTTTTTCTCCTATCTTTGTTTATTGATAGGCCTGAAGAGATGTGGGAAGAGCTGTAGGTTGAGATGGTTGAATTATTTGAGGCCTAATATAAAGCATGGGGAATTCACAGAAGAGGAGGATAGGATCATATGCAGCTTGTATGCTACAATTGGAAGCAGGTAATGAGAAAATTATGTAGCTAGGTTGAACTTGTGTGTGTATGTGTGGTTTACTATTATTATTATATTTTTGTTTACTTTTTTTGGAGGAATCCTATAATTGAACTTGCTACATACGGTTGTATAGGTCTCTTATGGAAAGAAATTTATGTGAAATTATCATGGGTACTATGTATTGAATCTAGAATAGTCCAATTTTATTTTATATGCATCTAATCTAAAGCCCGTCTTTGTTTCTTTCTCCCTTGTGGAAATGAAAATGTATTATTAGGACAAGTTTTTCTACCTTTCTGTCACTTCAAAAACACAAGTACTAGCTTACCCAATAAAAAAATGTCAAATCAAATTGTAGCACACAGTAGCTTAACATGTGAGATGTTTAGTTAAAACTTATTTTTCCATGCTTCATAACCTTTTGTGTTACCAACTATGCATCTAAAAACTACCTTTGAAATCTTGCTCCTTGAATGAAATATTACATGTTCCATGGACCCTTAGATTTTTGTCCATGTACATACTCCAAGGGACCAAGCTTAATAACAATATATACAAATTAAGTCATGAACAATGTAAATTAGGTATCATATTTCTTATGTTTAGCTGCCCCCTCACCTATATTGAAAATCCTGTTACACAAATAAAACACATTATTTGAAAATCAAAGATTATCTAAGACTGTTTAGTTTTGGTTTAATTTGTCTTAATTGCTCTCTAATGTGTAACTCTTTGCTCCTTTGGCTACAGGTGGTCCATTATAGCTTCCCAGCTCCAAGGCAGAACAGATAATGACATAAAGAACTACTGGAACACAAAACTAAAGAAGAAGCTCCTAGGCATCAGTACTCCAAATCTCAACAAGAGAAACCACAATCAACAACAACTCCAATACCAGCAACTGCACCAGCAGCAACTCCACTTCCCTCCTCTCCAGTTTCCGCAATCGAATAGAGCATTTGATCAGTTCAACAATTTAACCTCTTCTTCCCTCCTTCAGTCCCCTTCATACTTGCACTATGATGTTAAACCTAGTCTTGATGATGGCAACATGATCATGTTTGGCAGTGAAAAGAGTTGCACCTCATCTGACAATATGGCCTCTTTGGAGAGTTACTTGTATAATTCTGGAACTGGAGAGAACCAAAATTTGAATATAGTGAAGGAAGAAGGAGGAGGCTGTGGTATGTTCTGGGGTGAAGCACCATTAGAGTACAACTATGAAGAGATCAAACAACTTCTAAATTGCAATTACACTCTGTGCAACACATCTAGTGTTAGTAACAGTACAACTCCCACCAGTAGCGTTATTTTACCGGATGATCCAGTTGAGGGGTTGAAGCCACAAGGGAAGATGTACCAGTTCTGACAGTAATAGAAAAAAAAGAAAGGAAAGTAAGATCATCTGATTCTGCAAGTGAGGTTGACAGTACATGAGATAAAAGAAAGAGTGCATATATTTGTTTCAGGGTTTCTTTTTGGTTCAATAATGAAGTCTACGTACCCCGTGTTATTTGATGGCTGGTGTTTCTGTACCTGCTGCACCACCATACCGGTCTACCTGTTCCTCCCCTTAACTCAGCGGTTCAGCCTCTCAGCATACATTCAAAATTAAGCTAAAAAATATCCATGTCATGTTAATTTGCACCTTCTCTCTCTCTCTCTCTCTCTCTCCATTCATAAAGAGAACTGTATATATCCCTTAGCCAACTCCTTAGCATTAGATGGCTAAAGGATGCCTACAGTTTCCGAAAGAAATGGAGATCCCCCTCTTTCTCTCCTTTAGTGAAATTGTTGTAGAATTATATGAAGGTGTTTGCATGCAATGATTGTTTATAAATATTTTCGATTTAAGATGCTTTTGTATTTCGAGGAAATTACCTTTTCAAATCACATCCCTGGTAAAAAAGAAAAAAAAATCATCATCGCTGGTGTTTGATCAAGTATCCATCTTTTGCTCCTGAAATTGAGAAAATGTTCTCTCCTTGTCTGATACGTCTCCTCGTTCAAATCCAAGATAAAGCATTTACTTTCAAATTTTAATTTTATTATTAATTTTTTAATTGTGAACTTAGTGTTAAAAGTCTTTCAACTCATAACGCTAATTGTAGGCGATAGTCTTCTAACCATTATTTAGTTTTAGTACTAATTAACATGGATATGTCTACAGATTCTGTTCAAATCGGTGACCATGCATGTGATATCTAGCAAATGGTATCAAACTGTCAATGCATGTATCATTAGATATTTTTCATGCAACTGTTGAAACTTGAAAGACCAACCATCTGAGCTGTGCTAGCTTATGATTAGTACATAAAATATATATATAAGAGGTATCACCTAGAGAGAGAGATCATATATAATTGACTGGTTTAGCTAAGTCTTAGCTGTGTGCCGGAAGAAGCGTGTCTTGTCTGGGGAATATTCCATCAAACGATTGGTCTATAAACTATATATATATAAGGACTCATTAGTTTAACTTAAATTTCTGCAACTAAGATATATTTAGATTCGCATCGGCTTTGGTAATGTGTATTAGATATCTTCAATTAATTTGTGCACTTCTGAAATTAGATTAGACATGCATGCTCAGTACGGATTAATTATGTGACCAAATGTTAATTATTTGATTACTTGTCAATTTGTTCACAGAGAAATAAAACTAGCTAGCTAGCTGAATATATATAAGGTGAATTTGTCAATTATGTACGTGGCGACAAATTTGTGTTATGAAGCAAATATATTTCTACTGACAAAAAAAGGTTTCATTTTCAAAAGAAGACGTACATATCTGATAAAAAAAAATGTATGGGGACATATATACAGATAAAGAAGACGTACATAACTGATCATTTTCAAGAAATTTGGATTAATATATATGTTGCCATAATTTCAGTTATTGGTCCTTGTACATTTTGAAAATCAATTTTTTTTTTTGTAATTTTGTTTACATCCAAATTGACCTTGGAGCATTTAAAAGAGCCATATTAATTAATCCTTTAGTCTAGACAACTAATACGTACCTTTTCAGTTCTGCTGACGAGAGCTTTTGGTTTGCCAAGAAAGAGTACGACCTTCAGTTTTGTTGACGAGAGCTCTTGAGTACATATATAATCCAAGAAAGAGTAAAAAGGTTTTAATTGGTAATTAGATATTTGAGAGAGAGTTTGTAAGAGTCATAAGGTCTTCAAGTTAATTAGAACCATCAATTCTAACTAATTACAGTTATAACATTTTTGCTCAAACGCGATTCCCCAAGAGACAAACCCTAGAGCCGTCAGGCCCCGCCCATCACCACCCCACATCCGTCCGTCCGTTCTCTCCACTACTTCTAGGTTTCATCTCCGATACATCATTCTCTTCTCTCTCTTCCGCTCGGCTCTAACTCTTTGAGCAGAGAGGAGAATGAGAGAGGGGAGGAAACCGAGCAGGACGGTGCCAACCGGAGCCGAGAGCGTGATATTGTCGGAGCTCGGAGCGTAGAGTTCCTATTTTGATCAAAGCACAACGGTGAGTAGATCCGATCATTAGAGCGTGACGACGGTCGGAAGAGCGGATCCGGTCGTAGAATGAGATGGAGATTAAGATATTAGAGTGATTATGAGTATATATAAGTAGGATTAGAAGAGTAGATCAAGTTAAAAAGTAGATCTAAGAATTTAGAGAATTTTATGAGAATAAAGAAGTAGATGTAGGAATTAGAATCACTTGACTCGTTGTAAATACGTTTTTTATCAATCGAATTGTTAGTAGGCATTAAATCCATTCACCTTAAAAAAAAGAAAAGAATACATCACATGACTTCAGACAAATATGTGAAAATGAATCATTTACATATCATCACCCCTCACCCCTTTTTTTATGGTTGGCATAAATAAATGCCAACAAATGTATTGATAGAAAAAAATTATATACAAAGTTCCTAGTATTAGTCTAATCTAACTATAAAAGTTTCTAATATAATACAAGTAATTTAAGAAAAAAAAAATCCTCTTTCCGTTCCAAAGAACTCATCCAGAGGATAACCTCCATAGATGTATTATTGATCAGACTATGCACTATCTTTCTCTTGGCAAAGAAGAGTCTTCGATTCCTCTCCTGTCAGAGGGCCCAAGAACCGGCCGCCCAAATTATATTCCAATGTACCCTTTCTCGTGGTGATAGATTATGGTGTCTCCGAACCCAAGTTTGCAAGATACTATCATCATTCCCAATTGGAATACCTCCAAAATATCCTCGCAAAGTGACATTCTCACATGATGTGGTCCCGTGTTTCTGTCAAATTGGAGTCACATAGATGACACCCCAACTGCACTGCACATTCTCTCCCCAGTAGTACTTTCTGTGTCAAAATCTTGTTATCCAACATTAACCAAAGGAAGATCTTAACCTTCATATGCACATTAATTTATTTTCTAAAGCATATGTTGTGTGGAAGATCTGACCCCCCCCCCCCCCCCCCCGATTGTGCATTGTTGCATAAGCAGACGCACACGAAAACTGACCCATTGTTGTCCAACGCCATTCCAATTCTTGTCCAACCCTCTCCACAGACATTGAATAAAATGGAACCACTTCAGCTAGGTCATTTATAAAAAAAAAAGGAAGAA
The DNA here is from genome assembly GCA_025461125.1 of Carex kokanica. NCBI lineage: Eukaryota > Viridiplantae > Streptophyta > Magnoliopsida > Poales > Cyperaceae > Carex > Carex kokanica. The sequence continues at coordinate 316,036 of JAJGRX010000532.1, forward strand.
TCAGTTGGCAATACTCTCAATTGGTCCGCCGAGGTTTATGCCATACAACTTCGTACCGTGCTAGCCCAGAGCCCCTCCCGATTTGACTCCAGCGCCCAAATCGATTTAGCCAGAAGGGCTTTGTTCTAACAAGCCAAATCTATAACCCCTACCCCTCATTAATTTTTAGGGCACAAAGTGTCTCCCAGTTCACTATGCAATTGATTCCTTTACATGTATCATTTCCTTTCGACAAGAATTTCCTCCTCATTTGTCGATATATTTATAACTCCCATCGAGGCCTTCAGGGCTTGCATGTAATGCAAGGGTATTGCTGATATTTCAAAATTTTATGGCCGTTGATATTTCAAAATTTTACTGGGTCACCGTTAGATTGTGACATTTGCAGTTGATTAGACGTGTGTACTGAGGTTTCCATCGAGACCAATTTTATTTACACTTGGTTTGATTTACATATATACTAGCTAATTTATGTCAATTCTTCAAAAAAATATAACTAAATTTTCCGTTGTTAACTGATCCGCCTACAATTACTCTTCCTGTCTGAGCCGGATATGTGAACAAGGCACATCATGCGTTCATAGCCCTTCAAATTTATTAAGTTAATCTAGTTAAAACTAACAAGGACACGCAATATATGTTTATGAAGCGTCAGTTCGATCTAAGGTTGACAAGTGATCGAGACTTGTTTTAAAAAAAAAAAAAATGTATGATCGAGACAATTACATACAAGTAATGGTTTTTTATGGTGTTCTCTTTTATTAAATATAAAATTTGACTAGTATATATTAAATTAAGTATTAAGTATTATGGATTAATTTTTTCTTTTATCAAATTGATGTTTCAGATTTTTAATATAAAATAATGACGAATATAATAGTAGATAACACCATAAAAAAAATTATAAGAGGAATATTATAACAAGACTCTGAAGTAAATATGTAATATGAAGTCAGAATGTCGTCATTATAACAATTAATCATCCGTACCGTACCTGGATAGTATTGTAAATTTTAAGCAATTGACTTATGTGCATGGAATTAATTTATTATCCATGGATTGCAAATTTCAAAAGGTCGGTGGATTTGTTACGTATATGGATGTTTATTAATTACATGAAAAAGCTCGGAAGAAATTCCATGCATACGTACCCCTGGAAATTTCAAAATATCACATAATCCATTACAGAAAAAACGTCAGTTGTGCCCAAACGCAACTATATATTTCTCCCTAAATATCAAAGAGTCGCCCTGATTGGCTTGTGTTGCTGCCCTAAGTCCGCGGTTCTTATATTATGACCATGACCACGTTATTAGCAATATTTTGGATTTAATGATTTATTATCACTACTACAAAAAACACATTTACTATCGTCCCTTTACCATCTGGTGTCCTTCCGCATAGATACTGTATGTAACCAGGCGCAGTGCTGTAATTAATTCGAACTTTTTACCGACTGTTCGGTCTAACCAACCAATGACGTTGATGGCCCCCTCATTTGCCATCGAGTATATTTTAAGTACAGTTAGTATTGAGTGACTATTCGACATCGATGGCAAAGATCCTGCAGATTACGGAGGTGATTAGCGCGCATGTTACTTTCGGCCTACCATTCAGGTGTGGGATATCTGAATTACCTTTCGTGGCGTACTCTTACCAGTCGACCACCTGACCTGACATCTGTACTTAAATTAAATAGTTGCATTGAAAACTGTAGAGCATGTTTAATCTTTCTGCACTGTAGGTAGAATTTGCATAATCCCTGAAAATGATAATTTACCGCATTTTTAGGAGTAGAGTACTTTAAATGTATATATTATACTATATTATATTATTTTAGGATATTATTTGTCCTCTTCTCGTAGAGGACAGTATTTTTATCATGTAGTCGCACGCATGCATAGGTCATGAGAGCTGAGAAAAGGTCGAGTGACTTTGTTCCGTCTCGTAGGATGGGGTACGAGGCGGCCCGTCAGCCACTAAGCCGATTGATCACTTGATCTCTTGGGAGGTCTTCTAGGATTATTATTATATATATTAAATTTGAAACTATATACTCTTCTTGTTCATTTTACCATTCACGTACGCGAAGATCCGATCTTGAGTTCTGAGGCACAAAACAATTCGAGATGTTTCCCCACCTACATTAGGAGATACATGCCTAGTACGGCTTCCGCGGTTACGGTGGTATATTTTTACTTTTCTGCACAGGGCCGATCTCGAGCCCTTTTTCTCATTGGTCTAGCCGGACGGTGGAGTTCTGTTTCTGCTCATGAGGAAACGGATTAACAAATTCTTATGACTTGGTTGTATGCATTCTCCTATTTTATATGTTTGGTTGAAGAATCGTTTTAGGTGAGTTGATACCCAGAATTGAGATATATTCATCTGTTAACGGGCTTTATATATTCTTGAGGGTCAATGCTCGATGTCACTAGGCAACATGTATCATTGCCCCCCTGCCCGCAGTACTTGGACTAATATCTTGTGGGACCTTTGGTCCGATTGACACAGCACGGGGTGTTTAATCTATCCGTGTTATTATATTAAATTTCTACACACAGTACTTCGGTTCTGGACCCCGATTTGAATAATTATATAATATTCTCCTTGCGTTTTATTTTTGGGAATCTTTGCATGCTGTCATAATAAGATAATCACATCATCTCATCTATACTATATGTATTTTTTCTTTTAATAGATAGTAAGTTAGGTTATTATATTAAATCATTGCATATAAATTACCGTTTATAAAATTTTACGTAAATTTATAATTAAAGTGTTTTGACCAAAGAGGATCCCTGAAGGGATAATTCTGGGTCACATACTGGGCGATTATTCGCTCACCCCACACATTGTTTCGTGGATTTTTAGGTACAGAGACTGGCGGTCTGTAGCAGGAGTTGCCAGGAGCTGTCCCCGATGACCACGCCGCTTGATTTTATATTTATAGGGCTTTTGATTAGGTTTACGAGTCCCGATATTTTTGATTCGTACATTGGGCTCGATAGATCTTGTATTCCTTTTCTTAGATTGTGTCTTACTTTATGATGTGATTGTATGGACATTATATGTGTATGTTTATTTATGGATATATGACTTATGCTTTATTGATATTATTCACGCTTCCGCTCTTGCTATTTATTTGGATTTGTTTAGCCTTGCATGTTTATTGATTAATAAACACGAGGCGAGGATTGATCATGCCTTAATCCGGAGTTGCCGGTTTGGGGTGTGACAGACACTTTAGTGTTGGTGTTAATAATGTGGTTTAAAACAGTTGTTAGTTTTATGGTACAATGAAATATTACTCTATATATTGTTGTATGTGTGATATTGCTAGCTTGTTGGTTTATAATTGTTGTCTACTTTATATATTGCTTGTTGCATGTATTAATATATATATTGGATAACTTATATATATATATTGTTGATGCTTATATCAATTGTTGGTTAAAATATGAGTATAAAATGCATGCATGTTTATTGTTGCTTTGCTGAGTTTTAAAAATGGCTAGCAAATATATGATGGAGGCTAGCCCCTAATACAAGAATTAATAATAAAACATAATAATTATATGTACATCACAATCGGCTCAAAAATTAATGACCGATGGCAAACTAGGACCTGCCAATGCGCGCCAACTCAAACAAAACAGATGGTGTAAGACACTTTTGCAATCGACTATTAAAATCCAACAGACAGCGTTAATTACATTTGCCGTCGGTTGTAAAAAGAAAGATATGGTGTTGGGTACTAACAACGTCTGTTTGATCGTGCGCTGCCGATGACATATCGATTAAGGGTGCGGATTTTAACAGCGAATTTTTTACTCAAGACAGCAATGAGGTGAGATAAACTTTTTATTTGGACCATTTTGTCCACGTTTTAGAAGGAAATTAATAAAACAACATACTACTAGTGAACCATATGCATTAATGGAGGATTACCTTTGTATGTTCTGATTGCACTTCTGCCATTTTAAAAGATGTTCTAATTTGAATGATTGATCTTTTGCGGATGGCTTAGAGCTTTTGTATATATTGCAAATTAGTTACTTCTGGTATTATGAAAGCATGAAACAAATTATAATACTGTAAAGCAGTATGTTTTTCAGAAGGATTTCATGTTGCTTCTTTGTCGAGATTCGGACACAAAAAACTTTTGTTCTTGAAATTCGTGCAAGAAAAACTTTTAACGGTTGAGATAGGAATAACAGAGTCCTGTGATCCCTTTGGAATAACAACATATTTATCCCCCATCTCTCCTCAATTCACACTATGCTATCTTAACTTTTTTTTTAGTTAGTAATAGATAGTTAACTTTTATCAATTTGCTGTATAATTAAGGATATCTATTATGTACTATATTTATTTCATTCAAACAAATCCAATTTCAACCAAACATTAATATTTTCAAACACTTATTATTCTCAAACGTGCCAGTTTGGTTTCATAGTCATTTTTCAATTACTTTCAATATGAAGCAAACCCAATTCCAGCCATGCGTGAGTTTTTTTTCCAGTAATTATCCCGACCCAATTTTAATATTTTTTTTGTTTTATATATATTTTAGCTTATACAACGTTACAATAAAATTTTAACATAACAAATTCAAACTTACTCGATTAAATCTTTTCCTTTGCAAATATTGTAAATAGTAATAAAATTTTGAATTTTCTAAAATTTAAGTTCCAACAACAACTACATGGATAAAATGATAAATTAAAATACTAAATAATACCTTCGTTGTGTATTGTGGTGTAGCTTTCTTCTTTTTATAAAGTGATTGAAGTTCCAACCAAATATGATCAAATTTTGCATCGGTTGAAAAATAAACTATCTTGTTCCAAATAGATAGAAAAATATCATATTCCTCTTTGGAATCAAAGTTTTTTCAACAATTCGTCATCAAGTTATTTTCTATATGCCACACATCAATATTCATCTATTAAACAAAAAAATATGTAAGTAAATAAAAAAAAAAAATTAGTTAAATTTTATAAACCATTTTGGAATATAAATTTTTTTATGTTCCTTATAATTCATGTCATACTATTATTTTATTATAAAAAAACTAAACTTTATGCGAAACTAAATAAAATTTGCATAAAAAAATTATTGAGAATGTGACTCTCAATCCAAAAGGAGAGAAATAGTGCACGGAGTTCAAAGTAGGATTTTTTTTTTTCTCAGTCGCAATTAGGATTGGCTATAAGCCTGTAAGGAATCATCAATTAATTACATGAATATTTGATGTCCATTAAAGAAGTAAATAGCGACTTATCTAGTTTTCTTTCTAAAACGTGGACAGAATGGTCCAAATAATTTTTTTCTCTCACCTTTTCGCTACTATGAGTCAAAAGTTTGCTGTTAAAATCTACACCCAAAAAAGAAGGAGAAGAAATAACATCGAATCAGCCTTTCACCTAGTTCAAAGAGCAAAGATTCTTCTTATACAAGAGTTGTAGAAGAGTTGTGAGTTCGAAATTCAAATTGAGATTCTTAATAGATAATAAATTTTAAATTTGAAAAACTTAATGGAGACTTAATTGACTTGTATTTTTCTATCTAAAGAAAATGTCCTTGAATGAAATGCTACAGACTACTGCTAACAAGGCATCTGCAGATACTAATAAAATTGAATGGTCCTATAAAATGACCCATTAATTAAGTATTTTGATTTTGGACGCAAGAAATTGCAGCATTTGTTTTTGTTAGCAGTCCATTATATTAATTGTTGTGATGCAGTCAAATTTGGTGAGAAGCTCCCATCAAATCGACCGTTTTTGTAGAAAATTGCCTGACCGTACGGTCAATGTCCCTTTAAAATGCTTAATTGTTTGACATTTCAGCTCCATAATTTCATTGTTCTTACTTGTTAGATAAAAGGGCTGACTAGCTCGAAACCCTATTATTAAGTTTGACTAGTCAAATAATCACAAATAGCATTCGTCAACATATCGTTGCGCTTATATCTTAATTTTCTCCCATCCATGATCCATACTTCGCAATACACTCTCCTCTTCTTATTAATTATTGTTAATTCTTGACTCTGAGATAGGGGTGTCAATGACACCCGTTTACTCATTTACCCTACCCGTATCGTATTCGATAAGACGGGTATGGATAAGATTTTTTTTTCGTTAGCTTAATGGGTATGGGTATGGGTAAAGATTTTTTTCATTAAATAAATGGGTATGGGTACGGATAAAGATTATTTCGTACCCATTGGGTAACGGGTAATTATATGAAATAAATTATATATAGATATATCAATATTATATTCAATTTATTTATTTCCATGTTTTCCATATTGCTGAATGTTTTGTTATTTAGTTAACAAATTGAAATTGATTTGTTAGAAGAGATATTTGTGATTTTTATTTTATTTTTGCTTTATAAAAAACTATTAGTTATAATTGATTGCATATTTGTATTTTTATTTTTATATTAGTAATTGTGATGGCATATGTATGACATGATAAATTTAGATGATTTATTTGTAAAAATAGTAAAACCATTATATTAGTATTTTCGTTACTCACCCACTACCGTTTCGTTACCCGTTAATCATAACGGGTATGGGTAGGATAGGGTAAGACAAATTCTTAACGGGTATGAGTAGGGTATGGGTAGATCAATTCTTAGTGGGTATGGGTATGAAAATGGTTCCACCCTACCCGAATCGTACCCATTGACACCCCTACTCTGAGATTGACTTAATTAGCATTATAAAATAAGTATCAAAACTAGAAAGGCGTAGTAGGGACAAAGTATATGTCGTGCAAGCTCATCAAGCATATCAATTTGTCATATGTATCAGAAAAACAAGACCAAGTATTATAAATGACATAATATATATTTTATTCTGTCGGAGCTCAAAAAAGAGCAAATGCGGGTGGGGGAGGGGGTTGGTTCAGGTCTATACATGTATCATATTGGTACGGGCCGAGTCAGATTTGCTCGTCACTAATTATACAAATGTTTGTATTTCTGGTTTCTCAATTAATCTGAAATATTGTAGAGTAGAAATTAACTAACGAATCCAAAAGCAGATTGAACTTGAAACGTCAGCCTATACAGAGATATGATCAGTTCAAATTTCAATGCAGATCAAGAGCCCAACTTACAACTTCCCCCTATTCAGTATTAAGGAATCCAAACTCCCTCGTGGCCTCGTGGCCTCGTCGGTACAATTTATTCATGCATGAAACATTTCATGACCATTTATTGCTAAAACCATGCTATTCATTGGAAGCATAAATTTGTTATAAACTAGCGTGCTTAAATCTGTAACAGTGGCATGAAAAACCCTATTTGAAGTTCATCTTGTAAATTGACATCTTCTAGAGTACCAAAAATAATAAGAAAATAAAAATATTTGCATATCAAATAGGGTTATTTTTTAGAAGTCCAAAAAAATATATAAAATTTTGGCCCCCTACCAAAGTTTGAGATGTGGAACACATTGGACGACTTGGTTTGACCATTCCAACATGAGAAAGCATAATTTGAGTCATTTATATTTCGTATACTAATATTTATAAAATAGCCTGACTTCGCTTAAATCAGTGGGCATGTAAGCAACCATTTTGCATTTCAGATCTATGAAATTTTAATTATGTCTAAACAAGTAAACAACACTTGAGAAATGCAATAAAAAAGTATATGTAAGTCTGATTTTCTGAAGAAGCGGTATTATGAAATTTGCTCAGTTAAACCATGAACCTTGTGAAAATCATTTGTGCATAAATTCTGAAAGTCTGATCATCAACATGTCTAAGCACCTCCATGCGGATGATGGATAAAGCAACATTATTGGGTCGGAACTGTTAGAAAAAAACAACATCATATACCCTGAGTTAGATTACAAAGTTGCAAAAGTTGTAAAAATATATATATCCAAGTTTGTCTCAAATAAAGTACCCACAGAAGTTTTATAACTAATAAGCAATTATTGATCTGACATAAGTTCAACCAAACAAAAAAGAGTTAAAAAATAAGACAGAAGGTGGCAATGGCATTTCTCTTCCTTAGAAATATATTAACAAAAACTTCGACTAGAAGCAACAAGCCTTCAATAAACACCATATCCAGCTTCAAAACATATCTTGCCGAACCAACCAAAGCAGTAAGAAGGAAACAAAAACAGACCAAATTACTCTGAAGCTTTGCCAGAAGCAGATTTGAAGGCCTCAGCCGGCTGAGGCTGATGGGAAATAACAATAGGAGGGCGGAGTGCCTTGTGTTGCTCCTGCTGTTGCTTTCTTGCATTGTACATCTCCTCTGTCTCCACTACCACCAATCTCTTCACCTGATTCCAGTTAACAACACATATCTATAAAACATTAGATAACATGCTATTTGTTCTCTTAAAATAAGGGAAGAAGTGAGGGAAAAAAATCTTTTACATTCTACACAGCTGACATTACAATGCTGGAACTCTATGCACTTATGTTAGTTTCCATGTCATTCATGGCTGGATATGTCTCAGAAGTATTGACAGGAACTGAAACTAATACCAATACAGTAAGCTGCCTTATGTTAATGTGAGGTGCCAAATTTGACCAGGCCTGTCCAATATGAAATGGATAGCACAGATCTCCCAGGGATCATTCAATGGATTACATACAACTACAGAGGTGACCAACCAACTCCAGCCAGGTTAAACTGGAAGTTCTTCCAAAATTCAACCACCTGAACTTCATCAACCCTCCAACCGAACTGATTGAAACCCGACAAGATTCAGACCTGACCAGATCCAAACCCAAGTAACTGAGTCCCAATTTTAAGCCTGTACTGAAAGGACGTGACAAAATGAATTGCTGTAACCTGAAAAAGCTCGTACATAACTCCAAAGTTGACTTCAACAGGATAAATAAAACCAAAAATTCCAAGCATGACATGCCCAAAGCTCAAACATAAATTTTATCCAGTCTGTACCTGAGCAAGCTGTCAGCCATAAACTGGCACAAAGTCAGAAATGATCCTACCTCAAATGAAAAAAATCAAGGATATCCAAACACCAAAATGACCCAAAATGGAAAATTATTTGACCTAAAAAACTACATACTTTGACTTGATTAGGACACATTTACTGCTATACGTCTCAAAGTTACCATTATCAGTTGTTAATATCTTTTTTCTTAAACTATTTCCCTCAAGTTTTAATTGAAGTTCGGTACAGAATTGAAGGTTACATGCATCAATCTTTATATTGCTACAATTTCATGTCTCTTGCCAATTCCACTGATACACTGATACATTCACTTTCAGGATTGAGTAAATTCCATCTCCATGACTATTATATCTCTACAACTGTCTAAAACCCAAACAGTCCCTGAATTTCACCAAATCCTGAATTTATAGCACTCCAATCAACTCCAGACAGTACATAATAGAAAGCAAAGAAATAAATGTTGCCCGGACCTGATTGAGCATCCCAAGGAGGGAAGGAGTGGTGCGGTGGACGACGGTACGATGGCAGCGGCGGAGGCGCATCGCTTCCAGCGTCCGGCGATGGAGCTGCCGCGTCCCAGGCAGCCCTCTGACCAGCGTTATGTACAGATTCTTGCTCCGTTCCACCGGAACCTTAGCCTTGAAGGCGTTGAACGCACTACCGCTCATCCCTCTCGCTTAATCGCTCTGCGTCTCCTCTCTCTGGCTTTCTTCAATGGCGACTCGGATCTGGGGTTTAGCTGTGGTATCTTTGGGGTTTACCTACGAGCAGATGGTAGTAGTTAGGCCGGTTTAGTAAATTGTGGCCCAAAAAAAGCCCATTAATTTGAAAATTGGGACTAATGACTAACGAGGGGTCAATCTCAATGGTTGGATGCCACTAATAAGAAAGCCCTCAATCGATAAGAATGTTGTTGTTGTTTTTTTGGCAGGTTTAAATCAGTCTTACCTACCTACTTTACCTTTAAAAGGCACATCATCCTTTATATAAAAGAAAGGAGAAAGGAGAAAGGTACCTACCTAATAAGCAACATATATACATACTAGTGATTTTGTTGGAATTGACACATCATCCTTTATATAAATCTCAGTGGAGAGTGGAGAGTGGAGACCAAAAAGAAACTAATTAAGTGGTCCGGTCCCAATTTATAGCACTCCACTTCCACTGAAGCAAAGCAAACATTAATTATCAAAATGAATCCTCTCTTATTTTGCCTCTTGCTGCTGTTTCAATGCTTCTTTCTATGCAAATCTCAGCTTCCCATTCCGGCAAAGATTGATGGCTTTGTGTACAGAATGCCATCTGTTTGGGGTGAATCAGTCGTGGTGGAGGCCTTTCTTGATCCAGTATGTCCCGATAGCCGAGACTCGTGGCCGCCTCTAAAGCAGGCTTTGGATTATTACTCGGGCCGGTTGTCGCTTGTTGTTCATCCTTTCCCCTTGCCGTAAGTTGGATCAAATTTTACTTTTAGAGCATTGCTTATTTTTATCTCTATCTGAAAGTGTAAAGGCAAAATCATATAAACATATATCTAGACTGTTGGTCTACCAGTGAGCTATGCTTAATTGTTTGTAGCCCAATAGGTCCCAATTGCTCTGTTGTAGTATTTTGTCTACATCTCTGGGAGTGGGACCCAAGCATTTTGGTTACTTGTTACATTATATTAAATAATCTTGCTTAATTACAAACACTAATTAATAAGACCTAGTAGACCAATGCATTACTTGCATCTTATTATTTCTTGAGCAAATTTGCAGATACCACAGCAATGCTTTTCTCGCGTGCCGTTCGCTTCACATAGCAAACAAGCTCAACTCATCCTCTGTTTATCCCCTTCTTGAGCTTTTTTTTAAGACTCAGGTTAGAGCTCTGCTTAGAGTGCTTGCTTTACTTTCAAATTGAGCCAAGCTTATATATTGCTGTTATTTGATGAATAAACAGGAGAAATATTACAATGCACCAACTTATGGAATGTCGAGGGCCTCTGTAGTAGCCGACATGACCAAGTTAGCACTCACAGCCATAGGGGAGAGCTTCGGTACAGCATTCCCGTTAGGTTTCAATGATTCAAGTACTGATCAAGCAGCTAGGATTTCCTTCAAGGTCAGAATATATCTTAATTGTGTCATGTTTGATTTATACACTCATCAAAGTGTTAGATTTACATATATATGACTATGAGGCTGCTTGTTACAAAGAAATATTAGATTTTAAGAAGCTGAGATGTGTTTGTGCAGTACGGATGCTCAAGGGGTGTAGCTGGAGCACCTGCTTTCTTTGTCAATGGCATGCCTCTCTCTGGATCACCATTGGATTACAATAAATGGAGAAGTACCGTTGATCCCTTGTTGGCCAACAACAGAAGCTAGATATACAATACAACATCCAATGATGAATGATTCAAATTTTTTTTTTTTTTAATGGATCTATGATGAATGATTCAAATTTATCTTGGGTGCTGTGAGTTTTAGTTTATATTTCACGGGGCCTATTTTTTCATTTAAGTTCGTCAAAGTTTGAAATTATGAACTAGCACGTTGTTTTCCTTCTCAAATGGGCGTGGAAAAAGAGCATTTTTTATATGTAGATTTGTATTAAATCTTTTATAAAGAATTACAAAGATGAAAACAAATAGATGTCATAGAAGGAATCGAATTATCAGTTCTTTTATGTAGGGTACAATCACATTTTGTATATTCATCGTAATCATTACATTAAATTCCTCCTTAAATTCATCTCCATCTAACAGATTATATCATATCATACAAGCAGGTTGTACCAATCAAAAAAACTTCAGATTATTTGATTTGGCCCTAAATATGTTGTATTTTTTTTATTGTTAATTAGATTTAATATTAATATTGTTAAATAAGATTAAGAGTTAGGAAGTAACTAACCGAGAAATGTAGAAACACAATTATTACACAATAAAAGTTTAGTTAATTATTTGTCACCAATAAAAAAATAGGGCATCCTGACATTACTCGCATTGTTTTACTTTGGTACAAAATATACCGAAATTTTTATTTATAGCATAAAAAAAAATCAAATAACTCCAGTTTTGGAGAAATTCGAAAAATACCCAGGCCGCTCAAGCGTTCTACAGCCCCAAAGACTGGGGTCTGCCAAATGCCTATGCGGCCCCTCATATTTTTTTTTTAGAAGAAAATGTTTTTTTTTTGTTTTGGTTTTATGGTTTTTAATTTTTTATGTTGTTTATATATATTGTGTGTTGTTATTTTGTGTTAAATGTCGTTTATTGCGAAAATATTGTTTGTTTGTCGTATCTATCTTATGAGTATGTTGTTTATTTTGGAAATGTCATTTGTTTGAAATATCGTTTGTGTACGAAGAGATAATGATATAATGAACAAAATAAATAAATAGCAAAAAACAAATAAAATAAATAACAAAACAACATATAAGTGACAGTATTTAACAAATAAGTCTCAGTATCTGACAAAACATCTAACAAAGTAAAAATCAAAGCCTACGAGTCAAGATTAAATACCATCATCGGCTTCTTCTTCCTGAATCCTTGACTCGTCGGAGAGTGGCGTCGCGTCATTATCTGCTGAGTCTGTAGATTCCTCTACATGGACATCCTCCGGCTGAACCGACTAAGCCGGCTCGTCATGAATCTCCTCAATCTCGGATGTATGCTGGACTCCAGTACCAAATATTGTAGTATGTACAGACTCACCCTGCATGCATAAAAACGCCTATCTGGCTATAGGGTCATCATCGAGCGAAGGGTACAATGCCTGCTGTGTGGAGGACCCAAGAAATTGCGAAAATGGCTATGTCTGAACATATCCTGCCTGATAGGTAGGCGCTCTGTCTAGGTCGGACTGTAATCCTGAGAATACAGTCCATCTCCCTCTGTGCCAAAATCTATGGAGATATTGAACTCTACGGCTCCTCCTCCTTACCCTACAGTAACTTACAAATTAGTTAATCAAGAATTAAAAAAAATTACAATTATGTATTTTAATTACAATTATACCTCGGCAACCTGAGTAGGCATGGCATGGCATGTGGCTCGGCGCAATGCCTCTACACCTCAGTCGAACGCCTGATCGATGGTCTCAGCATTCTAGACAGCTGCAAACAACGCCTCGTCACCAGCGTACAGGACGTAGATATCAGGATCATCGGATATGTCATTGATCGCATCACACCCGCCCAAGCCAGCACATCTGAGTAGAGAGTCGAGGCGCGGCCTGTACCCACATTGGCACACTGCGGGTACGTTGTGCTTGAGTATGGCTTTGTCCCTCATCGGGGCCATCGTTGTCGTTGTGACGCAACTCTTAAACATACCGCATATGCGAACGGTGCGTCGGCGGGGAGACTACCATGGATCCGTCCTCTTCAATCCCTCAGCCTCAGTACTCGCTCATGAGGATTGTTGGCGATACACCCCTCCAGATATACAGTGTACGCACAGTTATCCTGGTAAAAATCTTTGTAAGGTCTACGTGAGTTACAAAAATGTCAGATATTACAATCAGAAAACTGTAGTTAATAATTAAATTCAAGAAATAATTCTTATATCTCTACTAGATGCCATGTTGTATTTGATAATTTTTTGCTATTAATATTGGTACCAATTTTGATCAAATATGATAAAAGGTCTGGTTAAATGTATTGTCATTTTGGTATCTTAAGTGTAATTTAAAATTAATTATAATGTAATCGTCCTTGGCACTAATATAATTTAATTTTGGTCATAAACAATTTTTGTCAAACAGTTAATTTTGGTCAAAATTTGGTACTAAACAATTTAATTATGGTCGTAAACATTTTGGTATTGGTCTAATTTTATTTTTATGCTCAAACAGTTAATTTTGGTGCTCAAAATATTAATTTTGGTCATATTACAGTTAAATTTTAGTACTATCATAATTAAATTTGGTTATAAATCCTAAACCGCAAAAATTAATATCTAATCATAAACCCTAAACCTAATTCTAAACCCTAAACCTAAACCTAATTACTACCCTAAATTAAAAATTGAAACAAGAAAATAAGAAGAAAACTTACCCGAGCTCGAAGGAATCGAAATGAAGCTTGAATGGATAATGGAAGAGTTCCAGCGGCCCCCTTTATATAGCACAAGGGGGCCCATAGGCGTTTGGCAGACCCAGGGTCCGCATGGGCATTGGGCGGACCACAGTCTTTGGGGCCGCATAATGCCTGAGCAGCCTAGGTATTTTTCGAATTTCACCGAAACCGGGGTGATTTGGTTTTTTTTTATGCTATAAATAAAAATTTCGGAAAAATATATAGACGAGTCAGCAATTTTTTTTGTAATAAATGAGAAATTTTAATAGATATACATAGTTTTATAATAAATAAATATTATCTCACAACTATTCTCAAGATACAAGCGGACATTCATTTCAGTACATTTATAACCATTCATGTGCATATTTATGAGTATGAGTTTATGTAAATTAATTAGTAAATTTTTGAACCCGTCAAATCTCATGACATCCGAATATGCCCTCAGTTTGTGTACAGATTTTGCACGCTGATCCATCCAATTGGACCAATACCCCATGCTATAATTAGTTCAAAATTCTAATTGAATGATTCTTCAAATTTTCAAAGCTGAAGAGGAACTAATGTTGTGCACTGTTGTTTTAAAATAGAAATATGTTGTTTTATAAAAGGAAGCTGATATGAGTACCTGCAGGTTAGTACCTGCACTGTACTCACACCTAAACTATCATAACTGCTTATGGGGACTGCAACTATTTCAAAATTGTAATTTTGTTTTACAAATTTTAATAGTAACACTGAAGTATATAGCTCAAACAGGGCAAGTATTTATACCTATACAATGAACTACATATGATATATGAATTTTCCTAAAATAACTGTACCCGCACTTTTTTTTAAAAAATTCTCTTGTCGTACCCACATTAGGGGACCACTCAAACGACATGTGGGGACCACAACTGTTCCAAAACTATAATTTTGTTTTACAAATTTTAATAGTAACACTGTGAAGTATATAGCTCAAACAGGGCAAGTATTTATACCTATGCAATGAACTGCATATGATATATGAATTTTTCTAAAATAACAGTGCAGGTACTGTAGCACGTACAGTGCGGGTACTGTAGCGTGGGTACTGAAATAATTATTCTTTATAAAAATTACCTAGTCGTTTTGTAGTAGAAAAGTACAAGGAGCGAATGAGGTCTGATGGACATTGGATCAAATTTAGTTGGATGTTGGGCTTGAGTCGTTTGCTCAACATTGTGATTTGCGCCTTCGTTTAGATTATACCAAAAAGATTTATAATCTTAATTTTATATGAATCTTGATGTAGATCAAACTATTCAAATTGAATATTTAATCAAATTATTTGATGTCCATTGATTGCCCAACTCCCATAATAGACAACAATGTTTTTATTAAAAAAACATGAGCCATGCCAAGTTGAAGAACCTATACAGTAGCTGCTGTTTTCTAAATTCTCTGATAACATTTTGAAGAAAACAGATGTTATAAAAATTTTGCGTCACCAGGCATTAATTAACTAACTAAGCTGTATTTATATTGTCTTCATTCGACTTTATTGGAAATATCCGTTACTTTTACACTGCCTCTGTTTGAATCAACTTGGAGGGTTACTTTAGGCATGCTACACGGATCACTGTAACTGGACTGCGACGGAGAATCTAATCGAAACCAGGTCTCAATTGAATTCGGATCCACTGAAGTAACCCAACTTTTGGGTTTTAGATCGGGACCGTCCGATTTCGTCTCGTTTTAGATCGGGACCCCAAATTGAGACGGGGTAGCCTCAGGCCCTCAGCTCTCAAGTCTCAACTGAGCACCTTTTTATGAACACACCCCCTTTCTCTCTCTCCACCTTACTAGCCGTTACATTTCGTCTCTTTCTCTCTCTCTCTCTCTCTCTCCCGATCTCTAGCCGTTGCATCTGTCTCACTCTCTTGCTCGCTTACTCGATTTCTCTTGCTCTCTAATGGAGAACGCGTGTCTGATTAGCCCCGCATCTGACGAAAAGCTATGGAGCAAGCTTCGTAATAGAGTTGATACGATCTTGGAAGATCTAAAGACTAATTCACAAGCTGATGTTTCGGCCTACCAATCGGCTGTATTTTCTTTCTTCTTAATTTTATTCTCTTATGATTGTTTATCTTCCAAGATTTTCCCAAATTAGGAAATCTTGCTAGCATTTGGTCAGCTCAAAGTGATAATGGGATTTTTCAATTCGCACGACTTCCTCTATCTGCGGATCTGAGGATAATATCTCCCAATAAACTAAATTCATTCAAGTTCTTGTAAATAATGGCATTGGGTATCTGATTACAGTACAATTTACACTTCCCAACCTCTTCTGTTCTAATAAATTGGATGGACATGGGCTGATTCTTTCTAAATTTCTAAACTTAGGCTGGATTTGCATCTGAGCGCAGCAAAAGGCTGAGGGAGGATTCAATGCTTCTTTTAAAGGGATTGGATTCGGTCTCCTCCACTCTTTCACAACTGTCGGATACTCTAAACTCTGCCCAAAAGGTATTTTATTCAACTGTCTTTTACTATTACTTCATCTATGTGCCCTTTTTGTACAAGGTATTTCAAGGTTGTACCAGAAAATGGCAGAAATTTACTTACCAATGCACCTGCTTTGGCTTATATGTAAGAATTTGAGAAATTTATCTTAACGTTCATTAATTGGCACACATGGAACCAAAACAAAAGGAGTATATTCTCTTAAGCGCTCCACAATATTAAAATGTCATATATATCCCTGAAAAAAATGAGTATCCCATGCTGATCTTCCGGAACATGCAATATCACATGGTTGCTCTTCTGCTCATTTCTACCAAAAAGACACAAAAACGACCTTTCTTTTATTTTTCTCATTTCTATAGGGATAACAAAGATATGAGGGGCTTTGGGGATGATATTTGCATGAATGCGTACTAGCTTTTTAAGGCTATCAGCTGGGGCTATACACAATTTTTGTACAGTTTCTAGGGCATTTCATGAAATGGTAGAAATTAACAAAAGGAGATGCTAGGTGTTAAATTCTGTGAGGGAACTAGTTTGATGTCTCATACTATAATGTGCTTCCATTTTACCTGTTCTCAGTATTTTTTTATGTGATACAGGGAGCTGATGCTCTGGCCAACTCCATCCAAGCTGAAGAGCCAAGAGCAAAGAGGTACCGCACCTCTCCTGAGCTAACAGAAAAGACCACCTTGAAAGACACAGGGGCTCCCTCTGACAACTCGTCAGATGAAAAGGAAGAAAAGCTGATCTCTGACGGTGCTGCCAAGAGCTCAAATCTCAAGACACAGGCTCCGTCTGGCAACTTGTCAGATGAAAATGAAGAAAAGCAAATCTTTGACGGTGCCACCAAGAGCTCAAATCTCAAGACAGCACGCATGGTTTGCTTTCTGAACTCTATCCTTATTCATACACAGATTTTGTCATCAAAAGAAGTAAAATGTATCTGTACCAGTAACAGGTGTCTGGTAGGATGCCAAGCCAAAATGAACCACAGTTACCTAATTGTGTTATTCAACCACAATAACCTAATTCATCATTTGGACCAGATACTATGGTCTCATACTTGAATATCTTAACGTGCTGAAACATTACCCCCTTTTTGTCTTGTTGTGATTTGACAGCTGGCAGTGTCAATGGCAACTAAAGCTGCTTCTCTTTCAAAGGAACTGAAGAACATAAAGTCAGAACTCAACTTCATGCAAGAGAGGTGCAATCACCTTGAAGAAGAAAACAGGAGGCTCAGAGAAGAAGACTACGACAGAGGGGCCTCACATGATGATGAAGACCTGGTAATATTTTAAGGTAGTAGGCAAACAGCCTACTGCGTAACTTTTTTTAAAATTAAAAATAAAAAGAGTTGCAAGATATAAGGAGATTACAAGAAGGGAGGTAAGAAAGAGAGAAGAAAGTTGATGATGTTAACCCCATAGCTATATATCATGTGCTATAGGGAATGACAGCTCAGAAGACCTGGTAATTTATTAAGCATTCTTACACTTTCTCTATAGGGAATGGCACCAGAGCACTGGTACACAACAGATTAGAAGTTATTTTGAGAGAAAACGGTATCATAACTGGTCTAACTTTTAATATAATTGATCAATGGCAGCTGATGAAATCTTCTTTGTTTTATTTTTTCTCCAGTTGAGACTGCAATTAGAGGCATTGTTGGCTGAAAAGTCCCGATTGGCTCAAGAAAATGCAGATCTGACAAGGGAGAATCGCAGTCTGCACCAGTTGGTCGAGTATCACCAGCTTACCTCTCAAGACCTTACAACATCGTTTGAGGCAATTGAAGGGTTGTACCTGGATTTCTCCTCAACAGTTGAGGAAGAAAATGGAGATGGTGAAGAGGAGACGACCCCAATAACCCCAGTAACCTCAACTGATTAGTTGGTTTATGTGGGTCTTCTTCAAGTGATTACATGTTAGATCGATGCTTAACATTTTACGTCATTAGTTCTTAGATGTGTTTCTGAGATGAGAGGAGTTGAAGGATGGATGTAATTTATTTATGTAGCCTCTGCTAAGTTTTCAAAAAAAAAAAAAAAAAACATTTTACGTTATTAGGAACCGATCACATATATTTTACGATCGGTTATTAGTTTTTCTGTTACTATTTGTATTCTTCTCTTATTACCTTCTACGCTGTTTAACTGGATAATCACTTTCTTTTCTATTTATGTGAACAAGTGGAAGCCATGCGTTTATTTATTTCCTCCTTGAATACCTTCACTTGGAGAAGAACTAGGGTATTCTTAACCTCACCAAGTCTCTTTGTGAGCTTAATTCAAAAATTATTGAATTAGCTTCAAACGATGCATCCAAACTGTTGAAACCGATCTACTTCGAGTGATGCGTTTACATGTCAAATTTATAAATTTTCGAACTAATTTAGTATAAAGTCAAGCGGTAAAAAAAGAAATATAGTTTATAAGTTAATTAATACGTTCATTTCTTATCATTTTTTGACCACTTGATTTCATATTAAATTAATTCAAAATTTTAAAAACTTGACATGTAAACTCATCACTTGTGAAGTAGATTGGTATCAACAATTTGGATGCATCGCTTGAAACCAATCCGATAGGTTTTTGAGTTGAGCACACAAAAACGGTTGGTGAGCTTAAGAACACCCTAGTTCTACTCCCTTCACTTGTATTAAAAGTCAAGACCATGCAACTGTTGCTCATTTGAATTAGTAATAGTAAATACCTATTACTGTTCGCTTCTTAAAATATTGTTTGCTGAAAGTGACTAAAAGATGCTTTTAAAAGCTCAACGGACAGTTTGGTTTACAATAAAAGAAAATCATTACATATGGATAGACAGAACTACAGATGTTAAAAATTAATGCAGCAAGAAACCTTAGCGAGCCTTCAAAAACAGCTGTTTTTTTGTTTCTCTATTAAAAAGGTAAAAGTAATGAAAATTTACGAAGCGATGAGAAGAGCATAAAACAAAGTGGATAGACCGAACAACAGATGTTAAAAATATATGCAGTAAGAAGAAATAAGATACGAGAATAAACATTTCGAGTTAATCCCAATCTAATAAACCTTAGCGAGCCTTCAAAAACAGCTGTTTTCTGTTTCTCTATTAACAAGGTAAGTAATGAAAAATTTACAAAGGGATTAGAAGACCTATGTTTCTCTATGGTAAAAAGTCCTAGTGAAGAGGTGCTATACAAAACTCACATTGAAAAATGGAGATCAACAGATGTCAACCAAGAATATACAAAGCAAAAACCACACCAACGAAACAAGCGGTATAAAATTCGTACGAGGCGAATAGCTAAGAGGCGTCAGAGATGTGACCTTTGCTGTATCATTCTTATTTTCCTTTGTATCTTCTGGTTTATAATTGTCTCGCACTGAAGGACTAAGAGAAGAATGGCTTGGATTTACTGGAAGGGGATTGGAATCCTCTACATCATAACCTGCATACAGGAAAATTTCAATGCATTAAAAATTGGTTATTGCACATAATGTATCTCATATGAACCTGCCCCCCTCCCCTCGAACCCAAAACAAACACCCAGCAAGAAAATACAACAAAACTCACAGTTAAATTTCTTCCAGCCGAGTACTTTCCTCTCTCGATCAAAGACAATACGAAGACCCGTCATGAAATTTTCTGTGTATGAGAGTGGATAAAAAGGAATTAATTCCTATATAAACAATGCACCAAAGATAATTAAATGCTCACTAGTTGTGAAGCAAAATGGGTCAGGCTGACTAATTGGGGGTCTTGGGTTACACCACCTTGTACCCTTAATGAACATGGGAATGTTTCCCGCACCCTTGAATAGCAGTAAAAGCAGGAATTCTTGTACCATCTGATCTTAATTTGACTGTCCTGTAACAATTCTCATTGGATAGCTGTGATTAAAGGTTCCTATATTCCAATTGGTGCTTCAAAGTTGGTCAATTCGAATTGGATTGGATGGACTGGATTAGGACAGCAGGGCCCTCCCTGCTATGCATGCAGTGAATAACAGCATATATGGATCTTGCTAAGCATCTAAGACTTACGTCCAATTATATTCAGCTTGCTACTCTTGACAACAGCCAAACAATACACTAATTCGTTTTCCTGCACAATAAATAGATGAATACAAAATACATTAAGACTGTTACAAGTATATCAAATTTGCACAGTATGAAAAGAGATAATACCTGAAGGCTGACAACAAGACCTGGCTCGCTAACAGAAAACATGCCTCCGCCTTCTGTTTTCATACTAATATTTGGAACCCTAATCGTAGATGTATCATTTGAGCTACACATGTCAAAAGATAGAGATATCACTATCATACATATTATATTCTAAGTATTGTAGTAGAAGGATACATCAAAAAGAAAGTTCTAACAAAGGATTGTACGTCATATTGTAGCAGTACTCAAAAGGAACTCTAGGATCCGGGCCATGTCGAATTGCATCAGTTTGTGCATTAAACTGAATAGAAAATAATCAGGTAAGACTGTCAGCACATTGATTATGTTAATTTCCTAAATTCAAATTTAATAACAGACATCAGCTAACTAACATTATCTGTGAGGAAGGAGTACGTGGGGTTAGCTAAGTATGTGAACGAGGTGCCAGTGTCGAAGAGAGTACTGAACTCCACATCCTCTGAAGTGTTTCCAACAACCACTCCAGTAATACTAATATTATATGTTGGGCTGCATAGAAATGCATAAAAGTTGTCAGTTTTAGAAGATTACTATTTCTGCCATACAACCTGCACTCATCACATTCCCACGCTCCCAAAACACAAACACAGAAGAAGATAAATAGTAATAACAACTACAATCATGCTATTAGTATTACTACTTGCAAAAACAGTGTCTTGAATAGTTCCTAATGTAATGTCCAGTTCCCAACCCGGTCCATGAACTTCTTGAGCTGCATCATTTTGTTGCCGCCTGTGACTTAATAAAAAATATGAATCGAAATATAGGCTAATACAAATGTAAAATGACTCATTTGGTAAAATTGTCTTTCAAAAAGAAAGCACAAGCTATTCCAAGTAAGAATGATTAAGATTTGGTCCATGATTTCACTGAGAAATGTAAGATGAAACAAAATTGGTACAAATTAGAAAATTTAGGGATGAAAATGTGAATTTTGAGAACTTTCTGAAATTGGAACCAAGTAATACTTCATAGTCCACTTGTGTAATTACTATAAATGTTTTTCACAAAAATACAAATCGTAACTATTGACTGCTATAGAATCTTGTTCTTGTTCAATAGGAAATAAAACTGAGGACTTATTTTAACCTACAAAACAGTGTTATGGTATCAGCTGGTACCGGTGCACGAGTTCATATCAAAATGATCATTAATGGCCCCTGGTAGACCTGATGAAGTGTAAATAATTTAATGGATAAAAAAAGGTGAGAAAAAAGAGCAGGATTGACTTACTGAACTTGGTTAATATGAAGAGGTGTTTCATCTTGGTCAGAAGTGCCTTGGTCACCAAAACTGATTCGGCCGAATCCATCTTGGCTGAAGCACATGGAGAAGGAATCTGAAGTGAGACCCTTGCTAGACAAAATACTTGGGACCGACACCTTCTCCAGGCCAAGGCCCAAGAGCCCATTTGGAGCTGCTGCATCTAGAAATGAGCCTGTCTGTACTTGACCACATCTGAAAAGATACAAATATGATTAAATTTACATCCAAGTTCTAGATACCTATGATGGCACTGATTCTGTAACAGTACTAGTTGAAGTCTAGTTGTGGTAATTATACTTGTGTTGATAGTGAGGATTCTCATGCTGTATGGTCCGCTTGTATACAGCAGTTGGTATTAAAAAAAAAAAAAAAAAACTTTGGTTTCCTAGTGCCATTGTGGTTTCTTCACCAGAACATAAAGTTTTAATCCAGAGAAGGGAAACAATAACAAATTAAAGAATTCAGATTTTGTTCCTTGAACTTCAACAATAAACTAAGTTGGTCTGGTCCCTGTACTTTCCTTTCCACCATATTGGTCTTCAACTTGTGAATGAAATCAAGTTGGTCCAAAAACTTTGATAAACAAACACCAAGTTAGTACTAAACTTTATTGCACCAAATCGGCTCTTGAACTTTCAAAAAGGAACTACATTTGTTCTTGGATTTCTCTCAAAATAACCAGTTGGTCCTCCTGTTAATCCTAAAAAGGAACAACTTGGCTATTTTGAGAAAAGTTCAAAGAATTAGTTCTTGTTAAGAAAGTTCAAGGACCGAGTTCGAGCAACAAAACTTCAGGGACCAACTTGTTTTTCTTTGGAAGTCCAATGACCAATTTGGTATAAATGAAAGTTCACGCATCAATCTTGTTTTCACTTTTAGAATGTTTGAGGGCCAAAACCTGAATTTTCCCATAATAAAAATATATAAATACAAATGATGAAGGTACATATGAAAATCACTGAACAAGAGTAAGGTCTCAGCACCGTATTATGGTTCAGCATGGTACATTGTTGATACTAACTTACTAATAATTGTATAGAGTCCTCAACAATTACCCAAATACAATCTGAGCTTCAACAATCTCTGGCCGTGCATCTTCTGTTGTCAGGTACAGAATATCCTCAACCAGAAAACCAGAAGATGAAGTCTCAGCCGAAACATACACTATCTTGTAGGGGCATTGGCTTGTTTCGGAACACCCCTTTTGTACTTCACACAAGTTGCTTTCGCAAGGAAGCCTCTGGCTCGTCATCGACATGTTTGGGTTATAGAATGTGATCTCAGATCCCTTAAATAATAAAAATATTCACTGGAGTCTTAGAATTTGGAATGTGCATAAATGCAAGGAGGTTATTGTTCCAGATCCCTAAAAATAATAAAATATTCACTAAAGTCTGAGATTGGCCATACATGCAATGGGGCTAGTACCATTCAGACAGGAAATCCTATGATAACAGGAACCTAATTTAAGAAGGTTTTTAATTTGCAACCTCCATTGGATCCATAACTGCATATGCCAGTTGGATTCTGGTGCAATGTCGGTCAATTATTTCTTGAATCATTAATTTTTAAATGGAAGTCAATTGGAAGGTTGATCAGCTACAAATTGCCTACTCTTACAAAAACAAAAAGAAAGAACATTTATCAGCTACAATCTCATATGCTAAATTGGTAATGAGGCACTCCAGAGGTGAATAACAATTTTATCTAAGCCAACTATACAGCCTTAGAAGCAATTATCACTAGATTAAAAAAAAGATAAACCTACAAATCCATTTCCTGTAGAAACAGTAGGTGCACAGCTGGTGCAGTCACAAGGCAGCCAGAAGAGATCACTTCCGGTATCCAGCGCAACTAAAAATGTCATGCTCGGTGTACCTACTGTAACCAATGCATAGTACAAACTAGAACCATAACCAGAGAATACTTGATTAGATAAAATTGAATTGAACTTCAATTTGATAAAAAACTGAAAAAAAAATAATAATCTCAGGAGAAACTTACAATCCCAGTGAATTGACCTTGAGCGTGGCATTTCCTTCTGAGAAAGTCAGACCTGGAGGCCCTCCACTACCTCTGTCAGCTTTAGAAAGTATTGCTCCAGCAAGGTCATGTCCAGCAAGTGCTGTATAGTACTCAGCCGTTCCCGCCTCTAGCCAGCCCCCAGGAAGCTGTTTACCATTAGATAAAGACCACCGGCGAACCGGTGCAGAGAACCGGTGGTGGATGTCCAGGCCTAGGGTTAGGGTTTCAGCGGATGGTGATGCTGCGAGTACGGAAAAAAGCGAGAGGAGGAGAGAAAGGAGAGAGAGGGGAAAGGCCATTGCTGAGAATGAGATGGGTTAATCACAGCATTAGGAAAGGAAAAGGGCCTAGGGTTTGGGTACGGAGACAGAAGGCGAGCTGGAGTGGTACTAGTGTGGCGGCGGCGGCGGCGACAGGTCGCCGTTTCTGGTTGTGGTTGACGACTGTAGTTATAAGTTTGTTGCTCTGGAAAGTGGGGACTGATCAAACAATACTTTCCATTTCCAGCTACGGAAGGAAGAGTTTGTTTGTACTGTTATTACTTATTACTATATGGCGCGGAAGTTAGTGAACCCTAATGTGCAGCACATACTGAGTAAAATTTTATAAAAAAAATTCCCAAGTTTTATTTTATATTTATTCTGCAGTTGTATATTAATTTCTTTTGTAAATTTATTGTTTTAGATTTATTAGCATATTTTTTTGTGAACGGTTTGTTTCTTGCTCTTGTATGTATTGAAGTATTGAACACACAAATGAGGATGAGACATGAGAGTGAGAATTCTTCTTCCGGCTTAAATAAAAATGTCTTCCTGTCATCGCTGCAAATTTGTGTACGAGTTGGTATCCACTTATCTTTACCATTAAAAGATTGACGGAAAGCGCGGCCTGGTTTGCTGTGAGTGGAGCGGTTGGTCGGCGGCTTCCTGTCACAGTCATACTCATAACTCATGGATGAAAAGCCGAGGACTTGTGGGATCCATCCGCAACTTCTTTCTTCTATAATGGACAGGACAGGGTCACAGGATCATGGGGTCCCAGTTAACGGGTTATTCCACCAGGCCTAACAGAGCTTTTATTGTCAATTTACGGGCTTTTGTTGAACCCAAATACAAATTAAAAGGTTGTTGACAACAACTATATCTGGCCCAACCCAAGTTTGCAGGGTTTTAGTTGAAAACTATATCTGGTCCGCTATTGCTAGGTATGGTCGCATGGGTCATTAGATCAGCGTCAAGCTTCGTGTGCCAGTTAGCAACTTTAAGTTTTAATTTGTTACACGAATCATAACATAAATTGAACGGTTAATATTGGGCAGGAACAGAATTTTTCGTTAAACATTTACTGGAGGTGCATTTGGTAAAACTCCTCTCTCTCGTTGCCCAACCCCGACTTCCCAGCGCCAGCTCCGACCAAAGTGATGGCCATGTGGTATCGGGTCGGATCCAATCGCCTCCGACCCTTTACTCTCCTTCTCTCCAATCGACTTTCCGTCATCCCAGCCACCTCCCCTTCTTCCAAGCCCCCGCTAGTCTACGCTGCTCCAATTCTTGCATTCATTCAACTCAGATCCTTTGCTGCCCCCGTGCAAGTAAGCTTATGATTAATATATTATTCTTATTCTTTTGCTTGTGATTGATAATCATCGATTTGAGTGGTAGGACGGGTTTTTTTTTTTTTTGTTTCTTTGCATTTTTTAATTGATCGTAGGCCAAACCTAAGACAAAGTCAAGTGGAAGTACTTCTGCTGGACCTAGGCTTAATGGTGCCATAACCGCCCCAGTTGTTCGGCTGGTCACTGAGGATGGTATTGTTTTCACTCAGTAATTTTTTTCTTCTTTTGATCT
This sequence comes from Carex kokanica, assembly GCA_025461125.1. Lineage (NCBI taxonomy): Eukaryota > Viridiplantae > Streptophyta > Magnoliopsida > Poales > Cyperaceae > Carex > Carex kokanica. The sequence continues at coordinate 341,889 of JAJGRX010000532.1, forward strand.
TATCATGGTATAAATATTGTTGAATTATATGTATATAAATCCTTGTGCAAGTTTGCAATCTTCTGCATAAATTTGGGAAATTTGTGTGATCATTATTTGGTTACAATCATTGCTAGAGCCTCACAGGCTTACTTAAACATTTTGTGCTCGTATACTAAAAGTTAATACTGTATCGAAAGCATATAATTTTTATACCAATTTCACCTTCTGTGCTTAAAAAAATTATACCATTAGGTGTGTGTGAATCATATTTCCTACCCTAAATAAGTTTTTGCGAGCAGGAAAACTGTATCATGTTGTTGCTTTGGTATCATTGGCATGTGGTTTGTTTTATCAAAATATCCTCCTTTTTTCTTTTCTTTTTGGATAGATGAGAGATTTTGGGTTTACTGTGCTTGTACTGAATCAAGAAAGGTCTTCTTTTATGCGGGAATTCTACTGATTGATCAAAATTTTCAGGGCACACTGTTCTCTCCGTGAGAGAAGCACTTGATCGTGCAAGGCAGCTTGATCTCGATTTAGTTGAGGTACACACTATATACTTTTGTAATTGGTTGAATGTATATTCACAAGTTTCATTGAGATGACTCTTTATCTTGTATATTAGAACTAAGAAGCAACTTATTAGTTTGTTTTAGTTGGTATTTGTAATTTTCTTGATATATTCTTGTCAACTTGGGTATCTTTGTATCCTTTTTTCTATCTGTATGTTAGTTTGGTTAAAAATATAGGGAAAATTTCCAGTGTACCCATCCAAATTTTAAAAATAGCCAATTTCCCCATGAAAACATCTTAATATCCAATATCCCCTTAGAAATTAAACATTCTTTCCTTTATCCCTTTTTATTCATAAAATTTGTCATTTAGACAAATATACCCCTTTATTTTAAATTGATATGTCTCTTTTAAATAACAATATGACTGAATTGAATAAGACAAAGAAAATAGATGCTTCATCTTCTTCATCTTCATGTCTAAGCTCCATCTCTTTTGCTAATGGAAATTGAAGTTCTTAACCATTAAATTAGCTTCTCTATTCAAGGCTTAATTTTGAATGACATGTTATTTGAATCAAATTTCTGTTGTGTCTCACAAGTCGCAAAAAATATAAAACTATAAAACAGCCAGCAAAGCAAAGGAAAGAAACAGAGATAATTAAAGAGCGAAGAGAAGCTCAGAAGCTATAAAATGAGAATAGGATGCGGCAAGCTTTACTGCCTACTGGGCATTCAAAACTAATCGTCAGTTGATTACACTTGCATTCAATTTAGGGGTTATTAAAATGCAAAACAAATATATTTCATTGCATTATACGTCGTCCCTTCTATTCCCCAATTGTAATTCTACTACTTTAGTAAATAGCAATTCTCTGTATCCCTAACTCAACCGATAGTACCAATAGAGAAGAAATATGCATCTTAGATCTGACAATAAATAAAATGAAGGGTCTCTTCTCTCTCTCTTATTCAATACATTTCCATTTGAAATGAAGGGTATAATTGTCTAAATAACAAATTTAATGAATAAAAGGGGATAAATGAAAGAATATTAAATTTCTTTGGGGATATTGGATATTAAGATGTTTTAATGGGGAAATTGGCTAATTTAAAAGTTTGGATGGGTAGACTGGAAATTTTCCCAAAAATATAATTTCTAATAATGAAATATTTAGGTTCAAAGAGCTGCCAACCCACCTGTTTGTAAGATAATGGATTTTCATAAGGAGAAGTACAAGAAAGAAATCACGGAAAAGGAGCGTGCAAAAACAAAGGTTATATTTTTGCCCTTGACAGCATTGTATTTGATCAGCTAAAAGCAAAGCTCATATAAGATTTATAACCAGTCTCAAATCTGTAGATAGTTTCCTTAATTCAGACTTGTAAGTTTGTTATCATAAAAAACTTGTGACATGCTAAAATTGATTACATAAAATCCTTGTCTCATTGACATGGTAACTCTTCATAAATTTTGAAAGTGCATCTCCTTGTAGATGTTTTTGTTAACATCAAACTGAATGATTCAGACTGCCACTTTAAATTTCGAAAAGTGCAATTTTGAAGTGATTGCATATGCCACAGACGGCCAACTCTATGATCTCTATTTAGTAATTTATTGATTCTCGTATTCACTTCTGTATTTTGCATTGAGCATATTTTTTAACTGCTAAATTGTAATTGCAGTCAGCACTTTCTCTTAGGGGTGGTGAAAAGAAGGAGGTGCGATTTAAAGCAAAAACTGTAAGTAATGAAAGAAGGAGAAGAAAATATTGCATTATTTTCATTGTAGTTGATACTTTATGAGTAAATATCTTCTATTGTAGGAACTTAATGACTTAAAAGTGAAAGCTGAAGGCATCACTAGATTGATAGAGCGTGGATATAGGGTTAAGGTACCTTTCACTAACTTTATAGCCCATTTGTTATATTTCTTTTTCTTTCTCAGGTATGTTGCACAGTGCCTGAATTTGACTATTCCATTTTGTTCTCAGTGCACAGCTTTACCATCTGGTACTCAAGAGGAAGAGTTAGGAAAGCATCTTTCACGCCTTTTAGCATTGGTATGCATCTCTCCTACATTCACTCTGTCATACTACTATTTTATTTGTACTTTTCAACTTGTATGTTATGCTGTGCTAGTAACTCTTCAGGTTTAATCTGAATAATATCAAAATGCTTAGGCTATGTATATATCATATGCAAGCTTATTTTCCTCTTTAAGATATAGTAATGTTTACAAGTAAATTTTTTTTAAGATAAATTGCCATTTCAAGTTTGTTTTGTTTTGTTTGAGCAGATAAAAGATGTCTCTTTTGTAGAAAGTGGACCCCATGTTGATTCAAAACATGCATATGCAATTGTTAGACACATCAAATTTGAAACCAAAAAATCTGGTAAAAAGAAAGTCGCAGACAACCCAAAAGCATCGCCATCTCCTAAACCTGCTGATGAACCTGATGAACCTGATGAAGAATGGGAGTGTGACTCTGAATCTGATGATGCAACCCCCACTAACTCAAAAACTGAAGAAATTCTGAACAAACCAGCACTTGGTTCAGTCAAAGAAGAACTGCCTAAAACTGAGACGAACCGGTATGCAGTACGGACCGAAGCCCAGAATAATACATCCAACCAGCCGATTGCACCGAACAATTACAGAGATTACAATGGCAGAGATAATTCCTTTAACCAAGGACAATTTGCACCAAGTAATTCTACAGAGTTCAACAATAGAGATGGCTTCAACAAGGGGCGCATTGCACCAAGTAATCCCAGGGATTTCAATTACAGAGATGGCTATAACCAAGAGCGTGTTGCAATGAATAATTCTCAGGGCAACAATAGCAGAGATGGCTTTAACCAAGGACGCGGACAGTTTCATAACAGGGAAATGCAGTTTCGGCCCAATACCCAAACTTTTAGACCCCCAAATTTGGGGCAGTCCAGAAACGAGGGGCCACCACCTGTCACTAATAACCCCAGTTATAATCCTCATTCACATCAAAAGAGTTCAGGAGTTTCTAGCATACCAAAAAACAATGCTACTGATAATACCAGTGCACCAATCAAGCCTAAATTTGGAATTTTTAATTCAAGCACGAAGTCCACTGAGTCAAGTGAAAAGACTGGTCCAAGTGATTCTAGTTCACCCATGCCTAAATTTGGGAATTTTGGTGCAAATAGAACAAATTTGCCTAATAATCAGGGGTAATTTAAGGTCACATATGTTGCTTAGCTAGGCTTTATTAATGGAGAATTAAGTTTTTTGGTTTTCTTTTTCTTTTTCTTTTCCTTGCTGTCAAAATTATAATAAGGAAATTTTGCAGGTGATCTACAACGTAATACGGTGAGGATTATATGAGTAATTGTTTTGGGGTAACAATACAAAGTTTATTGGATATTTGGATTCAAGTATAATCTGGTAATTCTGATCAGATAAACGGCTTGTTCCGTATGGTGTTGTTGTGCTTGATACAGGTTTGCTGTAATTCAAAGTAAAGTGTTTTTAAGTGCATGGTAGGTTGTGCACTCATTAATGAAACCAAACTTGACTAGGTGATTGGTTATTTATTTATGTGACGAGGGGATGTGAATTCTCTCTCTAGTCGGGGCTCGTAGTACTAGATAGCAATCGTAGCATAGTAACAAGATTAATTTTAATAATATTCATATTATTTTATTTAGCACCTCTCGAAATAAATTGGTGAATTAAATAGATCTTAGTAAATTATACTTTAATTATTTGTGGATTTACGAATGTTACGAGTGATATTCTATATATGCGCCAACTATTTACGAATTATATCTGTCTTATATCTTAAACATAAATTTAAATTTTCCAAATTATTTTCAAAATTCGAATTTATTAATATCTACAAATTGGGGAAAAAAAAATAGTGTTGATGGTTGACCGATCTGGGAGTATCTTTCAGTTTGTTTGATATAATTAATGTTGTTGCACCTGTTATTCACTGGATTTTGAGGATTCTCACATGTTCATCATTACCATCACCTTTTACTTATCACCATCGATCATCTGCTGTCATCTCAATATTTGCGGTGTATCATCTTTACCGATTTTTTTTAATCGAAATAAAATATCGTCAAACGGGATTGTTTTGCCGGAAATTTGAAATCTAGTTAAACGGGATTGTTTTTCTCGTCTCATGGAACGGGACATTTTAATACGTCCCACTAACCAACTCTCTCTACCAATAATCAAATTAACTAAACAGAAGAAAAAAAATCAGGTACGGTAAATTTGTTTCCGTCTGACCACCAATAAAAGAAAAATGAAAAACTCGGGACAGTGTCAATAGTCCCGTCCTAGGAGTGGAAAAAAAATAATCACAGACGGATTAGTCCATCCCGTCCCAGATCCAGCAAAAATACCCCACGCGATCGACCCTTTCTCTATATTTTGTCTCTAACCCTTTGCTCTTGTGCCTCACTGACAAAACCAGAAAACCCCACAACGCACGCGGTCGTGATCGACTCCACGACGCATGCCTACTCGGATGGGTTGGTTTATCCCGTCCGGCTCCGGGAATCTCGGCCCCCTTCGCTCCACTCCTCTCCAATCTGTCTGACGCTTATCTCTAGGAATTTTTTAAAAAAAAAAAATTTTGGGATGAATTAGTGTGGAAATCAGTTAATTAACAATACTTTTTTATTTGATTTGTTATCAAATGATTGATTATATATAATTTTATTAATTTGTTAATTCTATTTTAGAAGAATTGATAAATTTGGGTTTAGGATTTAGAAGAATTGATTATTTATTTTTAGACTCATTTGATATGGTATAATCAATTTCAGTTTAGTAATTTATTTTGATTAGTCCATAGCATAGAATTGAGAGTATTCATAGCATTATCGGTGATTATTGTTGAGATCAACCATCTACTCTCAATTATTAGAATAATTTATTAAATAGTTCATGTATGAATAATTTGTCTGAATTTTCAACCATCTATGATATGAATAATTCATACTATTATTTTGGCTATATTTTAGTCCAAAGTTCTAAAAAAAAAATGTAAAGTAGATAGTTTATTCATTTTGGATTTTTTTGGTAATGTAAGTAATTGGTAATGTAAGTAATTTAGTTAAGTAATTTATTAATTTAGAATCTATTATGAAATTGAATTGAATTGATTAGTTTGATTTATTAGTTTGCAAGAATTGATAAATTAGATAATTTATTAATCTCTTATTTTATTTATTTCTTAATTTATTTATTCATGTGAGTTTTAGAATTTATAGGTAATTGTTTAATTTAGTAATTTATTTAATTATGTGAGTGTTCAGTAAATTTAGATTGTTATTAATTCTAGGGTTATATAGCATGTCGAATGTCAAGCAATTATGGTCCCTGTAGCCCTGCAGATGATGCAGCTGCATATGATGAGGTTGTTTTGGATCTGTCATTGTTAGCAAATAATTTTAGCGATTTATTATGGATGCCGCATGACCAACACAAGATCTCACAGATTCATGATGATGTAAGTTACTCAATGAAATATGTAATATATTTTTTTTACATTTTGTTTTACAAAATGATATAAATGTTTGAATTACAATATTTTATTTTAATCAATTTGTATAATATTGACAAGATTACATGGATATAGGAGTGGATCATCGACACCTCCCCTTTTGAATCAGCTTCATTATCCCAGTCGGTGTCATTCTCACATGAGTCAGCGTCATCTTCGTCATCAATTTGCGGCACATCATCAACATCAGGATAAGGATCACCTACCTCCGGCAGATCAACCCATGGACTGTATTGATTATTGTATTACGTCTGAACATGACAACTCAACTCGTTCACATCGGGATAAGGATGCAGATAAAGGTCTTACCTCGGTGTTTGTTGTGTCTGATAGGGTTGGAAGAGATTGGGACCCGCATAGTTAACACTATATTGGGTCTGTCGAGGTTCTGGTTGTCTCTGGTACCATACTATCAATGAATAACTGCAGTTGCATTTCACCGATGATTGGAACCAACTCAATGTATAAATCGACATAACAATACTGGATTTGGGCAAACATACTTTGGTTATAAATACCTCTCCAACTCTGATCGCACACGATTTCTATTTTCTCATAATAACGTCGGGCTATTGTACCAACATTAACCTGTGCATGTGCTTTTAGGTTGTACTCACTCTCAGAATATCCAAGTTAGCGATAAATTTCACCTTTCACATCATACTAACTTTGTTCACCAGTCACACTCAATGAGAATTGAGAGCTTATGCTATACTCTACTCCTTTACGACCGTGTCGTATTTCACCACCGAAATGAATCCTCAGTATTAGCATGATTAATTATTTTTATGAATTAGTCTACACAATAATGAATAAATTACATATAATTTATTTACAATAATAAACTATTAATATTATTAATTAATTACCCTACAATAGTTATCAAAAGTTTACCTGTCTGAGAGATATTTCTGTTTGAGATGTAGATACTTCACCACTTCAAACATGTCTCTGAATTGGGCAGAGGACTTTTTATAGACCGTCTGGTCATTTTTTTTTCGCTGGGTCTAGGATGGGACGGAATAACTCGTCCGTGAAATTATTATTTTTTTCACTGGAGTGGGAAGGGACAATCTATACCGTCCTGATTTTTTTTTTTTTTTGGTCTGGACAGGATGGAGCTTACCATCCCTGGTTTTTCTTTTCTTTTTTTTTGGGGTCAGGCGGGATGGATCTTACCGTCCCATATATATTCCTTTGCTTAGTTAAAGAGTTTGGGGGTTAGGATTTGAATTAGTGGGACGGGTTAAAATGACCGGTCCCTCGGGACAGGATAAAACAACCCGTTTTACCTACATATCAAATTTCCGCCAAAACCATCACGATATTTTTATTTATTTATTTTCAATTAATAAAAATTTTGGATCATCTTTATCTATCTAGATAATAATTTATGGTTAATTGCTCTACAAGAACCCAAACGCTATCACGATGGTCTCGTAATCCTAACTCGTGGTAGCGGTTCTAAAGCTCCAAAGCTGGGGTTTTCATTTGGTGATGAAGGATGCATCAACCTTCAAAAAAAGAAGAAGGATGCATCAGTGATGTATATCATTGCTTTATATTTTCTCAGTTTCATGCCGAGCTAAGTACAAAATAGGTATTTAAGCAAGAGGATATATATTATCAACTAAAAATTACATTGTATGGAACTATCAACTAATATATATAGTAAACAACCAAAGTTGTAACACGTGGTAACTTCGTCTGAATTTAAGCCTATTCAAATACGAATAGTATCAGTATCTCTCTCTGGTATAAACTAAAGTATTAATTAAAGATAAGGTCATGTGATAGGCTAGAGATCTGCGCGCACCTGGCATCAGCATTAATTTCAGCGAATCCGGATTTTAAAACTCTATTCTTTATCATGCTATCATACTTGTACTGGTCTCACAGATCTGCATTTTTTTTTTGGTGATCAGGCTCAGAACCTTCTAAGATGCTGCAAATTAATTAAGATGCAAACTTCACAAAACATATCATCAAATCATGTGATAGTAACTAGTTCATACCTGTTTAAATTATTAAAATGGGGTAGATATATAGTAACTTCACAGAAGGCTTGAAATCCATTTGAGTCTTGCGGGTCAGTGATCAAGTGTATGATTTTTTTTTTAATAGAAAAATGATGAGGGTACGTAATCCAGTGTGGGACTTGAATGTGAAAAAAAAATTGTTGTCATACTGGCATGACACATTTTCAGATGCTTGAATTGACTTATGTGGCATTTGATTAATCCACTCATCAATAGGGCTGGCTTAAAAATATATATATAAAAAAGAAAGCTCTAATAAATATTGCCTGCGGGTTTGTATTTTTTTTACAAAAAAGAAACTTAAAACACATGCACAAATTTTCGTTTTTTAAATAGCTGATATCATAAAATTACTCAAAATTGATTTAGTACCCAATTGTTATATTTTCAATTTATGCTAATAATATCTATTTTTCGCATATGTCCGTGACAATCATACACAATTTACAGAGTGAGGCTATGGTGCTATGCATAGCACCAATGGCTAGTGTACTACGGCTCAATATGGTACTTTTTAAAATCCTAACGGTCGATCCGACCGTTCAATGTGATATCCATATGAATATGTACTCGCAAACTAAATTTTATATTTTTTCGAATTTTTTTACTATTTTTTCAGATAGGTAGAAAAATCAGTGTTTTTTTGAAAATTCTGGACCATCAAAATTCTATCTATCTGAAAAAATAGTAAAAAAAATTCGAAAAAATATAAAATTTAGTTTGCAAGTACATATTCATATGGTTATCACATTGAACGGTCGGATCAACCGTTAGGATTTTAAAAAGTACCATATTGAGCCGTAGTACACTAGCCATCCGTGCTATGCATAGCACCATAGCCTCACTCCAATTTACATTAGATTTTATATAGTTAAAATTGATTGTATATCAAATTTGATGTAATTTAAAAATTGGTTTTTCTTTTTCATGTATATATCGAACAGTTTGAAAAATTAGCGTTTCGGTTAAATAATGAACAGTTTTATGATTTTTGGTGATTATCGAAGAAACATATATACTTGTGACATATATATGTATTCCCTTGATATATTGGCATTTCAATCCCTACATAAACAAATAAGATTTGAGTATGGTAATATTTTTGAGGTTGAATTAATTAATGGGATGATCCAGATGGGTTAAAATTAAGTTAAAAGTTAAATGGGCTGCTTACTAAGGGCCATGGAACGTGCAAACTGGTTGACTATATATGATATGTGCAGAGAGAAGTCGGCTACAGCTATACCAAGAAATTAAGTCAAAATCGAAAAATGAAAATCTTCTTTGATTTCATTAATCCCCGCAAGTCATGCACAATAAGCACTTGTGGCACACGCATCAACTTGCATAGGTCGACATGTGCATATATGCATGCTACCTTTGATTATCGTCTAATCAATGGGCGGGCTACCTAGCTAGCTATTCATTCCAGTTTATATATTTAAGCACACTTTATACTTGTTCTTCAGCCTCTCTCCCTCTCTCTCTCTCTCTCTCTCTCTCTCTCTCGCTAGTCTGTTGACTTAATTACTGAGACAGAGAGGGGTGAGATGGAGAAGGTCGGGCTATTTACAGAGCTAGTTTTACTTGCGTTGTTCTTCGTATCAATTCAAGTCCAAGCAGATTCAGAGTCTTCTTGGAAGCAAGCAACTGCAACATTTTACGGTGGAAGCGATGCTTCTGGAACAATGGGTACGTACGTAAGACTAGCTAGAAATTTATATATACTCTTTTCTTTTCTTTTCTTAACTTAACACTTTTTATATATTTCTCCAAAAAACTTCAGTTTCATAATATAGAAACAAAAAGAGTATTTAATTAAGCTGTAAATTAAATTATAAAAAAATGCCAAAGCATTAATTGAAAGATGTTTGATAAAGTTTAAGTTGGTTAATTATATGAACAAAAAGGCTAAATTATTTATATATATAGGTGGAGCATGCGGCTATGGAGATTTGTACCACAATGGATATGGATCTCACACTACGGCACTGAGCACGGCCCTATTCAATGATGGTGCGGCTTGTGGAGAATGCTACAAGATAGTGTGTGATTCCAGCACGGGGAACCAGTACTGTATATCGGATGCAGCTGTTATTGTTACTGCTACCAACTTTTGCCCACCAAACTATGCGCTTTCTAATGACGGTGGCGGTTGGTGCAACCCGCCTAATGTGCATTTTGATATGGCTCAGCCGGCATGGGAAACGATTGGCATGTACCAAGGCGGTATTGTTCCAGTGATGTACCAAAGGTCCCTTCCTATATATATTTCTTTCCCACTTACATATGCATACACTGACATGCATGCACACAACATTCATACAGTCATACGTAAGAACTAGTACTATATATATTCTGAGCTGGTCGTTGAAGTACGTACTACTTGTATTAATTTGTGGAAATTATTGTGCTGACAAGCGATGCAGGATTTCGTGCTCAAAGCGAGGAGGAGTGCGGTTCACAATAAATGGCCGAGAATACTTTGAGCTAGTGCTTGTGACAAATGTGGGGGGAAGTGGTTCGATCAAGTCAATGTCAATCAAAGGATCCAACACTGGCTGGATGACTATGCAAAGGAACTGGGGTGGCAACTGGCAATCCAACGGACACCTAAATGGCCAGTCAGTATCGTTCACTGTCACGATTACCAATGGCCGAACCCTAACTTTTCCAGATATAGCTCCCTGGAATTGGAACTTCGGAAAGACATACACAAGTTCACAACAATTCAATTAGCTAGCTAGCTATATAATGAGACGAGTTCAGTTCAGGGTTAATTTCCGGCGGCTGAGGTGTGCTCCAACTTTCCTAGCTATGTTGCCCGCCGCTAGCTCCTTTAGAATCCAACTTTCCTATTTTGCTAGCTCTCTCTTGTCTTAATTATATTTCTGGAATTTCAATTTCAACTTTTATTTTTCAACTGTAATCTAGCTGGCTAGCTATATATAAAATAGCTACTAATTAGCAAGTACTGAGTTTTCAAATTGAGCTTGTGACACAATCTTAATGCAGTTTAATTATATTGTTTGAAGAAAAATATCTCAATGCAAATTCCTCCGAGACTTGGCAAATGTCATAAAAACAAGTTCCATTGCTTTCGGCCCAACTGCATGGCCTACAAAATCCGACCCACCATTTATTTGCTCAAGCTTGGTTAGGGTCTTTAGGGACTTAGGGTTAAGGAAATTATGCGAGCAAGAAAAATAAATTAATTAAATATTACCTTAAGCTAAAAGAGAAATTAAGTGGGATCGATCAATTTCACGTGAGATCTCATCTGTAATTAAGTGTAACTGCATATGCTTTCGGCCACTAAAGTTTAGAAGATTTAAGTTGATTATTCCAACTTAGACCAGTTATTCATATTTGGTTGAGTTCAATTTAATTAGACTTTTTGTTAGTTTTAACTCGAGTCGAGTTTAAATCATTTGATCTGACATACACACACACACACACACGAGATTTTAAAGAAATAAGAGACCTAATTAAAATTAAGATGAAGTTATTTGGCAGCTGCAGTTCTGTACAAGAACCTGATTAGGCGCAAGAATCTTCACTAATAATTTCACATCTGGACATTTTTTCTTTACTTTCATATTAATTTTTGCTTCCTTTTTTTTTTTTTTTTTTTTACTTAGGTCTTTCTCATGTACATTTCTTTCATTTTGATTCCTGCTCAACTGTTTTGAGCACATTTTCAATTTACTTTACTGTTACATCACTTACGTAATGGACTATATCATGAATGAAACACGAGCTAGATCCATATTTTTCTCAAAAAAAATATATATACTCGATTTTAACTCGAAATAGCTCGGTACTCGCCTTATAATAAATAATTGTAATTTTTTTTCAGTATAACAATAAGATCAACCTATTAGTAATTAAATAAATTTTATCTAGAAAATAACATCTATTTGGTTTTTTTTTTTAGTATTTAGATTTTTAATCTAATACGGAAAAAAATAAAAGAATAATTACTAATTAAGGTTGTTGAGAGCTCAAGGTCGATTGATTTTCAGCTTGAGTTCGAGTCAATTCAATTGATAAACAAATTAAGCTAGAATTAGCATTAGCTCGTTCAAACTCGTTTCATTTGCAGTGCTAATGTATTCTTTAAAAAAAATCAAGTTATACATAAATTACAAATTAATCTGCAAATGAAAATTGTAAACTGTTTGGACCAACTATATTTATATAAATCGAGTTTGAAATTTTAATTTCCAAGACATTGTAATTGCATGAGAAAGTTTTATCATAATTTGTCACTAAAATAACATTTCTTTCTAGAGAGAAAAAAATAAATCTATTTTGACGCGTTGATTTATTTCTTTTGAATTGATGAACAATTTATCAAAATAAAATATATATGTGTGTGCGGATTTTGATATAAAATAATAAAAAGGTATCCAATTCGGAAAAAAAAAATGAAAATTACTTATTTTTACTAATATGATTCTATCAGTATAACAGAGTGTACGGATTAATAATAGTAACATAATTTTCCATAATAAAGATCTTAAAATTAAATTTCAACCGAAATTGAAGTAGAATTTTACTTTGAACTTTGGAATATGGATCCGACTCTGGAGAAAAGCAGAGTTCTGCTTTTCCGATCTCAACTATTCAAAATTTTTTATTCACGTATCTTGATAAATAAACTTTTTCATGCACAAATCTCAACAAATTTGAATGGTTGGGATTGGAAAAGCAAGAATATATATGTGAATGAGATAGGTATGGAAAAATTAACAGAGGAACATGTTATTCATCCTGAGCTGCACAGAATCTCATGCATAGGAGCTGACTTTAGCTACACTTATTGTTAATTATTATATATATTCAACTTCATCAAACCGCAAAATTTGGATCAGTGTTAGGTTCATGCATTGAGGAGTGCTCATTAATGTTTCCTTATACCGGGTACGCTAACTCGCGTGCTGCATTTTATATGGCGATTGAGTACACAAATTGGGCCCAGTCTTTCAAAAATGTCGATGGCATACATATTTCAATATGCAAGTATACTACATATTCCTCTATAGAAAAAATGCCACATAAATATTCAAACTTATGTAAAGTTCCCATCTAATTCAAATGCTTATGCATTTAAGCACCACATTACCAGGTTACAGTTACAGCTACTTCCTCTCCTCCAATCCTTAATTTTTGGAAACATGGCTACACTCTTTCCAATTCTAGCAATGTTAGCAATGCTTTTTCAAGGGCAACAAGTAGAAAGTTTAGATGCACCCGGTTGGAACACCGCAACCGCAACGTCAAGTAGGACCAGCACTAATCCAACAGGTAAATACTAAGAAAATTATATTTTCTTCAGCTTTTTTTTTTTTTTTAAAATTACTTCACTCTTGATGAGGCACTGAATCTGGAACGTGAATGTCAGGCGGGGCTTGCGGGTACAACATTATAAATGCCGACGAGAAATATGCCGCCGCTCTCAGTGGAGCACTGTTTAACGATGGGCAATCTTGCGGGCAATGCTATAAGATCAAGTGCAACAGCCAATCAGGCTCCAAGTTTTGTCGTGACGGATCAACAGTGACGGTTGTGGCTACTTCCTTTTTTCCGTCCGAAAGAGGATTGCTGAGCGATAGCAGTGATACTAAGCTGGAGAATGAGCATTTCCATCTCAGTCAGTGTGCTTGGAATGAAATCAGCTTGGACGAGAGCAAAGTGGTACCAGTGTTGTACCAAAGGTGAGAACCGTTTTCTTTTCTCTTAATAGTTTGGATGAGAGCAAAGTGGTACTGCCAGTGCTGTACCAGTAGTCCACTTAGTCAGCCCAGATATTGGGCCCAAATAAAATAGAAGTAAGTTGATCCAGGGTAAAATGGGCCAGGGGAGATGATAGTTTTGCTAGAATGCTAAAATAAGCCCATATCATATAGAACGGATCAAAAGCATCAGTAATAACTAATAACTATATGTATTATGAATTTATGATTTAACTTCTAATAGAAAATTAGAGTAACTAGGGTGTGATGTGCTCATCAAACTCTTTGGTGAACATAACTTCATAATCTATCGTATTCATTTCAAACGAAATGAATTCAAACTGTTGAAACTGATGTACATCACGAGTGATGTGCATACAGGCAAAATTTTGAATGTTTCGGATTTATTTTAGTACAAAGTCAAGCGGTCAAAATTGATGAAAAATGAATGCATTAAAATAACTTCTAAAACTTCATTTTGGATTATTCATTTTTCATCAATTTTGACCACTTGACTTTAGACTAAATGAATTCAAAAAATTCAAAATTTTGCATGTACGCACATCACTCGTGAAGTACATCAGTTTCAAAGGTTTGGATTCATCTCGTTTGAAGTGAATACGATAGATTATGGAGTTATGCTCATCAAATAGTTTGGTGAGCACATCACACCCTAGTTCTGCTCTAGAAAATTATTCATTTATTGTTGGTTATGATAGTTTGATAAAGATAAGATAATAATTTCTTCTGACACGTGAAGTGATTGATGTCTAGGAATTAAATTTGATCACATCTTCATGCGGTGATTCCAACAGATATAAATGTGTGAAGTGTGATCATTCCAAAATTGAACATAAATGCCATCGGTCTGAAATCCATTTCCATCATCAAAATCTCAACATAACATTTAATTTGCCTTCAAAGTCGGTACAACTGCCAACTAGCTATTCATTGTTGCATTCTCATGTGCTTGCATGAAATTATGTACATCTCATGTTGGTTACTGCCGAACGGGACTAATTGCTTTTATTTTGTTCATGACATTTATTATAAACTTAACAGTGGTTGTCAAGCATTTTATTATATTTTCAAAAAATGTTAAAGGGGGTGATACTCAATTCGACTTAATTACCCAATCCATTTGACTCGCCTCGTCATTTTTATATACTATGGTCAGGTATTGTTTTTATTACAAATGATTGAATAAATTAAGCCAAAATAACATAAGAATATTGCTGGTTGTTTTATATTAATTGGAAAGTTCATAGAAAATAAAGCTTATATTGATATATCTGATTATAAATTAGGTCGAAACAACATATGGTGTTCCAAAAATTTCAGAGTGCTTATACATTTATATTTGACTATTCAAGTTTAATTGGACAATTTAGAAAAAAATTGTCTTTGCATAGTTTGGTACAAATCTAGGGGTGAAAACGGTATGGATAATATCCGATTCGTATTCAAAAAATTAGAAGTGGATATCCGATATCTGAATATCCGTATGGATATGGATACTGATATGATTTTACGTTTCAATTGTCCGTATCCGAATAGTAGATATATACCATATATTTTAATATATATTATTAAAAAATATGTTATTCACCATTATAATTAGATAAATATTATGAATTTTAGTATTTTTTTAATTTTTTTTTAATAAATGTTCGATTCGATCCGTATTCGTATCAGTATCCGTCTGATATTCGATCCGTATCCATATTCGAAAAATTAAAAAGAAATATGAATATGGTTTTACCACTGTCCGCTCCGTTTTCACCTCTAAATACATGAAAGCAATTTATTGTTTAATTAATATTATTTATTATTAAATAATAATACTTCTAATTTCAATTTTATTTTATTTCACTTATAAAATCTAAAATAAGTACAACTTGAGATTATATTGTATAGGTCCCACAATACTGAATAAGGCCAACTTACATATCAAAAAGAAGTTAATGGCTTAATGCCACTTGTTCAACATTTAAGACCAAGTGTGTATTAACTTCGCACCCCCACCAACCCTACACAAACAGCAACAATATACCGTAAGTACAGCCATAGTAACAGCATACGCGAATTATTCGCGTTTAATTCGCGAATAATTCGTTTTTGGAGTGTTTCCGAACCGAATGACGTATTATTCGTTGACCGAACTTTTGACCGAATAAAACGCGAATAAAACGCGAATTTTACGAATTAATCGCGTTTTTATCACGTTTTATTCGAAAAAAATTTGGAACCCCACCCTCGTGAAACCAGTCACCTACTCACCGTCTCACCCACCCAATTCCACACTTTACTAGCCACGTGAATACCTCCACTTCTACACTGCACTAGCCACGTGAGGAGGCACAGATTCCAATTCTTGCTATTTTTTTTTTACTATTTTACTCAAGTCGATCTTCTATGGCAAATACAAGCAGTATCTCGTATAATAAATCATCTGTAATGAATTAAATACGCACTGAGATATCGTATTGTAATTCCGAATCATTTCCGAATTATACCCGAATTATTCCCGAATCACGAATATTTGACCCTGCCGAACCGAACCCGAATTATTCATTTGTTACTATGAGTACAGCAAGTACAACATTTCCATTTTTTGTACGAAAATTATTTGAAGAGAAGATCAGTAAAGAGAATTGCAATATTATTTTTTGTTTTACAAGTAAGATTTCAACTTTAGTTAGAAAACCTCATTATACTTTTTACAAGTAATTAAGCAAATAATATTGTAAAAATCATATTTTTACATACTGATTTGATAAAAAATCATATTTTTACAATTGTAAAAATACGTGCACTCTAAAATAATATTGTTTTACCTACAACATACGACCGTTTCTTCCTTAAATTTTCTCTAATTAATTAACATGTTTCATTTAATTAATTACTCCGTCCAATGTACACTTTTTTCTCCTTTTACGACAATCTCTTTAAACCATTTCCTTCTCCAACGAATTTTGATTTTTTTTTTCTGATGACCTCCCTATTGGAATGGACTCTGCCGCTTTTCTTAGAGAAAATCAAAGTTCTGCTTTTCCGATCACAACCATTCAAATTCATTGAGATTTGTGCATGAAAAAAATTCTTTATCGAGATACGCAAATGAAAAATTTTGAATGGTTGGATCGGAAAAGCAGGACCCTGTTTTTCTCTAAGAAAAGTAGCAGAGTCGGATCCGTCCCTATTTCCTCTGCTTTAGTGTGTCAACTTTTACTTCTTCTTTTTTAAATGACTCCGGTACAACCCAATATCTTTTAGATGTTATTTTTTAGAACGAAATAAATCTGCATCCTCTTGGAGAGACGAGAGCTCGTACCACTGCGCGCACCAAGCTCAATATTATGCACTTTAATACTATTTATATGCATATTCGATTGCTACAAAAAATAAATTATCATAAAATTAATTAAGTTGCTTACTTCATGTTGAGATGTCTTAATTAAACTATTCATGTTTGATTGAAATTTGTTACTTAAGTTTTGAGTTAAAAAAATCAATTAGAAAGAAGCGAATTTAAAAAATCAATTATAGTCAATTAATTTTTCTTGCTAATTTTTAGTGTGCTAATATTTTGCATGATAGTAATAAATTTTAAAAAATATAAAATCTTGTCACCAAACACATTTTAATACGGAGATCATGCATGTTGAGCGGTTGTATTTTTTATTTTAAAATCGAATAAAAATTTAATTTTTAATTTAATTTCAGTTTTAACCGAACTGAACCAATAAACACCCCTAATTAAATCATTAATTAAGTGACGATCTAACTTATAAATAGTAAAAGTAAATATGATATTAATTTGGGACGATTAAAAAAATATAATCTCAATCAATAAATCTTTTTCGATTATATTTGGACATACTATTGAAGAAACCAAATAAATTATCATAAACACTAAATAGTTAATATACAATTAATCATAAAATATAAATTACCATTATTATATTTTCCCTAGTTTACAAATAAAGAAATTTTGAGAGTACTTTTAGGCTTGAAAACCATGGTTTAAATTGCCTTCAAAAGAGTCAATTTGGACATTCAAGAAAAAAAAAATACAGATGGGTCCTCATTCAAAAGAGTCAATTCTGACTCAACTCCTATTACTTACTAATCAAATAAAGACAGATGGGTCCTCAAATCCTTATATTTAGAAAATGCTGTTTCATATAGTTGGTTTGAATTTATAGATTTAGATTATACTCTTTTATTTCAGTTAAAAATTCAATAAAAGTATTATTGATTAAATTAACACCGGCTTGTTTATTTATAATATTATAAAAATATATTAAATTTTTAGTTTCGATAAAATTTTATAGTTATAAAAAAATTAAATAAATATGCGGCATATTACATTAACTATCAATTGTACGCAAGACAAACTCATTATATATTACTTAAATTTAGTATGCAAAATAAAGTCATAGGTTATTCTTAATTATTTTGGTACCATTACTGCTGGTTAATTAAAAATAAATTAAGTATCTCAATTAATTAACATTTTGATTTTGCTAGTTATCAGAGTTCAGTCACTAATATATTATATATAGGGCACTAAAAGTAATAATGTTAATCAACCTGTGTGTTACAAGAAAAAGGTTTTTGTGCAATTCATGCTACAAGTCATGTTTTTTGTGCAATTCATACTTTAATTTGTTCAAACTGAAATTTTCATACTTTTGCACGGAATAGCATTTTCGAACCTTAAAAGGACCAAACTGAAAATTTCTTTTAAGGACGAAATTCTATCAAGGTCCAAATAGATTTTAATTTTAACTCAGTCTATCTCCCGTGCTCCTCTAGGAATTGTTGGTTCTCCGTCTCGGACATTTCTTTGTTGTGCACCACCCCAATTCTCCAATTATAAATTCCAAGGTTCTAAATAGCATTTATAGCGTCGTAGTGGGAAGGCAAAAAAAAAAGCTATAGCGAATAGCGTCGCTATAGCGGAAGCTATTCCAAATAGCGTTTTTTTTTTTACATTTCGTATATTCAATATTTGTACTAAATATCAACATTATCTAAAGTCTCATAGAACAATAAATAACACCAAAGTAATTAAGAAATTATAATATTCATATTGAACCCGTACAAAGTCCAAATTGCGGTTCAAAATATCCATAGTAATATCATAAACTATCGATTTTTTCTATTAAAAATATATATGCATCATGATTCATGACATAATCTATTTTTTTTTTCTATTCAAATTTTAATTTCGGTTTGGATTTTTTTTCTATTCAAATTTCAATTTATATTCCCAATTTCAAATTGATTTATCTGTAGCGAGTAGCAACAAATTCAATTTCGGTTTGAGATTTTTTTATCTTTATTTAAAACCCATATAAATTTCTTAAAAATAAAAAATAAAAAAAACCCATATTGTATAGCGCAAATAGCGCAAATAGTGGACCGCTATAGCGCTGTAGCGGCCGCTATAGCGGCCGTAGCGCAAATAGCGCATTTTGATGTCATAGCGTAGCGTTTGGAGTCCAAAAACGCTATAGCGGCGCTATTGCGCCGCTATAGCGCGCTATTTAGAACACTGATAAATTCTGAGTTATCTTCATTCCATTATTAAGCACGTTGAGTGTCCGATCCACCAACAGCTACGATTGAAAGATTAATTTTTGGATTTAATCTCAGCTCTCCAATCACATAATCTATCTTCTTTTGATTAAATGCATTTGTTTTATGTGTAGAAATTTAAAGTTAGCTACAAACATACTCGCCACACATACCGCCACAAGATGCGTTACAATTAAAATTAAGCAGACTCTAAAATTTGGCGATATAATTCTTCATTTTCTTATTTATTTGTTTCCTTATTTCTCCCTTTCCAATTAAAATTTTCCAGACAGTGAATCACAGTGCAAATCAATTTTTTGTTCACTTCCTTATTTATCTACTTCCTTATTTCTATACATATTATTGTGATAAATCTAGAATATATTTCTAATTTTGTTTTTTTTATGAAAATTTGTTATTTTGTATGAGAATTTATTTTTGTTATCTTATCATATATTCCGTTGCAACGCACGGGCACGATACTAGTAATAGTTTATACTTGGGTTATATTGAATTAAAAAAGATAAATAATTTATACCATGATGTTTAGGATTTTTTTAATAGAAAAAAAATAGATAATTTATGATATTATTGGGGATATTTTGAATACCAATTTGGATTTTATACTAATTCAGTATGAATATTATAATTTCTTAATCAATTTGATGTTACTTCTTGCACTATAAGACTTTAGATAATGTTGATAATTAGTAGAAATATAAAATATAATTTTTGAAAAAAAAAAAACATTTTGTACAATAGCTTCTACTATATAGCTATGCTAGTAGTTTATTTTTTTTTAGCATTTTTGTGATGATACGATAATCGTTATTTAAAACCTTGATAAAAACATAATTTCGTGAAAACTTGACTTTGAAAAAAGAAGAAGAAGACAACACAATTTCTTTTCAGTTATACGAGAAAAATATTGTACCACGGATAAAGAAATTGATGGAGTTGTTTTGATTTCATGTAGCTCGTGAGTCGCATGTCTTTTGATTATAACTTTATTGCATGTGTTTTGCATGTAATTGAGACAACTCTGTCAATTTTTGCATGTAATTGAGACATTCTATGTAGAAAGTCGCAGGTTTAAAATTCGGTTCGAAAGTTATTTATGAATATTAAAGATGCTGGTAGGCTAGACTTTCACTTTTATTTATAAAAAACAATGTTGCAGTTTGATATAACTGCAAATCTGTTAATTTGAAAAAAAAAAAAAAAAAAAGAAGGCAAAACACAAAAACAAAAAAAATTAATACTTTTTACTGAGAAAGAGAACACCTTTTGTTGGTACTGCAGAGTTCCATGCATAAAGCAAGGAGGCGTGAAATTCACAATAAACGGTCAAGCCTTCTTCATGGTGGTTCTTATCAGCAATGTTGCCGGTGACGGGTCGATCAAATCCGTCTCGATCAAAGGCTCCAACACTTCCTGGATTGTCATGTCGAGAAACTCCGGCGCCAATTGGCATTCAAACGCGTGTCTAAAAGAGCAGTCTATCTCCTTCAGTGTGACACTTACCGACGGGCAAAATTTGAAATTTGAAGATGTGGTACCAGAAAACTGGTCATTCGGACAGACTTACAGTAGCCCAATGCAATTCAACAACTAAGTTAGAGGCTTATGGGATGACTTGGTGGTTATTTCTTTGATTAATTGGGATGCTACTTGTGTTAATCTATATGAACTCCTTTATAATTGGGATGACTTTGTCAAATTTAGCCTTGTGTTGTCACTATACTAATGCTTGTTTTTGGTATGGCATTTGGATTATAATTTATAATATATAGGGTTCAGCCCTACATAACACATGGGAGAGTAGTGTAATGAAATAACCATGCCGGTCCAGGACCGGACCAGACAACCCGTGGTTTGGACCCGAACTGCCCCGAACCGTGCCCAAACCCGGACCGGACCGGACCTTGGCTATAGAAACGGGTCTAGCAAGGGTTTGGGTCACTAATTTTCACTAGAACCGTGTAGGACCGGACCGGAATTACCCGTGGAACCGTGTAGGGCCGGACCAGACTTACCCGTGAAACCGTGTAGGACTGGACCGGGCCACACTGTGTAGAACCGGACCCAATCCGAATTTAGTTATTCTGACATCTGTTAATTAATCATTAAAACCAAGGTTCTAAATAGCGTTTATAGCGTCGTAGCGGGAAGGCTAAAAAAAAAGCTATAGCGAATAGCGTCGAGCGGAAGCTATTCCAAATAGCGTTTCTTTTTTTTTACATTTCGTATATTCAATATTTGTACTAAATATCAACATTATCTAAAGTCTCATAGAACAATAAATAACACCAAAGTAATTAAGAAATTATAATATTCATATTGAACCCGTACAAAGTCCAAATTGCGGTTCAAAATATCCATAGTAATATCATAAACTATCGATTTTTCCTATTAAAAATATCTTAAGTATCATGATTCATGACATAATCTATTTTTTTTTCTATTCAAATTTTAATTCCGGTTTGAACTTTTTTTCTATTCAAATTTCAATTTCTATTCCCAATTTCAAATTGATTTATTTGTAGCAAGTAGCAACAAATTCAATTTCGGTTTGAGATTTTTTTTATCTTTATTTAAAACCCATATGAATTGCTTAAAAATAAAAATAAAAAAAAACCCATATTGTATAGCGCAAATAGCGCTGTAGCGGACCGCTATAGCGCTGTAGCGGACGCTATAGCGGCCGTAGCGCAAATAGCGCATGTTGATGTCGTAGCGTAGCGTTTGGGGTCCAAAAACGCTATAGCGGCGCTATAGCGCCGCTATAGCGCACTATTTAGAACACTGATTAAAACTGTACCAACATGTAATATTTTTGTATATATAAATTATATTATCTGGAAACTAGGCTTTAATACCTTTGTTTTGATATAAAGAACAAAAAAATCAATGTAGTTATTTTCTCTAAATTGAATTTTGAATTTGGTCAAAATTATAGGACTGCTCACTGAAATTTCAGCTTTTCTGATTTCTGACATCTGTCAATTAATCGTTAAAACTGTACCAATCTGTAATATTTTTATATAGAGAAATTATATTATCTGGAAACTAGACTTTCATACCTTTATTTTGATATAAAGAAAATAAAAATACATGTAGCCATTTTCTCTAAATTAAATTTTGAATCTGGTCAAAATTATAGGACTGCTCACTGGAATTTCAGCTTTTCTGATTTCTGACCTTTGTCAATTAATCGTTAAAACTGTACCAATCTGTAATATTTTTGTATAGAAAAATTATATTATCTGAAAACTAGACTTTCATACCTTTATTTTTATATAAATAACACAAAACTCTATGTAGTAAAATTTTCTCTAAATTGAATTTTGAATCTGGTCAAAATTATAGGACTGCTCACTGGAATTTCAGCTTTTCTGATTTCTGACCTTTGTCAATTAATCGTTAAAACTGTACCAATCTGTAAAAATTTTGTATAGAGAAATTATATTATCTAGAAACTAGACTTTCATACCTTTATTTTGATATAAAGAACACAAAAATCCATATAGCCATTTTCTCTAAATTGAATTTTGAATCTGGTCAATATTATAGGACTGCACACTGGAATTTCAGCTTTTCTGATTTCTAACATCTGTCAATTAATCGTTAAAACTGTACCAATATGTAATATTTTTGTATAGAGAAATTATATTATCTGAAAACTAGACTTTCATACCTTTATTTTTATATAAATAATACAAAACTATATGTAGCCATTTTCTCTAAATTGAATTTTGAATCTAGTCAAAATTATAGGACTGCTCACTGGAATTTCAGCTTTTTTTATTTCTGACCTCTGTCAATTAATCGTTAAAACTGTACCATCTGTAATATTTTTGTATAGAAAAATTATATTATCTGAAAACTAGACTTTCATACCTTTATTTTGATATAAATAACACAAAAATTCATAGCCATTTTCTCTAAATTGAATTTTGAATCTTGTCAAAATTATAGGACTGCTCACTGGAATTTTAGCTTTCTGATTTCTGACCTCTGTCAATTAATCGTTAAAACTGAACCAATCTGTAATATTTTGTATAGAGAAATTATATTATCTGAAAACTAGACTTTCATACCTTTATTTTGATATAAAGAACACAAAAATCCATGTAGCCCATTTTCTCTAAATTGAATTTTGAATCTGACTAAAATTATTGGACTGCTCACTGAAAAAATAAATAAATAAAGACCAGAACTCGAACCGGACCTGGACCGGACCCGGACCGGACCTCGGACAGGACCGGACCGTGTAAATTTGGACCACGGTCCTAGCACGGGTTTGGGCCAACCATAAAAAATCGTACCTGCTGGACCCGGACCGTTTAAACCCGTAGACCTGTGAAAACCGTGGACCGGCCCGGCCCGTTTACAAAACACTATGGGAGAGCAATTTATTATTTCTCATGACACATGGCCGTAGCTACCTCTGCTTCTTGTCTTCATGTCAGGATAAAAGAATTTTTTTTTAAAAACCATAATTAAAAAAAAAAATTAGCAAACCAACATGATTACTTTAGTTTTTACAAAAATCATAAGAACCGAGATGTCAATTCGGTCCGCATCTTTTTTTTTTTCCGGGACCGAATTGGCATTCGGTCCCCCCCCCCCGTTTTCACACTTTTTCAGAACAAAACCTATGACCTTTGGTGTAACACCTTGGGACCGAGATCCCAATTTGGTCCAGGGTATTTTTTGTGGGGACCGAATTGGCATTTCGGTCCCAAGGTTTCTTTTTTTTTTCAAAGTTTCAAATGTCACTGTTTCCAATGTTTAAATTAATGTTTGAATACTAGAGGTCAGTTGAGATCATGTACCAAGGCAGCAGTAGTGCACCAAGACATAAATTAAATCAAGTACTTTTCAATGCCGAACTTGGTTCCCAATATATTAAATCAAGTAACTCAAGTAGTGCACCAAGGCATTCAGCTCGGTCTCCAACATATTAAATGAGATGCATAAATTAATGTTTGAATAGTGCACCAAAAAAAAAAAGTTATGGGGACCGAAATGGCAATTTGGTCCCCTGCTCATTTCGATTTTCTGTGACGGCTCTGCAGAAAAAGTGTGAAAATGGGGAGGACCGAAATGCCAATTCGGTCTCAGGGAGAAAAAAAAATGGAAACCAAACTACCATCTCGGTTCTTATGGTTTTTATAAAAACCAAAGTAATGATATTGGTTTGCTAATTTTTTTTGTTAATTATGGTTTTTAAAAAAAATTCAGGATAAAAGGCTAAAACATGTCATTTCAAGGAAAACAAAAAAGAAAACAATTTTCCTCCAGTCGTACGTGTTTTATAAGCTTTGAGCAGAAAGGGAGACAAAAGCAAATCCTGGAAACAACTAGAAGAGAAGAGGAACTTTGAACCAAGAGCGGTATGGTATGGATTCTTTTATTTGACTTTGTTAAGTGGAGTCATGGTCAATTAATTAAATTCGTATTCATCGGAGTTTCTTTTTTAAACAATATTACGTACAAACCTGAATGCATAAGAGTGAAGAGGTCAACCACCCACTTGTCACTTGTCACTTGTCAGTCATCAACTAAATTAATCTTTGATTGACAAGTAGCTAGGAGGGAATTTACGATTAATTTCGTCTAAATTTCCATTCCAAGACCACTTACAACTTACAAGGAAGTCTCTTACTCTCTTACGCGGTAATGGTTGTTCAAACAGAGTGTGTATATTCCATTGTGAATACATAAACCAAGACCACAGAGACCCCGGCCCCACCAGTCCCCAACCACTTGTAATTAATTGCAACTTGTAACCCACCACATGTGAACCACACCGCTATATAAAGGCATGGCTGGGTGCCCATATGAAGAGCAAGCATCTCAAGAACTTGCAATTTCGAACTACTATATACAGAGGCTGAGAGAGAGAGAGAGAGAGAGAGAGAGAGGAAAAAGAAATAATCAAATTTTTCATGGAGGCTACCGCGAATCATACTCAAATAGTCACTGGATGGGCCGGGAAGGACTCGTCGGGGAAGGTTACGCCATACGTCTTCAAAAGAAGGTGATTGATCATTTGTCCAATATAATAAAGAGCAAATTAATTAATTAATACATGTCATGTCATGTCCGCTCATGGGTTCTAGCTGTTTAATATGTTTTCAGGGAGAACGGACCAGAGGATGTGACAATAAAAGTGCTGTTTTGCGGGATGTGCCACACCGATCTGCACTACCTCAACAATGACTGGGGCATCACCATGTACCCCGTCGTTCCCGGGTAAACATCTTATACTCTTATAACACAGCCCACACTAGTAGATGTTCAATTTGTTTTTAAGAACTAATGTTATAATTTTGAGCATGTCAGGTCAGGTGCCTATTATTTTTCTTTTATAAAATTTGTAGAAAAAAAAAAAGGTTACTTTCAGGATGAATTAGGAACCAAAATAATGGGAGGTAATTAAACAGTAAGTGAGGTTCCTTGCGAATTCCCTCAGTAACTGTACAAGATGGCCATTTCTTCTTCCTGAAATTTAATGTCATTAAATAAGAAAGAAGCACCTCACATTTAACACACACGTTAATGGTTTCTGAACATGCATGTTTATGGTGGTTGTCAGCTTTTACTCAAGAACACTGCTTCTGCCTAACATTATTTCCCCCCAGAAAAACATTACTACTAACAGTGCAATGAAGCCGTATATATAACTAGAAAAAAATATTAAAGAAAATATCGATTCCACTAAACACGTTCAACCTAATTAAATCAATTTATCTGATGCAAAACAGACATGAGATCACTGGTGTGGTAACAAAAGTTGGTTCGGGAGTTGCAAACTTCAAAGTCGGCGATCGAGTTGGGGTTGGATGCATATATGCGTCGTGCCTGAACTGCGAGTTTTGTGAATCCTCAGAGGAGAACTACTGTGACCAAGTCCAGTTCACTTACAATGGCATTTTCTGGGATGGAAGTATCACCTATGGTGGATACTCTGAGATGCTAGTCGCTAACAATAGGTACGTGTTGTACTAAGCTTCAGTTGTTTGGTATTGTTGTTCTGACTGAGTTTAGATTCTCCTTTTGAAAAAGAAAGAAAAAAAAAACACTCAAAACAGAGCATGTCCTGCCACATCTCTGGAACTGTAGCCAACTGTACCAGTAGAGCACTACTTCAAAAGAATCTTGCAGAACAAGAACATAATGCAGAAGGAATCATTCTCATCCAAAAATGAAAAGATCTTCCAAAATTGAAGGATGTTAATACTTAATAGTGTCCCTTCTTTGTTTCAGATATGTCGTCCATGTCCCTGATAACCTTCCCCTTGATGCGGCAGCACCATTGCTATGTGCTGGTATTACTGTGTACAGTCCAATGAAGCACCACAACATGTTACAAGCTGGTAAAAAGCTCGGTGTGGTCGGTTTAGGTGGCCTCGGTCATGTAGCCGTGAAATTTGGTAAGGCCTTTGGCTTACATGTCACAGTCATAAGTACTTCGCCGACTAAAGAGAGAGAAGCGAAGGAGCGTCTTAATGCTGATGGATTTATCATCAGCACCGATCCAAAACAGATGCAGGTAATTAATGATACTTATTTTACCAGTATCTTGCTTGGCAATTATTTAATGTATTTAGTGATTTAAAAAGGTTATATTACTTGGACACTTCAACATTTAACAATCTTCTCTGAATTACATTGGGAACAGGCTGCTTCAAGGAGCCTAGATTATATAATTGACACAGTCTCTGCGCATCACTCGCTCGGTCCCGTACTCGAGCTGTTAAAAGTAAATGGGAAAATGGTACTTGTTGGAGCTCCTGATAAGCCTGTAGATCTTCCCTCCTTCCCTCTAATTTTTGGTAAGAACATTCACATATCAATTTCAAAATTTCATCAAATTAATTAAGTTTGGAAGAAAATAATGTATGTATAATTGTTTCACATAATTTAGGCAAGAGGACGGTGAGTGGAAGCATGACAGGAGGGATTAAAGAGACCCAAGAAATGCTAGATCTCTGCGCAAAGCACAACATAACACCTGATATTGAAATTGTTGCACCTAACTACATTAACGAAGCATTGGCCCGGCTCGCAAGAAATGATGTTCGTTACCGTTTTGTGATTGATATCGCATCCAAATCCAAACTCTGATTAACTTTTATCGATCATTTTGCTCAAGAAGAAGAAGAAGAATGCATCGGTCATGTGTATCATCGTTTTATATATATTCTTTGTTCGATTAGTTTTGTCTCCTGAACTAAGTACAAAATTATCTGTATTTTGGGATGAGATATATATATATATTTTTTTTTTGAAAAAGAAGTTTATCATGAATATAGTAAACAATCAATGTTGTGTGATACGTGGCAACCCGTCTGAATTCAAGCGATCTTTATACAAATAGAACGATTTTGTCAGACATGAGACCAAATTTAATCCCATGTCCCTCTAACAGTCCCGATTTCCTGACACCATTATTCGTACCGTACCTATTGAAATACGAATAGTACCATTCCCGTATAAAGTATTAGTCATGTTTAGTTGTGGACCAAACAGAGAAATAAGAGGTGTAGGTCTCACTAATTTCATCAAATGTGATTTAATTAACTTGAAATAAGATGAAATAAGCCGATCTTTAGACTAGTTTATAAATTAGTCTAAACTAATTTACCTCTTCACATAGTTTAATGAGGAGGGATCCGATTACACCTTTTTTGGTGACACACTTTGACACCTACCATTTTCAAAGTCCAAATAGTTGATTCAAACAGTTCAACATGATGGATATATTAAAATGTGCTTGGAGATCAAATTTTACATTTTTTTGAATTTTTTTGCTATTTATTAAGATGGTTACAAAAATCGTTGTTTTCAGACCATTGAAAAACAGCGATTTTGTAACCATCTTAATAAATAGTAAAAAAATTCAAAAAAATGTAAAATTTGATCTCCAAGTACATTTTAATATGGTGATCATGTTGAACGGTTCGGATCGACTGTTTGGATTTTGAAATCACAAAATTGACCTATATAAAAAACGGTGTCATGATGTGTCACCAAAAAAGGTGTAATTGGATCCCTCCTCTAGTTTAATATTATTTGGACATGAAGCCTAACTTTTTATTGTTTTTATTATTTTCAATCACTTTTTAAAGAATGTAAAATAAGTAATTAATTTTGTTTCCATTTAAGTATTGTAGAATAATAGTACCAATTGATATCATTTCATTGAAAAATAAAATATACACCGAGTATATATCTAAAGAAAACATCTTAATTTAATGTTTTTGAACGTGAACCAAATTATCATTTAAAATAATAATAATATAAGAAAACATCTTAATTTTGAACGTGAACGCATGCAACTGTTGGTTACACGTTTTCACTTTTCTTAGATTCTTAGCAGCTTGGAGAATTTACTAGTTCAGCCGATTTCAGGTAATTTTTTTTTTATTTAGTTATATTTATTTTATTTTTATTATTTTTATTATTTTTGAAAATTTTAATTTCATAAATTTAATAAATTTGTAAATTTTTTAATTCATTTTTAAAATTAATATATAACTGATAAACGTTTATTGGCTAATGTAGTTCTCAAAAGAAAAAAAATGTTGATTACACTATATGTGGGTGGGAAGATTATCCGGGGTGCAGAGGGAGCACAGTACACAAAAGATGCAGCATATGGATTCGAGGTTAATGAAAATACCACGTTTCTGAAACTTAAGCAAATAGTATACGAAAAGACTGGTGTAAATCCCAACCAGTATAACATAGACTTAGTTACTCGGATGACACATTCAAGGGGGTAATAGACCATACTTTGTCAGGTATCCAATAACAGATGAGGGAGTTATGAAGGGGTGTTTACAATCAATTTGAGTAAATGAATATTCCGGTAATGGACTTATATTTCAGGAGCGTTTTGCGTCAATCCGGAGTTGGACCTTCTAGGGAAAATACAAGTTATGACAACCCAGTGTACCACAGCTCGGGTTATGACAACCCGGGGTACCACCACTCCCTTGACAAGACATGCGGGGCACACTTTCCATTCAGGTGGAGGATCGATATTGCTGAAGTTCTCGTCAAGAACGTTTCTAATAGCCGACTCATTCGTGGACATGTATTCTTCAACATCTTTGGGTGGAAAAAAACGAGATAAATGATGCCGCAAGCAAGATTCACCCGTCCAAAAAAATTTAGCGACGGATATGCGAGCATTGCGTGCGGTTTCACTTCCTCTTTTTCGAGGTTCGGGTTTGGATGCCATGGTAAGATCTAGGGTTCCAAATGATAATGATAAATTAAACAATTTTAACTAGTTCTAAACAATTTCTAACCAATTTTGGACATTTTCTAACAATTTCTAACCATTTATATTAATTCTTAACAATTTCTAAATAATTTTAGACTAAAAAATTAAATACAAAAAAAGTTGAGGTACTTGCATGCAAAATGGGAGGCTATATGTTGGAGAAAGAGAGGAAAGAGAGAGTGAAAATTGGAAATTAATGGGGTGAGAAACGGAAGGGGTACCCTCCAATATATAGAGATTTTTATAGCAGACCGCCCCAGTGTGTGGCAGTTTGGTACAAGTAGCGGACTGTCCAAAGGTGGGGCGGTCAGGTATCAATATCAAACTGCCCAAACATGGGGCAGTCAGGGTATTTGT
This sequence comes from Carex kokanica, assembly GCA_025461125.1. Classification (NCBI taxonomy): domain Eukaryota; kingdom Viridiplantae; phylum Streptophyta; class Magnoliopsida; order Poales; family Cyperaceae; genus Carex; species Carex kokanica. The sequence continues at coordinate 371,967 of JAJGRX010000532.1, forward strand.
AAAAAAAATTCAGTCTGGAGGGCATATTTGTTGTTTTTTTTTAGTATATTAATAAAATTTCGGGTAGTTCAGTGCATAGACTTTTTTTATTGTAAATTAAATAAAGACAGTTACGCTGGAACAGGCTTGTAATTTGCTTTGTGTTTTAAATACAATTGCCTAAGCTTCAATAAAAAAAAAGAGGAAAATGAACAATCAATCCATTGCTTAAGGAAAATTATTCTATCAAAAAACTTTTTACTTTTTAGCTTAAAAAATTGTATTGTAAGTATCAGCATATGCTATATATTAAGCAAAGCTAGGGTGAGATATGCTCACCAGCTATGCTAAAAGGCAGTTTATGCGGCCGCATATGCGTATGCAGTGGGACACCACATAGAAATTCTTATGTAGTCCTATATATGCGGATTTGAATATGCGGTCGCATATATATAGCCGCATAAGACCGCAAATGACCACCATTTAAAAATTTTACTTATTAAAAAAACAAATCCAAAATCGGATCGGAAAAGTTTTATACGTATGAACTGAAATCCAATTCCAAATCCTTATCCGGAGTTTTATCTAGTTAGGTGGTTTTTGTCTGTCCCCAGACCCCGCGTTGTTTTTATAGCTGAAATTTTTATCAATTGAAAATAAATTAAAAAAATATTGGTAAAGAGTATCATTTTGGTGGAATTTCAAAATATAGGTAGAACGGGTTAGTTTATCCTGTCTCACGGGATGGGTCATTTTAACCTATCACAATAACTCATTCCCGTTTGGCTTAATCATCGCTAATCAAATTAACCAAATATGAAAAAATCACGGACAGTATAGATCATCCCATCCAAAGAGCAAAAAAAAATTAACAGATGGGTTAATCCGTCCCGTTCGAGACCAATGCATTTTCTGAAGGTTTCCAAGGTTCTCAATTCATTAAGAAATTTTTTTTAGAAAAACCCAGCAAATTCTGATATAGTTGCTGAGTAGTTGAAAAAAATATGGTTTCAAGGTTTGACCAATTCATTTGGAAACCATACTCAGCAAAACTTTTGACCAATTCATTTGGAAATCATACTCAGCAAATTTTTTTCAAATTAAGTTGGTCAAACCAAGCAAATTCATTCAACTACCGTAGATACAACCAATGCAGCCGGGAACGGGACAATCCATAACGTTCTGACTTTTTCTTTCTTTTTTTCGCGGTCAGACGTGATTGAATTTACCGTCCTGGTTTTTTTCTATTTTGATAATTTGATTAGCGGAGCGGAGGCGGATTAGGAATTAGTATCCGGACGGGTTAAAATTTCACGTCCCGTGGGACGGGATAAACCAACCCGTTCTACCTATATATGAAATTTCCGCCACAATGATCTCCTTTGACGATATTTTTTATTTTAATTTCGATTAATAAAAATTTCGGTTTTATAGGCTCCTAGTTGATGCCTTTGATTTTGCTTAGTGATGTGGAACAAAAAACCATTGAATATACCGGACGCTTTACGCGAATTCAGCGTATTCAGTGAGGTTTTCTTTATTTTATTATTAATGTCACATCTGCTCAATGCACAACCTGATGGGCAATTTTGACGTATTCAAGAGTGAGAGACCCACCAGATCAATAGGTGTTTGTGCGAATGAAAGCTTTTGGGCCGAAGTTGTCGGGCTATTATTTAAATCAATTCATTAAATGGACCCTACTGTATTAACAAAAAATAATTATTGTGTTAATATTTTATTTAATCTATATATAAATTCGCATGAAAATCCGTATATCGCATATGCAGTATGCGGTGGCTTTCCGCATACCGTATGAAAACCGCATTTTATAACATTAGTGTTTACCAAACTCTCTTAGTGAGCACATCACACTCTAGCTTTGCTCCTATGTATTTGCACTAATCTGACGTATCTTGATAATAATATTTTTTATGATGAGGCTCGGAAACTTCGAAGAAGCTACAAAGATGCAAACTTCACAAAACATAGCATCAAATCATGTCATAGAAATTAGTCATACCTTTTTGAATTATTAAAATGCATGGGTAAACGATATTTCATCTAAAATCACATGCAAGAGTAGAAGACTTAGATTCCAATTTGGGTAAACGATATTTCATCTAAAATGCATGGGTAAACGATATTTCACGTGTTGTGTTGACTGTGATAAAAATTGCGGGAAATAATTACAGCACATAAATAGTTACAAGACGCTAATTACATTTGATCATGTTAGTCACGTTTAGTCATGTTTGATTTTTTCGAACATTTAAGTTGTTTTAAGGAAGAAAAAAATCAGAAAAGTTATCAACTAATATAAATTGAAAAAAAACTAATGAAAAACATATTGTAAAGAAATAGTAACACAAATAAATTTGATGTTATTTTGATTATATAGTTATATTTGATCGCGTGATATGTCATATCATAACTAAATCAGTTCACATAGTGTGTTGTTTTTTTCCGAAAAGTAATCATGATACACAAATGGACACGACATGAGACACACAAGTCACATTATGTGACTGACACGTGTATCGTGATGCATCATCAGTCATGAAGGATATGCGAGGCGAGGGTCATGTGCAGGGTAGTATTGAATGGTGAAAAACAAATTAACAAAAGAAAATGGTGACATACACGTCTGGTATGACACATTTTCAGATGCTTGAATTCATTTACTTATGGGGCATTTGATGAATCCACTCATCGATTAGGCCGGCTCGAAAAAAAGAAAGCTCCTGTTGTATCCTTCAGGCTTCAGTATTATATATACAACAACTGAGAATTTGATCAATTTGACCAAGTCAATTTCTGAGTTAACGTACCGCTCCTCGATCCCAAATAAAAAATAAATATTGCTGACAGCTCCATATTGCCTGCCGGCTTGTATTTACATCTGCTGTTATTCCAATCGCAACCATTTAACTTGGTTGAGATTCGTGCATGAAAAATATCAAAAAGGCAGTGTGTATTGTAAATTAGTGTTTGGTAATATTCTAAATCAGTGTGTATCTCGTGGATAAATAAAATATCCACAGAGGCACACACCAGACACCAGTGATCACTGATCATCGATCCATTTGTAACCTACCATGCACATGCAGATAAAACTAAAAGTAAAAACAAATTACAAATTTGCTTGTAGATCGAGGATTGTTCAAGGAGAGGCTATATATATATAAAGGCATGGATGGGTCATGGGTGCCCATACGAAGACCATTTCTACATCTCATAATCCATTTAATTAGTTGCTTCTCACTTGCAATATATTTCTACCCTGAAGAAATAATAAAATTTGGAATGGAGGCTACCGCGAATCACACACAAATAGTCGCTGGATGGGCCGGGAAGGACTCATCGGGGAAGGTTACGCCATACGTCTTTAAAAGAAGGTGATTCATCATTAATTGTACAATTAATCCATATATATATATATATATATATATATATATATATATATATATATATATCAGTATGTGCCGGCTCAGGCTGCATATATATGTGTGTGATATGATTTATTTATGATTTCAGGGAGAACGGACCAGAGGATGTGACGATCAAAGTGCTGTTTTGCGGGATGTGCCACACCGATCTGCACTACCTCAAGAATGACTGGGGCATCACCATGTACCCCGTCGTTCCCGGGTAAGTAACATCTTAATTATACTCTTATAATTAACAGCAGTGGACATTTTCTTTATTGGAGGTTCATGCATGTTGTCTTTAAGAACTAATATATATTGTTATATTTTATCAACAGCAACAACAACAACAAAATTATCGAAACAAAAAGTAACTTTCAGGGTGAAGCCCCAAATAATGAGGTCAACAGTAATCGGATCTCGGTAATTGTATGCCAGTGACCATTTTTTCCTCCTGAAATTAAATGACATTAAAATAGAAAAAATCACCTCACATGTAACACACATAGTTCCTGATTCCCTGGCCAGCAAAAGGACAACTGAAGAATTATATTTTGTTCTGTTGATTCAATACTCTGTTACATGGTATTTATAAAATAAGCTATATAATTAGCCGTTGGCTCGTTTTCTAATATGTTGGATTTGTTGCTTGATTATTAGAATTAAATTAGGAATCAATATGGCATGACAGCTATACAATGGATGCTAGTTTATATGTTGCCTAAACTATGTCTCTGATGAATATTCTGAGGCTCATGTTTTATTTCTCAACAACAACATTACTAGTGGTGCAATTCTGCAATGAAGCCATGTACCTACTAGAAAAACTATTAAAGAAAATATGGATTCCACTAAACACAGTCAAGATAAATTAATTTATCTGATACAAAACAGACATGAGATCACTGGTGTGGTAACAAAAGTTGGTTCGGGAGTTGCAAACTTCAAAGTCGGCGATCGAGTTGGGGTTGGATGCATATATGCGTCGTGCCGGAACTGCGAGTTTTGTGAAGCGTCTGAGGAGAACTACTGTGACCAAGTCCAGCTCACTTACAATGGCATTTTCTGGGATGGAAGTATCACCTATGGTGGATACTCTGAGATGCTAGTTGCTGACAGTAGGTGCGTGTTGTAGTAAGCTTCAGTTATTGTTGGTCTGAGTTTAGATTATCCTTTTAAAAAAGAAAGGAAAAAAAAAACACTCAAAACAGAGCATGTCCTGCCACATCTCTGGAACTGTAGCCAACCGTACCAGTGGAGAACTACGTTGACAGGATCTTCCCAAAAATAATGCATAAGGAATGATTCTCATCCTGAATTAAAATGTAGTGATTAGTTTCTGCCAACAATGTCAATTTCTTTTTTCTTTCTTATTTTATCAGCCAACATGAAATGCAAACAAAATTACTAAGTCAATTGGTACAATCTACCAAAATTGAAGGATGTTAATACTTAATACAGTGTCCCTGCTTTGTTTCAGATATGTCGTCCATATCCCTGATAGCCTTCCCCTTGATGCGACAGCACCATTGCTGTGTGCTGGAATTACTGTGTACAGTCCAATGAAGCACCACAACATGTTACAAGCCGGTAAAAAGCTCGGTGTGGTTGGTTTAGGTGGCCTCGGCCATATAGCTGTGAAATTTGGTAAAGCCTTTCGCTTACATGTCACAGTAATAAGTACCTCACCGACTAAAGAGAGAGAAGCGAAGGAGCGTCTTAATGCTGATGGATTTATCCTTAGCACTGATCCAAAACAAATGCAGGTAATCATACTTATTTACCAATGTATTGAGTGATAAAAAAAATGTACTTTTTTTTACACTATTATATTTAACATTTTTTCTTTACCTTTGTGACAGGCCGCTTCAAGGAGCCTAGATTATATAATTGACACAGTCTCTGCACATCACTCACTCGGTCCACTACTCGAGCTGCTAAAAGTAAACGGGAAATTGGTACTTGTTGGAGCTCCTGATAAGCCTGTGGATCTACCCTCCTTCCCTCTAATTTTTGGTAAGAACTAATTAAGAACATCCATTTGTTTACAGAATTTCAACGGTTCATCTTGATATACTATAGAGTTTGTCTTCAAAGCAAATCATGTATAGCTGATAATGAAATACGGCTTAATTAATTGTTTCACATCCTTAATTTACTTTAGGCAAGAGGACCGTTTGCGGAAGCATGACAGGAGGGATTAAAGAGACCCAGGAAATGCTAAATCTCTGCGCAAAGCACAGCATAACATCTGACATTGAAATTGTTGAACCTAACTCCATTAACGACGCATTGGCTCGGCTCGCAAGAAATGATGTTCGTTACCGTTTTGTGATTGATATCACATCCAAGTCCGAACTAAGTTAAAGAATGCATTGTTATTCACACTGAAACGTTGAGGTTGTTAGTTGATAAGTTCATATTTTTTTTGCTGTTGTTTTGTGACTTGTCGGGATATGATTTCTGCTGCTTTGTAATAGTACTCTTCCAACAAATAAAAGAAAGAGCGGTCACTCTGTTGAATTCTTATATGTAAATCACTTCATATGTATTACTGCTTACGTGTTTGCATGTTTAATAAATCATCAAATTGCCACTATATATGCCAACCAAGCTCCCAAACAAAGGAATAACATAGGCCTATATATGGTTATATAGGCTCATGAAGTTGCTACCAGGGAAATATACACTCAGCATATCCTGAAACTTTTTCGGAAAGATATGCAAAGATGAAGCACGTATTCTAAAATGCTATATACTGAGAACATAATTGCCAAATAATATTAAATACTGTATTATGGAACATTTGTACCATCTACAATACACCTCCTGAAAAGGCACATTTCTACCCTCAACGTCGCATCCAGAGCAAGCCAGCTACATCCTCTTCATTTGTTATATCAGCTGGTATATTCATATCCATCTCTGAGCTTTTAGGAAGCCTCATTTCTGGCAAGAAATGTTGTTGTTTTCCAATATCCACATAGGAATTAATAATCTCTCCACCTTTCTGACTATATAACCCCAAAATAATAACGTGCTGCTGTGAGTCAAAGTTCCATACCAGTTTTTACCAGTATATTCTTCTGAGATCCTTTTCGAGAGCCAAGGCTATGTTCTGGGTCCTCATGCTAGCAAGCACTACTGTGTGACAGTATGAGGGAGATTACATGCCCATCTCCCACTGACATGATATTCATCAAAAATTTCAGCCTTTCTGATCTTGACTGATCACATTTGTTAGTATTCAGGGGCAAAAGTGTAAACTGATGTTTGCTATGCTCCCTGCAACATATACCATGCAAAAACCAGTAAAAGCAGAACATCATTTATCTTAAAATTGAAAAATAACCTATTAATCCACCAACCTGAGTTCAGTATCTTCATTATATAATTTTTGAAGCACAAAATTTGCTTATTCGGCAATAAACAACAGTATTTGAAAATCTGATAATCATATCCAGCACAGGGTCACTCTAAAATTTATGCCAGGAAAAGATCACTTATCCAGTGTCACAAGATTTTCACTTGAAGAGTACCTGTTTGATTATTAACATGGGTGGAACTAGAAAATCTTGATAGCGGAGGGGCTGAAATTTAAAATGTACAATAGGTGATTGGTGGGATTTAAACCCAAGTCTTTATCATCACAAAATGAAGATCTAACCACTAGGCTACAAGTAAACATTTGATACTTTATGAGAATCACTGGACTATATAAAATGTTTTAAAAAAATTAAATTAAATTACCATAATTTTTCTCCAACATATAACATATTCATGACATTATCTAATTGGACTTTGCATGGAACAAATGCTGGGCCAAATCTCATTAACAAAAGTAAAAGGCTTTGTACACTTATTATGAGTGAGGTTATTGAATTCTACATATAGCGCACATCGGTTCATACTATAAATTTGTATCTCTATTTTTAACGTTCAAACAGTCAATTCAGACCGCTCAACATGATCTTCATATGAAAATGTACCTTGAGGCCAAATTTTATACTTTTTAGATTTTTTTTTTACTATTTCTTAAGATAGGTAGAAAATCATTAATTTTGGATGATCTATAATCTTTAGATCAAGTGATTTTCTACCAAAAAATAGTAAAATATTCTAAAAAAATTTAAATTTGGTCTCAAAGTTCATTTTCATCTTGTTATTATGTTGAGTTGTTCAGACGACTGTTTGAACTTTAAAAATGAAGATATGGATTCTAATACGGATCAACGTGCACTATACATAGTAGTGTAGCCTGGCTTAACTTATATATTGTTCTTGCCATCTTTATTTGGGATTAATATTTGGAAATTACAAATAATTAAATGGTGACAACTCACAAGTAACAAATACATATCGTAAGGGGTAATTTACACATTCAAAATCTATTTCAATTTATAGTTCTAATCCTTCTCCCTTGTTTTACAAATCATATTAGTTTATAATATGCATCTGTATTCTATTGAATAGTATTAATCCATCACAGACTTTATCCACAGTTGTTTGTTGGTCATAACATGCATTATATAATCCTGCACTGGTAATAAGTAATATATAAGTATATAACATATTAGCATGCTCTCTAAATCCAACGATTTATCAAAATCTTAACTTTATGACCGGAGCCTACATAATAACCAATTCTAATTTCATTATTTATTCCTCAATAACCTTTTTTTCCTACAAACTATGTTTCATTTAACCAATGAGTATTTGTTTTTGTCATTAGTTCCTTTCCCAGAAGAGTCTTTATTTTTTTTCTAATTTGACCTATTCATCTAAGGAGTCATTTAAGAAATACACACACGTGCTATCCGTACATTGCAATGTATAATCTCTATTGTGTATTGGATTATAAATCATTGGATTCAAAGTATAAACAGTCAAATCAAACCGTTCAATGATATATATATTTAAATTGTGTTTGGAGACCAAATTTTATATTTTAAAAAAAAAATTACTATTCCTTTAGAATTTTTGAATATTCGTTGTCTTAAACAATTGATTTGAAACATTGAACATTATCTTCATATTAAAATCCAAATTTTACCCTTTTTTATAGATTTGTTTTTCTATTTTTTTTAAAAGGTAGACTTAATTTAAAAATTTTGAACCATTCAAAATCAGTGATTTTCTACCTATCTAAATTAATAGCAAAAAATTATAAAAATATATATAATTTGATCTAAAAATATATTTTCATATGAATATCATGTTTAAATTGGTTATATCATGAACTTGTATAATACTGATGAGTCCAAAGTGAACTACTACTTTTAAATATTTGTAAACCCTAATTTCTACTTATGTTCAGATCACAAGCGCATGATTCTACCGTGTAGTATAATTGGGGTGTTGATCCACAGGGATAGTGTATTAGATTTTAAATAATTTTCACTAGTCTAGGTTATAAGGTTTTATAAAAGTTTGATGCGGTGGCGCTAATTGCAATCAAGGTTAAGGTTAAACAGTAGATAAATAGCATCTCGGGTTCAGGTTCTATCCTTCTTAATTATGCAAAATATAAATTTCGACGTTTCTCTATGTCACTTGCGGCACTATCTGAAAGTTTTGATGCTTAGATAGCAAGGAATAAAATAAAAAATTTATTCGACTCAAAACAAACGATCTAGTTATTGTAAGTGCAAGAAACAATCTTAATTAACCTAATCAAGAAGGGAATAACATAATACCTTGGATTTGATCTCCAAATCAAATTAAGAAAGGTTGTCTTGCTTAGCAACTTCTTATTCCCTTTCTCTTTCAGTGGTGGTTGTGCTTAGCTCTTCAAATGACGAGCCTCATTAGGTATCCACCGAAAGATTAAAGAAATACTTGTATCTCTAAGGCTAGTAAGAGATTAACAAGTAGAACCTTAATCCTAGTTTAACCCTCTTGTTAATTTCTGAAAACTTCTTAGAGAATTTCTAGATCTCAACTCATGAGAGAAAAATGAGAGAGAGAAGAAAAGAGCAAATTTCGACTAAGATATAATTCACAGAATTTTTGACATTTCGGTACTAAAACCCTTATATCTATTTCTAGGTAACTCCAAACTCATGGATTAACTTTTTGAACTTTCTATATATATATAGAGTGATGCTACGGTGCTTTGAGAAACAAAAATGGTGTTTTACATCCCGCTCATATCTATATTTTCAAAGTTCAAATAGTCAATCTGAACTTCTCAACATGAGCTTCATATTGAAATGTGCTTGGAGACCAAATTTTACATTTTTTTAATTTTTGTACTATTTGTTTAGAATTTTTGAAAATCACAGCTTTTCATTAAATAAAATAACAATAAAAAATTCAGAAAAACAATAATACAATACGTATGGGATACAGATATGAATTGGGGTAACATAGACCAGCGATCCAGAGAATATCAGGAGTCCTGGTTAGTGAATTTCTGTGAGAACACCCGTGCGTTAAGCATGGCTTTATCTTTTTACAGAGATGATTAAAGTATTTTTGAACAGCAAGCATATCACTGTGGGGCTTGCAATCAATCAATTGGGGAAAGAGAAAGAGAAGTAAGCATGTTTCCAGATCCAGCGAAAAATTGGCATAGCTTAGTCTGTCAGTGGTCACTCGAGAGTCGAGAGCGCCATGTGATGTTGAAAGCAACAGACGAAGCATCTAGGCCCGCTACTAGTCTACTACCTAACCTAACCCACACTGTTCACTGTTCTCTGTCTATCTTTACTAGAGCATTCCAAGGACAAATTTTGTAATTAATTTTAAAATGTTATTGTAATGATGAGGTGTGATGTATATGACCATTTTTATAAAGAACGATTTTGATTTCAAATCAGATTTCTTTTTCTTAGAATACGTTCCCTGTTATTTATAAAAAAATTCAATATTATTCAACTTTAACCTATGTCCATTATATATACATTTAAATTGTTGCCGAACGAAATTCTTTGCATGCCAAAGGATTGAATTTTTTTATAAACCGTAATTAAAATTTTGGTTTTTATGAAACCAACATGATTATTTGTTTTTCTACAAAAACTATAAGAACTGAAATTCATTTCAGTCCGATTTTTTTTTTTTTGTTCCGGACCGAAATGGCATTTCAGTCCAGTCTCCTTTTTGAATTTTCTATGGTACTTTTTCACAATTTTTCATATGAGCCGTCACAGAAAATTTAAAAAGTGGACTGGATCAAAATATCATTTCGGTCAAGAATAAAAAAAAAATTTCAGACCGAAATGACATTTCGGTTTTTATAATTTTTGTAAAAACAAAAATAATCAGGTTGGTTTTGTAAAAATATATATTTTTTTAATTATGATTTATAAAATAATTCCGAAGGATTCTAACAAGGCACAGTTAACGAGATAGCACGAACACGAGATAATAAAGGAAGCTCACTATAATAAACCAAACACCGCAAAAACTAACACCACACATAGCAGCAGGATCACACTCTTAGCCAAGCAGTCAAAAAGTAAAATATTGGGACAAGCAATTTCTATTTTACCTTCCACCACAAAAAATAATTATCATTTAACCTACTAGGCTTCTACCACAAAAAGTATCTTCTCTGTTCATTGTAACTACCGTGAACCACCAATCAGTCAATCTAGACCAGGATGTAAAATAATCTTATGGCAGCTTTCTACAAAGTGGCTGATTTAGTTTATAAGAGTTGATTACATACTATAATATTTGGTTAAAACGAGTTAGGAGACAGAATGGGAATATCCGGGAATGTTCTGGGATAAGTACTCTCCAAAACCCAATTATTGGAATACTATTTTAATTGAACCAGCTATTCACCAGCTCAGTTGACTGGAATTATTCATATCCATATCCGTTATAAATTATCTTTATCCGCTATTAAATATCTTATATGTATTCTATCCTTATCCGTTATAATTATTGAATAATGAAACGGTAGCGGATAAATAACAAGTAATACTAATATAATAATAATAATTATTATTATTAAATAAAATATTAAAACATATACATTCCTTTCACACATGTATAGTACTTCATTGGAAAAAAAATTCTGATCATGTTAAACGTAAATAAATCAATTAAAGTACTATTTTCAATGCTTATTAATATATATAATATATATAATTTTATTTTATAAATTATCTGATCAGATAACGAGTACAAAATAGATTTTACCTGTACCTTACCAGTTAGATAACGAAAAAAAAATTATTCATACCCATACCCAATAAATTTACGGAAAAAAAATATTACCCTTATCCATCTTATCAGATACAATACAGGTTGGGTAAAACGGATAGAAGGATACCATCGACACCCCCCTAACTGTACTAGTCAAAAGAGAAAGCATAACTGATAATGAAAAACCCAAGAAGACAAAGCTAGCTATAGATGTTCACAGAGCACAATATTCCCATCATAATTTAATTAAAAATCAAACAAATGAAGACACAACCTTCTTACAGTGCACAAGACAATGAGAAGCTAGAATTAAGGTACAAAAGAGACCAAAAAAAAAAGAGGAGAAAATGATAGAAAGGATGTAGCAATTGAAGCCAAACCATGAAAGCTCCTCTTCCTCTCTCAATCACTATCAATTACACAACCACATACAAGAGAGAGAGAAGGAGAAACCTTTCTTTTGTTCATTGCACTTAGTTGTTTGGATTGCTCCTGAATGAACCAAGCGCCTTAAGAGCGGCCGCACGGAGGATGTATTGGTGGTAAGCTGCAGCAGCTAGAGCTCCGATTAAAGGACCCACCCAGAAAATCCACTGTATAGACATTATAAGCATGTATTAGTAAAAATATTATCAAAGAAGATTTTGATTGGTTGTGAAAAGACAAGAATTGATTAATACCTGATCATCCCAGGCTTTCTTTTGGTTGTAGATAACAGCAGCACCCAAGCTACGAGCAGGGTTGATACCGGTACCGGTAATGGGGATGGTGGCCAAGTGCACCATGAAAACAGCAAACCCAATTGGAAGAGGAGCGAGCACCTAAAAATCAAAGTTAGGTTAAAAGTACTTTATCCAGATTAAAATCTTAGCAAAGTGTCATCATTTGTTTCTCTCTTTCAAAAGCAACTTTCCAAAACTATTATATAACCAGGCATTCTCAATTAGGCACTGACCACTGAGTATTAAATTTGCACCTACTAAGATAACAACATTTCTCATAGTTATCCTCTTGAAAGAAAGAGCTCCTCTTCCTTTTTCCAAAAGGTGAACTTAGTGCCTAGATAACCCTTTCTTTAAGAATACCCCGGGCATTTTTTAGTTATTTATTTAAATTAGACTAAGGGATTGTTTGTTTGATCAAGTCACTCAATGTTCTGGATAAGAACTCTCAAAGTCACCATTTTAATTTAACCACTGAATTTCAAATTTGGTCACTGATTACTGTATTTTTTATATTTTAAGTTGTTTAGTACATGCCAGAAATCAACTTGTAAAACCATAAAAAAATATATGACCGTCTGCTTCATATGTCAAATTAATAAGAAACTATAAATTCAGAAACTAATTATTTTGAAAAGTTAGTTTACATTTTGTTTGTTTTGAATTTACAATAGAGAAAGTAGTTCAATTTTGGTAGAATTAAACAGAGCAAAGGATTACTCACCCCTACTAGTAATTTAAATAAAGGAAATGTAAAATGTAAATACATTATTTTACTTTACCAAATAACAGAGAAGTACATACCGGGACGTGAGAGTCACGGGCGCTACGTTTTGGGTCGGTGGCAGAGAACACGGTGTAGACAAGAACAAAGGTGCCGATGATCTCAGCTCCAAGAGCGGTACCCCTTGAGTATCCGGTTGCTACCTCATTCGCACCACCACCGAGAGAGTTGTATGGGTGCTTCATGATCCCCTTGACAATGCCGACACCGCAAATGGCACCAAGGCATTGTGCAACTATGTAGAGGATTGCACGAACCAAGGAGACCTTGCGAGCTAGGAATAGACCGAAGGTCACTGCAGGGTTGATGTGGCCACCTGTATGAAACACAACAAGTTTTCATGTCTTCCTTTTCTTTTTCCCTTGTACAGAGGATTCCCTTTATAATCTACTCTTTTGGGATTATTTTTTTGTTGAATTTTACAACTTTAAGGGCACAACTATATTTATGGAATATATAAATCAATTTTTCTTGTAAATTGAAGTTCTATTATTATGCTTTGCACAATAGAAGCAAAATCTAAGTAACAGCGTGCTTACCAGCTTTTCTTTTCTGAATACAAAGATGACTGCTCAGTTTTTAAATTTTACAACTATCTTTTACTTAAAACCGGACTTAAATTTCACAGGCTTTTCTTAAGCTGGCGTTTGCACATTTCACCAACAGAAAAAAAAAAAAAAAAATATATATATATATATAGAGGAGGGATCGTCGAATTACATCGCTAATTTTTAAAGTTTTCAAAGTCCAAACAGTCGATCTAAACCGTTCAATATGATGGATATATTAAAATGTGCTTGCAGATCAAATTTTACATTTTTTGGAATTTTTTTACTATTTATTAAGTACTTTACAAAATCGTTGTTTTCAAACCATTGAATTTTTGTACCCATTTTAATAAATAGTAAAAAAATTCAAAAAAATATAAAATTTGATCTACAAGCACATTTTAATATATCCATCAAATTAAACGGTTTGGATCGACTGTTTAGACTTTAAAAATGCACCATGTAATTCGATGTCACCAAAAAAAAGTATAAACAAGGTGTTTTACTTCCTGCTCATATCTTCATTTTTTAAGTTCAAACAGTCGATATGAATTTCTCAACATAATATTTATATTGATATGTGCTTGAAGACCAAATTTTTCATTTTTTTCATTTTTTTACTATTTTTTTAGAATTTTTGAAAATCAGTGTTTTTATGAATTTTTTATTTAATGAAAAGCTGTGATTTTCAAAAAAATTTCAAAAATAGTAAAAAATTTCAACAAAATGTAGAATTTGGTATCCAAGCAGATATCAATATGAAGATCATGTGGAGAACTTCGGATCGACTATTTAACACTATCTTTACTTCCTAAAAACATAATAGCCTATCTATATATATGTATTATATAAAAATTACCAGAGATTCCAGCGGTGCAGTAAACAAGGATGAAAATCATGCCACCAAAAGCCCATGCAATACCAAGAATACCAACGCCACCACACTGGTCAGTCTGAGACTGGAGCTTGTATCCAATCACAGTCGCAATACTGACGTATAGAAAGAGAAGCGTTGCCACGAACTCAGCGATCACAGCTCTGTAAAACGACCACAGCTTCAGCTCCCCCGCGTCAAAGAATGGGGCAGGCGGTGGGTCAGTGTAGTCCTTCGCCGGTGCGTGCTGGTGCTCGGCCTCTTCGCTCACCTCTTTAGACATCGTCGCTAGTTCAACTTCAAAGAGTCTTGAGTGTTTTTCTCTTCTTCTTTTTTCTGTTCTTAGTTTCCTTTCTGCTCTCTCCTTGGAGTAAGAGAATGGAGGCAAGGGGTGATTTATTGAGAGGAAGAGGGGTTGGCCCAGGTGGAGCTGTCCTGTCTCTAATAGAAAAAGTTAAAACTTTTTTTAAAATTTAATATACAAAAAAAAAAAAGAAGAAGAAGAGAAAACGAAGGGGATATGAATGACAACTAACATGTGGGGTGCTTTGCTATTAGCCTGTCACGATAAAAAAGGATATTTGAAAAACAACAGCGGGATGAAAATGAAACTGTGGTCTGGTTTCACCATAGGCTGCTTCTTGTGGAGATTTTGTAACATTTTTCTGTGATTAGAATTTAGAAGAAGCCTAATGACGTCGTTACAGTACGGCTCTATACAGTGACAAGGAGTGATTGTGAATCTGTGATCAGAAATTAATTAAGATTTAAGAACAATCCAGAATCCAGTTTTAATTTTCTCGAGAATGTATACACCAATTCGCAGTACTAGTTTTAGTGTTTTACCGACAACTCATAAGGAAATAAAAAATTAAATATTAACAACTCGCTACACCGTACCGGTCTTGCCCGCAAGATAAATTGAAGCTGGTGAAAAGACTATGCCAAGTTAATTTGAAAAATAATTTTTTTTATTCTTGATCCATTTTGTTGTGGAAAGATGTATAGAAACAAATAAATAGAATTAAAAAAATAAAGAAATATATTGCTAAAAGAAGAAATAAGAAAACATATTTTACGGAGAAATAAAATGTTGCCGAGTAGGATAAATAAGAAAACATATTTTACGGATGAAGAAATATATCGTTGCCGAGTTTGCTCAAATTTAATTGTAAATTGTAACGTATGGTGTGGCAATGCATGTGACGAGTATGTTTTTAATTAAATTTACACTTCTATACGTAAAAGAGACACATTTAATCAAAGGAAGACAGATAATGTGATTGGAGGGCTGATATTAAATTCGAAATTTTATCTTTCAATCATAGCCGTTGGCGGATCGGACACCCAACGTGCTTAATAATAGAATGGAGATATGCATTTTAGGTCTAACTTGGAATGTATATACGTTGTCCTCCATCGTTACATCGCACATTATAAAGAACTGAATTATTGAAATTTTTATTATTTGACGGATGGTTTAATTGGATCAAATTTGATATATGCATGATGAAAAACACTACTGTAAGTTTAATTTTTTTGTTTCATATGCAAATTTTTTTTTTTTTACAAAACCTGCATTAGCAAACAAAGCTTGTACCCTTGGCCTTGCCCCACGAACAAATTAACATCGCTGACTTAAACCTGTTCCTTTTGTTACTTTCTCGTACCTTCTCGGCGTACAACGCCCGACGAAAAAAAGCGGTACCGGTCTCATTATTTAAAGAAAACAAGAGCATATCATTACACCAATAGGTTTTTTCTCAAAAAAAAAAAAAAACATATGATTAACCGTACCAACATCCTTCAAAAGACACCTAAACGAACAAAAAGCCAGAACTTTTACAAAAGGACCCTTGTCAGAGTGCCCAATTTTATCGGCCATCTCCATTAATCCATTGTCTGGACTCTGGACTCTTCTAGACTGCGGCAGCTTTCGATACGCTGTTGCTCATTTAACTCCAAAAATCACGAATAATCTCAATAAATACCTGTAAAAGGTAATACTGCCAATTATTTTAAAATATATATTATTAACTTGTACGCAACTCTGCTTGCCAACGGGCACATAAACTTGGGAATTGGGATGAGGTGGGTGGGTTGGGACAGGGTACAGCGAGGCCATGTGATGCCAAGCGAGCACACTCCTCATCATCACGGTTGTAATTTAGCGGATAACTCCAAATGGATCATGCTATTCGTAGGACCAGACTTTGCGTTATTGTGAGGTGTCTCATGGGTACACAAGTTGGGAGACGCGAACAGCGTTCATGCTGGCATTAAATGGCTTCTTGTCAGCTTGTCTTTACAACCCGAACGTCACCTAAACGGCTACTATTAATCCCCATCTCCGCTTTTTGTTACCAGAAAGCCCGAAACACTGGAGAGATGACAACTGCACCGTTCTGTTATTTGGCGTCTGTCACTGAAAATTCTTCGGTGTGGGGGCTCTATGGACCACAGTTTATGACAGCCTGGACCCATTCTCTTTTGTCGGACTTATTTGTCAGTAGTCCACGGTAAAACTGTTCTTTCTACGTTTCAACAGTGCCATTTGTATACAGACCGAATCCTACCCACATGATTCCGAAGAATAAATAAACAATAAAATTGGTTGTTAGTACGAAATTGAAGGGTAAATAATTTAAATTTTTACAATACATAATGTCAAATGAGCAACAGAAGGTTTGGCCTTATCCGTATGAGGCTAATCTGGCCGAAAAATTTAATTTGTCCATTGTAACGATTTGGAAATATTAATAGGTCCCACCTCAAACGATCATACAGATATTCGAAATTGCATGCATGCAATAATTTCCGTATTTTGTACAGCCGCAACCCGCAAGACAAGGAAATACAAAAGCAATACAGGTTTTCAATTATTAAAGATCTCTTGTGCCATACTAAATTACCTGCCCGGGCCAAAATTGGTACAAAGCAACATGTGCTACGGGTCAGGATCCATATTGCCACTTGTATTTGTCACACCAACTGAATCGACCGTTACAATCAGAATCGACGGTGGTGATATACCAACTCAACTCTGAAAAGGCTTTCTACAAGCTACAACTACAAGCATCCCTCTGTTATCTTATCCGCTGGACAAAACTAGCCTTATCCGACGAAAGCCTGTGAATGTCCACTACAGTATATTACACGTGTCGATTTCTTACTGGATGGCGTGGTGCCTGTTTCAGTTATCATCTAGCTGTCATGATAAAAAGGACAGCACGCGATCGAGAGAAATTAATGGCCCTTGAATGTTGTTTGCTGTTCAATAAAAACAGCAAACTGGTCAGGTCAGTGAAGGAGATTTCTGGCCGTGCTTCTAGATCCGTCCAATATCGAAGCAGTAGGATGGAGCCACGTGTCAGGTCTGTTTAAACGAGCTAACCTAACGGCTTTGCTTCTTTTCTTTTTTTTTTTTCTCAAAAGCTGAGAGTGCGAGGCTTCAGACAGTAGGGCTGCTAACGAGCTAAGTTCAGCTCGTCATATAATTAATTCAGCTTAATTCGGGCTCGGCTCAGTCTTGAAGAACAAAGTTCGACTCAATTTAATGAGTTTGAGCCTTCAGCTCGGCTCATAACTCGAGAGTCCAACTCATGTCATAACTCACAAGCTCAACTCATGCCAAGCATTAGAAAAACAAACATTTACTTGATTACAAGTCATAACCTTACATAAACTATTCAAATCAAGCTTTAAAATAATATGATTGAACCGAATTCAAATCAAGTTTTTTATAATAATGCGATTGAACCGAATTTAAATCAAACTTTAAAATAATATGATTGAACAGATAAAAACTATTTCAAATTATCTGCATTAAAATTCTCTAGCACATCACCCTTAAATAGTAATTAAACAACTATTAGACAATACTTTGTTGTCAAATGTCGCTAAATTTTTTTTAAAGCTAGATCCAAATAATTTTTTTCTTAGCCTCTTACAAAAGGAATACGTACACAATGTTAACGATAAATTTTATACTTTGTAAAAGTTTGAACCAAATAATTGATTTTTTTTTTTGGCCTTTTACAAAATCTTTTGTTAAGTGTAAATCATATGCACGTTTGTACAGTATTTTTTAATATATGTATTCAATCTTTGAAATATATTTTTACGAATCTACAAAAATAATAATACGACTATTGTTTTTAATACATCTAAATCTCACTCACGCATAATACCAGCGTAAAACGTGCCACAAGAAAATTATATTTTTTTTTCAACCCTCAGCCTATTACATCAACAAGCACAAAAAGAAGAGATTCATTGGTTCATGAGCCGGCTCGGCCCGGCTCAAACTCGGCTCGATTTGAGTGATAAAATATGAGCCGAGTTGAGTTCAGACTTTATTTAGTTGAGAGTCTGACTCAATACAATTTATTGAACCGCTCAACTCATTGGTTCATGAGCCGACTCATCCTACAGTGGTTCATAGTTGAGTATCCGGAGGTCGATAATTATACATTGGCATTGGCCTTGGCATGTGAGAATTTGCTGTGAAGTTGATGATTTGATAATTGAATTTGGCTTTGCTGTCTGGTGTACATAGGATTTGACAACTTTTTGACCGTTGGGCGTGAGACACCAATTTCCCCAGTAATTCTGGAGAAAAAAAGCCGGACTATAGAGTATAGACTAGAAGTAGACTATCACACACTTAAAAGTATAGACTATCGGATACAATACGGGTTGTGTAAACGGATAGAAGGATGCCACTGACACCCCCTAACTGTCCTTGTTAAAAGAGAAAGCATAACTGATAATGAAAAATCCAAGAAGACAAAGCTAGCTATAGATGTTCACAGAGCACAATATTCCCATCATAATTTAATTAAAAATCAAACAAATGAAGTCTTACAGTGCACAAGACAATGAGAAGCTAGAATTAAAGTACAAAAAAGACCCCAAAAAAAAAAAAAGAGGAGAAATGATAGAAAGGATGTAGCAATTGAAGCCAAACAGACCATGAAAGCTCCTCTTCCTCTCTCAATCACTATCAATTACACAACCACATACAAAAGAGAGAGAAGGAGAAACCTTTCTTTTGTTCATTGCACTTGGTTGTTTGGATTGCTCCTGAATGAACCGAGCGCCTTAATAGCGGCCGCACGGAGGATGTATTGGTGGTAAGCTGCAGCAGCTAGAGCTCCGACTAAAGGACCCACCCAGAAAATCCACTGTATAGACATTATAAGCATGTATTAGTAAAAAAAATTATCAAAGAAGATTTTGATTGGTTGTGAAAAGACAATAATTGATTAAATACCAGATCATCCCAGGCTTTCTTTTGGTTGTAGATAACAGCAGCACCCAAGCTACGAGCAGGGTTGATACCGGTACCGGTAATGGGCATGGTGGCCAAGTGCACCATGATAACAGCAAACCCAATTGGAAGAGGAGCGAGCACCTAAAAACCAAAGTTAGGTTAAAGTACTTTATCTAGATTAAAATCTTAGCAAAGTGTCACCATTTTAATTTAACCACTGAATTTTAAATTTGGTCACTGATTACAATTCTAAATATCAAATTGCATACACTGTAAACTAAGAATTCGTATCCTCTGCTTTAACTCAAAAAAGAATCTTTTGAGTTAATGCATTTATACCGTCTGATCAGCTTTATGATCCGTCCCGATCAAAATTGCACTAATATTAAAAGGCTTCTTGCTTTATAGGTGGGTGCCGGATTGGCTCTGTTTAAAATCTGACGGCTGAGATATATTAAATCAAAAGATGCTCTTAAAAACTTAAAAAAAATACCATCTGAGAAACTACTGTGTTTTTTATATTTTAAGTTGTTTAGTACATGCCAGAAATCAACTTGTAAAACCATAAAAAAATGTATGACTGTCTGCTTCATATGTCAAATTAATACGAAACTATAAATTCAGAAACTAATTATTTTAAAAAGTTAGTTTACATTTTGCTTGTTTTGAATTTACAATAGAGAAACTAGTTCAATTTTGGTAGAATTAAACAGAGCAAAGGATTACTCACCCCTAACTAGTAATTTAAATAAAGGAAATGTAAATACATTATTTTACTTTACCAAATAACAGAGAAGTACATACCGGGACGTGAGAGTCACGGGCGCTACGTTTTGGGTCGGTGGCAGAGAACACGGTGTAGACAAGAACAAAGGTGCCGATGATCTCAGCTCCAAGAGCGCTACCCCTCGAGTATCCGGATGTTACCTCATTCGCACCACCACCGAGAGAGTTATATGGGTGCTTCATGATCCCCTTGACAATGCCGACACCGCAAATGGCACCAAGGCATTGTGCAACTATGTAGAGGATTGCACGAACCAAGGAGACCTTGCGAGCTAGGAATAGACCGAAGGTCACTGCAGGGTTGATGTGGCCACCTGTATGAAACACAACAAGTTTTCATGTCTTCCTTTTCTTTTTCCCTTGTACAGAGGATTCCCTTTATAATCTACTCTTTTGGGATTCTTTTTTTGTTGAATTTTACAACTTTAAGGGCACAACTGTATTTATGGAATATATAAATCAATTTTTCTTATAAATTGAAGTTCTATTATTATGCTTTGCACAATAGAAGCAAAATCTAAGTAACAGCGTGCTTACCAGCTTTTCTTTTCTGAATATAAAGATGACTGCTCAGTTTTTAAATTTTACAACTATCTTTTACTTAAAACCGGACTTTAATTTCACAGGCTTTTCTTAAGCTGGCGTTTGCACATTTCACCAACAGAAAAAGTATATGTGTGTGTATATATAAGAGGGTTCAAATGCCTTAATTTTTTGTGTCTCCACATGACTCTGTTTTTAAAAACTTAAAAGTCAAAATAAAATCATTGGATATGATCTACATCATTTTATCTATGTGCTCATAAAAAATTATCATATTTTGATTTTGTTTTTATGTGAATCAATAATTTGAAAAATCAACGTCTAAGAATTATCCACATTAGTACGTTTTTTACAAGCTATTGATGACAACCAAAACATAATTGAAATGTCATAATTTTTTATAAGTGCATAGATAAAATGATGTAGATCATATCCAACGGTTTTATTTTGACTTTGAAGTTTTAAATTATGAGTTATTAAAGTTTTTAAAAATGGAGGCATGGTGGAGGCATTTGAAACCTCCTATATATATATATATAGAGAGAGAGAGAGAGAGAGAGTGGCTAATATCAAAACGTTTGCATCAAGGGGTTGGTGCAAACGATTTGTTTTCGGGTTTTCGAAGTCCAAACGGTCGATCCGAACTGTTAGATATTTAATCCATATTAAAATGTGCTTGGAGACCAAATTTCACATTTTTTGGAATTTTTTTGCTATTTATTAAGCCACTTTGAAAGTTGCTGATTCGGGTGAACAGTAAAAACAGTGCAATCAAACTCTGGACCGTGTGATCAGCAACTTTCAAAGTGGCTTAATAAATAGTAAAAAAGTCCAAAAAATGTAAAATTTGGTCTCCAAGCACATTTCAATATGGAGAACAACTTGAACGGTTCGGATCGACCGTTTGGACTTCGAAAACCCGAAAACAAATCGTTTGCACCAACCCCTTGGTGCAAACGTTTTGATATTAGCCACTCTCTATATATATATATATATATATATATATATATATACATAATGGCTAATATCAAAACGTTTGTTCCTGGGCTCAGGAACAAACGATTCCATTCTCCAATTTCCAAAGTTTAAACAACAAATCTAAACCGTTAGATGTTCAATCTATATTAAAATGTGCTTGGAGACCAAATTTTACATTTTTTGGAATTTTTTTACTATTTATTAAGCTAGTTTGAAAATCGTTGTTTTTATGAAATTTCTGCAACATTGAAAAACAGCGGTTTTCAAACCAGCTTAATAAATAGTAAAAAAATTCCAAAAAATGTAAAATTTGGTCTCCAAGCACATTTTAATATAGATTGAACATCTAACGGTTTGGATTTGTTGTTTGAACTTTGGAAATGGGAGAACGGAATCGTTTGTTCCTGAGCCCAGGAACAAACGTTTTGATATTAGCCATTCTCTCTCTCTCTCTCTCTCTCTATATATATAGGGCTGGGCTTAGCTAAGCCATGGAGTAAAATGAAAATAATGAAAATAAAAATAATGGAACAAACGTTCAGATCGGTTGTTTGGATTTTTAAAATGAAAATAATGAGGCGTGGAGTAAAAACTTGTTTTACTACATAGCTCACCATAGCCCATCCCTATATATATATATATAGAGAGAGAGAGAGAGAGAGAGATGGACTTAGCTAGGCCATGGAGTAAAACGACTTTGTACTCCACGCCATATTTTCATTTTGAAAATCCAAACTACCGATTTGAACCGCTCAAGTTGTTCTCCATATTGAAATGTGCTTGGAGACCAAATTTTACATTTTTTGGAATTTTTTTACTATTTATTAAGCCACTTTGAAAATCGCTGATTCGGATGAACAGTAGCAAAACAGTAAAAAATTCTGGACCAATGGATCAGCGATTTTCAAAGTGGCTTAATAAATAGTAAAAAAATTCCAAAAAATGTAAAATTTGGTCTCCAAGCACATTTCAATATGGAGAACAACTTGAGCGGTTCGGATCAGTAGTTTGGATTTTCAAAATGGAAATAATGAGGCGTGGAGCACCGAGTCGTTTTACTCCATGGCTTAGCTAAGCCCAGCTATATATATATATGAGTAAAGCTAAGGTGCTCTTAAGCTCACCAAACTTTCCGTGAGCTTAACTCAAAAACCTATCAATCTGACTTCAAACAACATTTTCAAACTGTTAGATGTTCAATCTATATTAAAATGTGCTTGGAGAACAAATTTTACATTTTTTGGAATTTTTTTACTATTTATTAAGCCGGTTTGAAAACCGCTGTTTTTATTAAAAATCTGCACCATTAGAAAACAGCGGTTTTCAAACCGGCTTAATAAATAGTAAAAAAATTCCAAAAAATGTAAAATCTGTTCTCCAAGCACATTTTAATATAGATTGAACATCTAACGGTTTGGAAATGTCGTTTGAAGTCGGATTGATAGGTTTTTGAGTTAAGCTCACGGAAAGTTTGGTGAGCTTAAGAGCACCTTAGCTTTACTCTATATATATATATATATATGAGGAGGGTTAAAATGCACCCTCCCTTTTGTGCTCCTAACGTGCACTCTCCCTTCATATCTTCATTTTCAAAGTTTAAATAGTCGATTCGAACCTTCCAACGTATTCTCCATATTAAAATTTGCTTGGAGACCAAATTTTACATTTTTTGAATTTTTTTACTATTTTTTCAGAATTTTTTATTAAACTAAACAATAATAAAAAATTCAGCAAAGTGATGATTTTCAAAAATTCTGAAAAAATAGTAAAAAAAATTCAAAAAATGTAAAATTGGGTCTCCAAGCACATTTTAATATGGAGAACACATTGGAAGGTTCGAATCGATTATTTGAACTTTGAAAATGAAGATATGAGGGGAGGGTGCACGTTAGGAGCACAAAAGGGAGGGTGCATTTTAACCCTCCTCTATATATATATATATATAGAGAGAGAGAGAGAGAGAGCTGGACTTAGCTAAGCCATGGAGTAAAACGCTTTGTACTCCAGGCCATATTTCCATTTTGAAAATCCAAACTACCGATCCGAACCGCTCAAGTTGTTCTCTATATTGAAATGTGCTTGGAGACCAAATTTTACATTTTTTGGAATTTTTTTACTATTTATTAAGACACTTTGAAAATCGCTGATCCGGATAAACAGTAGCAAAACAGTAAAAAAATATAAAATTTGGTTTCCAAGCACATTTCAATATGGAGATCATGTTGAGCGGTTCGGATCGGTTGTTTAGATTTTCAAAATAAGAATATGAGCGTGAAGTAAAAATGACCTCTTATTTCGCAACTCACCATAGCCCAGCTCTATATATATAGAGAGAGGTTGGCTACTCTACTTACATAAGCATATGAGGGCATATGCTTATAAGTCGTTTTTGTGTTTTCGAAGTCTAAATAGTCGATCTGAAGCACTCAACATGTTCTCCATATTATAATGTGCTTGGAGACCAAATTTTACATTTTTTTGAAACTTTTTTACTATTTTTTTAGAATTTTTTAAAACAGTGTTTCAATATGCTATAAAAATTCAGAAAAATAATAAATAATCCTAAAAAAAAGTGATTTTGAAAAATTCTAAAAAAATAGTAAAAAAATTTCAAAAAATGTAAAATTTGGTCTCCAAGCACACTCTAATATGGAGAACATATTAAGTGCTTCAAATTGACTATTTGGACTTTGAAAACATAAAAATGACTTATAAGCATATGCCCTCATATGCTTATGTAAGTAGAGTAGCCACTCACACACACACACACACACACATATATATATATGAGGAGGGATCCGATTACACCACTTTTGAGTTACCACAAAGTTACCCTCCTCATTTTCTACATTTTCAAAGTCCAAATCGTCAATCAAAACTGTTCAACATGATTATCTAAATAAAAATGTGTTTGCAGATCAAATTTTACATTTTTTTGAATTTTTTTACTATTTATTAAGTATTTTACAAAAACTAGTCAAATTCAGACCATTGAATTTTGTATCCATCTTAATAAATAGTAAAAAAATTCAAAAAAATGTAAAATTTGATCTGCAAGCATATTTTATTTAGATAATCATGTTGAACGGTTTGGATCGATGATTTAGACTTTGAAAATATAGAAAATGAGGAGGGTAACTTTAAGGTAACTTAAAAGTGGTGTAATCGGATCCCTCCTCTATATATATATATGAGTAGAACTAGTGTGTGATGTGCTCACCAAACTCTTTGGTAAGCATAACTTAATAATCTATCGTATTCACTTCAAACGAGATGAATCCAAACCGTTGAAACCGATGTATTTCACGAGTGATGTGCGTACATGCAAAATTTTGAATATTTCAGATTTATTTAGTATAAAGTCAAGCGGTCAAAATTGATGAAAAATGAATGCATTAAAATAACTTCTAAAACTTCATTTTGGATCATTCATTTTTCATCAATTTTGACCACTTGATTTTAGACTAAATGAATTCAAAAAATTCAAAATTTTGCATGTACGCACGTCACTCGTGAAGTATATCGGTTTCAACGGTTTTGATTCATCTCGTTTGAAGTGAATCCAATAAATTATAGAGTTATGCTCACCAAAAAGTTTGGTAATCACATCACACCCTAGTTCTACTCTCTCTCTCTCTCTCTCTATATATATATATATATATATATATATATGAGATATATATTATATAAAAATTACCAGAGATTCCAGCGGTGCAGTAAACAAGGATGAAAATCATGCCACCAAAAGCCCATGCAATACCAAGAAGACCAACGCCACCACACTGGTCAGTCTGAGACTGGAGCTTGTATCCTATCACAGTCGCAATACCGACGTATAGAAAGAGAAGCGTTGCCACGAACTCAGCGATCACAGCTCTGTAAAACGACCACAGCTTCAGCTCCGCTGCATCAAAGAATGGGGCAGGCGGTGGGTCAGCATAGTCCTTCGCCGGTGCGTGCTGGTGCTCAGCCTCTTCGCTCACCTCTTTAGACATCGTCGCTAGTTCAACTTCAAAAGTCAAGTGTTTTTCTCTTCTTCTTTTTTTCTTTTCTTAGTTTCCTTTCTGCTCTCTCCCTGGGGTAAGAGAATGGAGGCAAGGGGTGATTTATTGAGAGGCAGAGGGGTGGAGAGCGAGGACTACGTCAATGCATTAATTCTTCATTTTTTCTTCATTTCATTAGGTAATCCAGTTGGAAATGTTGGTTGGTTCAACATACACATAAAATCAACTTTTTATGTATATGAATTTCAATCCTGTCACGCTCCATATATTGAATATGTAAGTAATTAAAGGATTATGACAACAGAAACAATGAAATTGTTGGGACTAAATTTTGAATTTTAGTATTAATTAACAAGTGAAATTAAATTTGATCTGTGTTTAGGTGTCGTGTGACACTGAAACACTGGGTCGTGTAATTAATTTTATGTATATGAATTTCAATCATGTCACACTCCATTGAGTGTAAAGGATTATGACAACGGAAACAATGAAAATGTTGGGGCTAAATTTTGAATTTTAGTATCAACTGGTGAAATTTGAACGCTGAGTCGTGTAATTTTATGTAATAAAAACAAATTTGATAGTTCCAAAATTTCAATTTAGGCTCTCAATTAACTGTGCCTAGCTACTTGCGCGACGATATCTTTATAATTTCACGATACTTTCATGGCCTGCATCATTTTTCAAATTTGTGCTTCGTTTATTCGAATAAAGGACATGAGAGTAGAGAAGGAAATTTGTCACGGCGTGATCAGTCACGTCACGTAACGTCACGTTCACGTCACGATACGTCACGTCACGTGTGTCGATTACGTGACGTGACTCACGTGTTGCGTGACGTGACTATTCGCGTGACGTGACTGTATTTAACAAAAATTATACGTCACGTCACGTCACGTAAACTAATCACGTCACGTCACGTCACGTGATCACGTCACGTCACGTTATAAAACACATCACGTGATCACGTACTGTCACGTGTAATCACGTAAACACGCATAGTCACAGATTGCTTGGCAATTTTTATTTTATTTATGTTTTATGTTATATTTTGTCAGTTCTAGCATGTTTTGAGAACAAACTCTAGTAGTTCATATTCCTATTAGCACTATTAGGCTATGTTTCTGTAGTATATTCATAGTATATTCAGACTTTTCTTCTGTGACTGTTTATTAAAACTATGTTTCTTAATGAAACGGGCTTAAATATCTTTTATCCAAAAAAATTGACAATTTTTAGAATATTATTTACTAGTTAATTTTTGCAACATTATTTACTTATTTTACAAATTTTATAATTTTCATATTTTTTGATATATTTTTTTCTGAATTTTCAACAATTTAAATTAAAATATAAAAAAGTTCAATGTGACTAATTTATGTCACGTCATATCACGTCACGTTATATCACGTCACGTGTAGTCACGGCGTGACTACGCGTGACGTGACCATTCGCGTGACGTGATCGTCTACCACTATTTTGATCACGTCACGTCACGTCACGTAAAAAAAAACATTGATCACGTCACGTCACGTCACGTGACCAAATCACGGCGTGTTTGTCACGTCACGTCACGGCGTGTCACGTATTTCCTTCTCTACATGAGAGTGAGACCCAACTAAATTAATTTGCACAGTTCAATCGATTACTGTCAGTTATCCATACGGATAGATTAAGATCAATTTATTTTTGGGGGAATTTTACATATACCACTCAAAAAAATATCAAAATTACATATTGCCCTCTCTAAACTTCATAATATTATATTTATCTTTGTAAACTTCAAAAACTCACAAATTCTCATTTTATTGTCTTTTCTATTAAAACTCATTCAAAATTTATTAAATACTCATTTTATTTATTAAAAAAAATTGTAGCTTATTTGAAAAAAAAAATGTCAGTCATATGTTATCTAATAGTTGATTTTCGATGGCAAATGATTAATTTGTCTATTTCTGACAAATATACAGCGTCATTCTGTATACACTTGTGTATGTGTTAGAAATAGAGAAATGAGCTATTTGCCATCCGATACTAACTAATTAGAAAACTGTTTTTTTCTTGTAAAACTATATATCTTTTATTTATTAATTAAGAGTCAAATGGGTACTTTATAAATTTAAAATGAGTTTTGAATATTGATAGAAAGGACAATAAAATGAGTAAATTTGAGAGTTTTCAAAAATTAAAAGGTTTAGGGTTTAGGGTTTAGAGTTTAGGGTTTAAATTTATGGAAAGCGTCACGATTATTTATATGCACACCGTACATAGTTGACCCAGCGGACTGCTTAATTTTTAATCTATTTCTTTAATCAGAACGCTTCTTTACATAACCAAATAAAATCTGATGTATTCTTGTAAGCATACTGAACTGTAAAATTAATAATTATTATTTCTATCCGTTACTTAAATATGATTTTTACAGATTCTTCGTGATAAGGTACAAAATTAATTAAGGATCATCTTCAGGAGTTTAATTGAAAAAACAGTGCATGTCATTGTCGTAATTAATCTTGGAAAATAATTTGTAATAGCGACTCGCCATAGGAATCATACTTATCTCAAAGGACGAATAGTCTAATTTGCGACTTGGCATGCTAATTCAAATAAAGACAAATGATAATAGTACATTTTTGCTGACCCAAACACATACGTACAAACATAGAATAATAATCCGGACTAGCACTATTTTTTCCAAACGTACCAATATTAAAATAAGGAACGAAGCCAGGCTCTCAGGATATGAGGTCAAATTGAAATGGGAGCCAGTCATATAAAATTTTCATGTTGTGAATGGAGATCAATTTACAATATATATCAGTAACAATTTACTCTAAACTATACAAAAAATTAGAAATATACACACACAAAAAATCGAAAACAAATGGGGATCAATTGGCCCCATACCCTCTTATTCAATCTACCCCTGATCAAAACATGCCACAAACAAAATAGTATAATGATCTTCACCTCCGTGCAAATGTGCGTGCACTGTAAAATTAAAAAAAAAAAACTTTTTGATAATCAATTTGGAGTAGAACTGAGTGCTCTTGAGCTCACCAATATATTTGGTGAGCTTAGCTCCAAAATTCATTGAATTGGTTTCAAACGACGAATTTGAACCGTTGAAATCAATCTATTTCACGAGCAATGACTTTGCATGTAAAGTTTTTGAAATTTTGAATTAATTTAGTATAAATTCAAGAAGTAAAAAAATATTAAAAATTAATGCATTAAAATTAATGTATAAATCTTCTAATTTTGATCGCTTGACTATGTACTAAACTATTTTGAAAATTTTAAAAACTTTGCATGCAAATTAATCACTCATGAAGTAAATCAATTTCAACAGTTTAGATTTGTGGTTTGAAGGCAAATCGAATGGTTATGGAGGTACAATATTGAAACAGACTAACATATTGAATTTGTACTAATTTTGAAACAAACTAACATATTGAATCAGTATGGAACTGAACTTCATAATTAGATCGGTCTGATGGGTATCAAACCAAATTTGTTATGATATCCAGTAGAAATCTGTTCGATCTACATTAAAATTTATACAAAACAACTATAAAATTTCTGTGAATGAAGTGTACACTAATCTTTGCACATATTAAATAATTTCGATCGAACATCAAATCAAATTTGATATTATGCCCATCAAACCGCCGTCGCTCTCATGACCTAAGTACAAATTAAACATGAGCGACATATAATATTGTCCGTCCATTAATATTAATGAGGATATATTTTTGGCTGCTTTGATGCTAATCAATGAATGAATGAGCTAACCACCTAATGATAGAACTATTTTTTTTTTCCTAGGGAGAAGCAAGGAATTAAACTAATTCTTCTTAATTATTCTATTTTGTTAATTATTGTGGCTAATTAATTAGGTTGGTTGGTTTGCCTAATTCAATAATTGTCGCGTTTCATTTTCAAAGCGCGACCTTCCATTTATGGGGCAATATGCATGCCCCGTGTATTAAATTGATAAGTTTGTCTGTGTCATTCTCACAAGTTCTAAATTTGCATCTTTCAAGAATTACAGCCGCGTGTACAAACTACAAACACATCCCCAGTTTCTCTCATTTTGTCTTTTTTGCTTGACTCGATATGTTTCTCTCTCTATGCTGTCTTTTTATTTTCCTCAATTAAAATTCGATTTTTCATGATAAAGTTAACTTGAATTTCGATCTCGAGATTGCGGGGACATGCAAGGCTAAGTTGAATTCAATGCTTATGATTCTGTTATATATATATATATATAGCACTCTGTAAACAATATTTTGATAGTAAAAAAACTGGGCTGTTATCAGCTTTTCATTCAAAAAAAATAAAAAAATTACTTATGATTCTAATATTAAATAATATGATACTATATTTAAATGTGAAATATGAGATAGAGTAAATTTTAGTTATCCAACCCGATATTACACATGAGAAGCATCCCAGAGTTATGGTAGAGTAAGGGCATGTTCGGTAATATGTAAATTTTGTGAGAATGAGAATTTTTTTTCCCATGAATTACAAGACGAGATAGAAAGAAAACCCACAGAGGCCTCGGGCAAATTCACCACCTCATCCGCCTACCGGCTGCTACACCATACGGGGGAGCTATGCCCTTACCAACGTAAATTATGGAAGATCAAAACCCCACCAAAGGTTCGAATATTTCTTTGGGTAATGTTCCAAAACAAACTTCTGACAAGGGAAAATCTGTGTAAAAGGGGTTGTATACAGATACTGGGATGTGTGACTTGTGGACAAAATGTTTTGGAATCGGCCTACCATCTTTTGTGGGAATGCCCGTATGCACAAGCACTATGGTGGACCCTATTTCACTTAGTGAAGGCAGGCCCCATCCCGGTCAGTACAGCAGACCATGTCCACCTATGGACTTCAAAATCATCGCCATCTACTCTCTGGGAAATTGCCTGGGCAGCGAGCCTTTGGGCGTTGTGGCGTGAGAGGAATAGAATGATCTTCTCCCAAAAAACAAAAACGGTCCTAAACTTAGCAAGAGAAACACTCTACGAGGTGCTACAATGGCTACAGTACTGCTGAGTCATATATAGCAAGGGGGGGTTGTACGGCGAGTGTCGGGAATAAATAATCATGCACTTAATTTTCTTTTAGTGTTGAGAGGGGAGAACATTACCCTGTAAATAATTTTACCCTGTAAATATTTTTTTATCAATGAAAATCGTAAGATGGCTGGTTGCCACCTTACCCTCAAAAAAAAAAAAAAAAACCCACAAGGTATTACAAATAGAAATTAAAAGTAAACCTCCGGACACCTTATTAGAAAATATATTCATAACTTCATTTTTTTCCAAAATTCTCATGATATTGAGCGCTGCGGAAAAAAAAACCCTAAGTTAAATCACATCATCATACAAATTAATTTATTCATCAGCAAGGTTTGCTAAAGTTTAGTGGGTCCATCCTAATTCGCCTACACATAAAAAACGTATGATGAAGAAAAAAAAAGCACACATGTTTGTTGGATTTGAAGAAATAGAACACAATTTAAGTAGTGATCGAATTTGCAGATTTTCAGAATAGAAAGAAAAGGTAATCTGAGAACTTGCTATGCCTGTCAGTTAAACTATTTCTTGAAGGAAATAGGCTTAATTAATTAGGCCTTTTTTACAGTTGTAAGAATTCACCAAAAGGGATTTATATGATAAAAATATATAATATGGTACATTTAGTTTTTTGTAGTTTGGATGGTTGTATATCAAATTAAACTTTGGCGTAGTTGAAAAGCAATATTAATAATGGTAAAGGTTAATGCATGTTGAGATGGTCGATCTAACCCTTTTGGTGATTAAGCTGCCCAGTATAATTAAAAACACCAATGAAAGTTGCAAATAAAAGAATAAATCTGTGGCCAATTAATCATTGAAAAACAGGAAGGATATCGGAGACACCCAGCTGGCCTGGGAATAAAATCTCGGTACAAAACAGATCAATCAATTCATTCATTCATGTGCAAATGTATTTAACTATTAAATTAAATGAGCTCACACAATCAATTAATTAAAAGGGCCAGCGCTTAATATATTTTTCTAGCCAAGTACTGAAATAACTGATTGAACGCAGGCGCGCAACATGAATATGAATATGATTATGAATACATGCATGATGCATGCACGTGTTCAGGTTAATTTGACAAGATAATCTTGGATAAAAGAGTACAGCTCAGCTCTTAAAACTTCAATAATATATATTCACATGCAGACATGCAGTGTCCGACCAATAGAAATATAGAATAGGTTTATATTTAGTACTCGTGCTGGGCTTAGCTAAGCCATGGTGTAAAACGACTTGGTGCTCCACGTCTCATTATTTTCATTTTGAAAATCCAAACCACCGATCCGAACCGCTCAAGTTGTTCTCCATATTGAATGTGTTTGGAGACCAAATTTTACATTTTTTGGAATTTTTTTACTATTTATTAAGCCACTTTGAAAATCACTGATCCGGCGATCCAGAAATTTTTACTGTTTTTTACTATTCATCAGGATTTTCAGATTTTCAAAGTGGCTTAATAAATAGTAAAAAAATTCCAAAAAATGTAAAATTTGGTCTCCAAGTACATTTCAATATGAAGAACATGTTGGAAGGTTCGAATCGACTATTTGAACTTTGAAAATGAAGATATGACGTGGAGTACCAAGTCGTTTTACACCATGGCTTAGCCTAGTCGGACTCTTTAGTACTCTGGCTTGGACTATATTACATGGAACATGAGAAATTCCACTTGTTTTATTCAACTTCTCGTTGCTTTTCATTTTTCTTGATATTTTCAAATTTTGAGGTTGGAATAAACGGCCCGGCCCGACTTGATATATTGGGTTTTTTTAAGTTGGGCCTTTCTCACAATCCCATGAAAATTTACAAGAGAAATAACCCGGGCCTCCACATACAATTTAAGTTGGGCCTTTCTCACAATCTCATGTTCCATACCATCTAAGTAATAATTTTCAATAGTTAAGAAATGTACAAAATTTAACAATTATTAATTTAACATGTTGGGTAAAACGTAACTTATGTTTATTAAATGACATTATATAGAACCTAAATTAGAACGGCGGGTAATATGATGCGTGTTTCTCTAAATTCAGCAATTCACCAATCACCACCGTTGATAGTTGATAATGAGTTAAGTGACTTTAATATAACAAATGTATGTGGCTGGTCCTCAATCTCATCTTCAAATCTGAGTGGATGTGTAGGTCAGAAGCCAGGAGGTGTAGCTGTCTCCTCTATTTAACTAATTATGACCACAATCAATGACCTCCCCGATTTTTTTATTAATACCCTATAAAAAAACTAAATATAAAATATGTCCTCAATTTTTTTTTTTAAAGTACCCTAACCGCCCCCTTGTGGGGCGGTCTACTGTTTTTTTTTTTTTGGATTTTGAGAAACAAGATGCTGAAATTTAACAATAAAAATTCGAATTTTGTTTTTAATATTTGTTAGATTACTTGTTTCGATGTATAATTAGCATATTTATACTAAAATACGCTAAATTACTTGAAATTATGTTAAATTACAGTAAACTACTTGAAATTATCATATTTATACTTAATTAGCATATTTATACTAAATTATGCTAATTAGAATTATTAGCATATTTATACTAAATTACTTGAAATTACGCTAATTAACATATCTAGAAAGGAACAAGATTTGAGATATTAGTTCTTGTCAAATCAAATTCTCTCAATTTTAGGATGAAATTGAATATAATTGGAATTTTTTCATATCACACGGACTGTTTCTTATTTGAACATACAAAATGAAAGATACTCAATATTAGAATGCTGGTTATTGTCAAATTAAATTCACTAGCTGCATGTGAACACTAAACATTACATCAGTAATTTTGATACAAGTTCTGACTTTTACCATGCTGCATACGACACTGTCATTAGCCGCAAACGGGTCGTTGTGTGTCTACCGATGATAAAAAAAATTTAACTCAATTTTTGAGACACTAGCGACGTTTTTTTGTAATTATGATTCCTTCGGCTCCTTGAGGGTGACCCCTAGGGCGTCACGCCTCGTCCCAAACTTTCCGAATTGGGGTCGTACGCGCAAATCCGAGTTTCCTAGCCAAAGTTATGGCCGTTTAAATTTTTTTTTAAAACAACGATGCTTTCGTGCAAAAACACCGATGATGCACCAATGTTTTATGCACGGCTTGTCAACGACAGAAGTGCATCGATGTTTCATTACAAAAATATCAGCGACGCACCGGTATTTTTTCAGCACTACCCTGCTTAATTGCCAATCCTAAAGCTAATGAAACATCGATGTTTCATTACAAAAACAACGATGTTTAAGTCCCAATGGATTGGATGCTTATTAACAAATTTAACAAGGAATCATGTAATCAAATTCTCAATCTCATTGACAAAATCGGCCTAATTTAGCGTAATTTTGTGTAGTTTAGCGTAATTTAGCGTATTTCATTATAATTAGCGAAATTTTGCGTAGTTTAGCATAATTTAGCGTATTTTAGTATACATCAAAAGAAGTAATCTAACAAATATTAAAAATAAAATTCGAATTTTTATTGTTAAATTTCAGCATCTTGTCTCTCAAAATCTAAAAAAAATAAATAGTGGACCCTTGGGGCGGTTTGGTGTTTTTTATTTTTTTTAAACAATGGACTGCCTCACGGGGGGGGGGGGGGGGGCAGTTTGGTTGGAAAAGTTGACCGCAGTTAGGGTACTTTAAAAAAACTAACTGAGGGCATATTTGATATTTAGTTTTTTTTCTGAGAGTATTAATAAAAAAATCGGATGACCTCCACTCATCCAAAAATACAAAATGCCTTAATTCGTGCTTTATAAAGATTTTTGCATGTGCATTCCCACTTAACATACTTTTGAACTCTGTCCATAGACAATCCATATTTACATTATTAATTATTTATACCTACACTACACTTAGAGGTGAAAACGGAGCCAACAGTTCAGTTGTAAAATTATATTCATATTCTTTTTTAATTTTCTAAATATATATTAAGAAGTCTAGCTATGATGGCATCAATGTCATTTCAGTTTATATAACACAAACTCCAAAATATATCGAATCGATTTCAACGACAAATCAAAACCATTCAAACTGATCTACTGTATTAGTTGTGCGTTTAGATGCAAAATTTATAATTTTGCGAATTTATTTAGTATCAAGTCAAGCGGTCAAATGTGAGAGTTTTAAGTTAATTTTAATGCATTTATTTTTCAACAATTTTGACCGCTTGACTTGGTTGTAAAATAACTCAAAAAAATATAAATTTTACATGTAAACACATTACTCATACAGTAAATCAATTTGAACGATATAAATTTGTCATTTGAAGTTTATCCAATAATTATTAGAATTAGTTATGTCATGCTAGTCGAACTCTATATTAAACTATATGGCATATATTTATTATTCGAATGCGAATAATTAAAACATAAAATCATATATGTATATCCACACTGATATTCAGATATCCACATCTGTTTTTTTTTTAATACAGATTGGATATTATCCATACTTTTTCACCCCTATCTACACTCCGTGATATTTAAATTATTCAATAATATGCAACTGAGAAGCCAAGGTTTTTGTCTGAATGTCTTCCAGCTATGCTATGATGGAATTGATAACACATGAGGCAGGTAGCAGAAATTTTGAGTTTAGATCCGAACCGTCCGATCTATTTTACCTCAGAGGATACGGACCCACTGTGATGAAGAGGCAGAGCAGATGAAGAGATATCGCAAAAAACAAAATAACAGGGAACTGACTGACGAGGATAGCGCAGTTATGGTCTAATGGATAAGGGCGGTATCAGAGAACAGGAGAAGCGGAAACACGACAAATCTGATTAAACGGAGAGGGGGTGGAGCACTAACTGGAGACAATGAAAGCTGTATATATTCTTTGTTAATTATTTGATGCTAATCGAAATTGGATCACTGTTTGGTTTGAGGTGTTGACGATAGATGATTGGATGATTCATTCCAACAAAATTCAAAAGCTTTCTTTCACTCATTACTCATTACCATTTCTGCTAAAATTATTTAAATTCTTGCATGAATGCGTTTTCAGAGCTGCAGCTGCTACTATTTTTTTTGGAGATGCATTGAGGTCAATTTGTTGCCAAAAGCTCTTGATGAAGACAATTCGAAAATGTTGGTTGGTGTGGTGCGCAATTCTGGACAAAAACTAAAACTGGAACGAAACATATATAATCTTATCACCGACCTTTTGCAGATTTCTCTCTTTATTCGGCACATATCTTGCCAATGATTCGACCCAATATTTTTCAACACAATAATAGTAATCATAATGGATAAGATAAGTTTTATATAGTATCATAACGTACATTATACATATCAGTTGGAATCCAATTATCCACTTAAAGGATTCTGTAGGGCTGCAAACGAACCAAACCGAATCGAATTTACTTTCAGTTTGAGTTTGGTTTGAATTCATTTCGAACAAACTCAATTTCAAACCGAACTCAATTTTGAATCGAATTTTTTACGAACTCAATTTCGAACTTTTACGAACTTTGTTACAACTTACGAGTTATGACTTATGACTGTGCCATAGTTCGAAATTACAGCACTTCAATAAAAACTCGGGCATTCCGAATTCTAATTGCACAGTACACTAAAGTTTATATCAAAGTTCATTACAAATACCAAAATTTAGTACAATCAATCAAAGTTCAGTACAATCACAGTATCCAAGGGTCGCCTCGCCTCACAGTCGGTCCCAGTAATCAGCCAACAAAGCAGAGACAGCACCAACACAGCACTAGCCAGCACAGAAATCACAAGCACAAGATCAGCCAAACTCTAGGGTTTGGTATCGCAACTAATAGAGGGAAAGTTGGCTAGGGTAGAGCGATTATGGCTGGTTTTGTTTACAGTGGTTTTGATTAGAGATTATTGGTTCTGAGACTGATCTGGATTTGTTGTTCAATTTTTCTATTTGGGCTTGTAGTTGGACTGGGTTTTTTGTTTCAATAAATATTTTTCAGAATTGATAGCAATTATGGACTGGGCGGCCTTATGTTTTCATCAACGAACATAAGTTATCAGCGGAAATCAACGGTTCACATTTGAGTTAATTTCGAACTAAATTTGATTTGCGAACCTATTTCGAACGAACTAGGTCCAGTTTGAGTTTGGTTTGAATTAATTTCAAACTAAGTTTGGATGAAATTAATTTCGAACGAACTCAATTTCGAATCGAATTTTTTACTAACTTTTTCGAATCAAACTCGAATCGAATCACGAACTACGAATTTTTTGTGCAGCCCTTTACAGGAATGTTTACACAAACCAGGAAAAGGAAATCTCTCGCTTTTTATTTATTTATGTTTGTTGCTTAAGAAACACTATCGGTACGTTTAAACTAATATTTTTAATACTAATTCAATATTTTATTTAATACTAATATAATATTTCAGTTAATATTATATTACATTTAATATTATATTACATTTAATATTATATTATATTTAATCTAATATTATATTATTTTTGGGCGATCAAAACGCACCCCGTATGTTTTGATCTTTCCTCGGTTACCGTGACCTCCCCGGCACGTGTGACCATGTACCAAAGGTACTATGAATTGATATTGAAAGTTTGAAACCCCTCTAATTGTTTGAATGACCAAATTAAAGCTTGCTTTTCCATGGAAGAGAGCACACTTTCACTCTTCTGAGTTTCCCCCTCCCTCTCCACCTCTATAAGTAAAAAATATGTGGTGTTCCGAGCAAGACAGCAACACAACAAACCC
Organism: Carex kokanica; assembly: GCA_025461125.1. Classification (NCBI taxonomy): domain Eukaryota; kingdom Viridiplantae; phylum Streptophyta; class Magnoliopsida; order Poales; family Cyperaceae; genus Carex; species Carex kokanica. The sequence goes on from JAJGRX010000532.1 coordinate 409,883, forward strand.
TAACCCTAACCCTAGAAACCACACGTTTGGTTCCTCTTTCTTCCTCGTCTAGATCTTCTCCCTCCTCCAAAAGTTCCATGATGTTGCCGCAGACACCTCGAAGATCCATGGAAGATGTATGGAAGGATATCTCTCTCATGACTCCTCTTCAAAATCAATACCATGAGAACCACCACTATGAAACTCACCACCACCTCTCTGACAAATCGAACCCCTCATTCAAAGGCATGATCTTGCAAGACTTCCTTGCTGGACCGCTCAACCGGCCCGTCTCCATCTCACCTCCGGTAGACCCCCAAGCATCTTCTCCCGTAGACCACGCTGCTTGGCTCCCTCCAATTCCTACCCCAAACCTCCCGCCGACATCACTGAGCCTCAATTCAGGCCTCGAATTTGGTTGCTTAGGTAACAGCCCGAGTTCAAATTCCAGTTCGGGCGATTCGAGGGCCACTGGTCGGGCCACTGGGACATCTTCTATCTTCTCCCCTGGTTTGTCTGACTTGATCATGGATCCCGCCTCACCACGGAACATTCATTCCTTCTACTCGAAGAAAAGAGTAACTGAGGTCCCTGCAATTGGCGGTGATCGGCGCCAAAAGCGCATGATCAAGAACCGTGAATCCGCCGCGCGCTCCCGTGCTAGAAAACAGGCATGCACAAGCACAAGCCTATGTACAGTTTATTTGGAATAGTGTTGTTGGTGTTTTGTTGCATCTGTCAAATTTCTCTTAAATTAATCTTGTTGTTCAGGCCGTCACTAATGAGCTGGAGCGGCAAGTGCAAGATCTGAGCCAAGAAAATGAGAAGCTTAAACTGCAGTGTAGAAAGGTACTTCATTTCACCTTCTTCCTTTATGTATGTTATCCTTTCTGTTATTTTATAGATCAGAAGTTTGCCACCTGCTACCTGTGACAGAGACCAAAAACATGTCCCCTGAGGCCCTGACTTTCTTAATTTTTGGACTTTCTTAATAAAAGCTTGTGAGATGTTGAAATGGAAATTTTCAAGTGAAATATGTTGGATACTTTTTTTGGATGTTTGTCTTATTTCCGTCAATGTACAATTTAGTATATAATTCTGTTTATCAAAATTTGCAGTTGGAGCTTGCCATTGATGGCAAGCAGCAATGTATAAAGCACGGTCTCCGAAGAATCTATTCATCTACATTTTGAGAAAGAACAGGTGAAGGATTTTGTGGCAGAGGAGACTGGAGAGAGACTCTGACCAGCACAAGAGGGAAAAATAGGATGAAAGCCAAATGCAAAGTAACATGAAAGTCCTTAAAAAAAAAGTTACTACTTTTTTGTAAACTTTTATTTTATATTCTCCCTCTCCCCCTTCCTCTCTCTGTAATCTGTATTAACTAAAAAGAGATAAGAGGCTTGAGGGGCGCTTGTATTAGGCTAGCTGGTGCAGACATATAGTATACCTATATAACTCCTTTTTGAGAGAGATAGCAAGAGAAGGCAAACACCACCAAAACTTCTTTGGGAATTGGGAGGGTTACCTGATCTTTTTTCCTTATTGCTCTCTTTTACTATGTATGACATTGATGGAATTAAGGCCACATTTGTGTATGTATATTTGCTTAAGATCCGATATATATATATATATATATATATAGCTCTCTTACTCTCTTTGTTTTTTGTTATCTACCAAAGTTCTACTAAAGTGTTTTAAAGTGTTTATCAAGAATGAGGTTATTCTAAATTAAGACAGAATCCAAAGTGTTTTAAAGTTTATCAAGGAAAGATTCTAAATGGACGGAATCTTTAGTAGATTGAGATTTGAGAGAGGTGAATGTCAGAATATGGGCCCATCTTTAAGCCTGAAAAAGGCTTCTAACACTGTACACGGGGCTATTTATGTGGGCGACCGAGCCTCTTTCTCTTTCTTCATCCCATCGGGGTTTTTCTATTGGTTTTCTCTATTTTTTCTGACTCTGTGGGCCAGCTCTCCATGATCACCAGCGTTCTTTTTTCTGACTCTCTTTGGTCAAGTGATTTTTACCAATCAACCCCTTTCAAAATGTAAAATTAATCAGACCTTCAAGCTACATATCCGCTTACCGTTGTACGTCCGTATATGAATGAACTGTTCGTCTGTTCCTACTTCCTAGTGCTAATAATTGAAAAATCAAATAGTTATATAATGTAATATTGACTGATCATTTTAGAAAAATCAAATAGTTGTATAACGGTTCTTGTTTCAATATGAAAGAGGTGGGGGATACCCACTTTTGTGAAAAAAAGAAAGAAAGAAAGTTGTATAATGCATATTAAGAAAAACTGCGTTGATTATTAACAAAATAGTTAAACAACACCAAATATGACAAAGAAAAACATACATGATTCTTAAAAAACACCTAGTACAAAAGGTGACATAGACGGTTTCATATTAAATAGCTGTGTATAGCTTCCAAAAATAATATACGAATTTCTTATAAAAACCATATATATAACGCTAGTTATTATACACGGTTACTATTATTATTGTGTATAAATCATCAGTTTCAGCGGGTTTTTTTATTATATTTGAGCAAAACACGTATTGCATCTCTACAGTTACAGCTGATTAATAATACATATAAGTTTAATAGGACCGATTGTACCGGACTACCGGTATCCACCCTACTTGGCTCATCTGTTATCCAAATATTAATGCATGGTCAACATTTGAAACAGTCAACATGTAGCATTGAGCCTTATGTTTTTTAATCCGTAAGAAATTTAAATTCTAAAATCTTTAATCAGTACCCAAAAAAAAAATGATATATTTAAATAGCTCAATGCTACATGTTTTTTTTTTTTAGTTGCAAAAACAAAAACAAAAACAAAAACATGTAGCATTGAGCTATTTGAAAGTAACGTCTTTTTTTTTTGTACTGATTAAAGATTTTAGAATTTTAATTTCTTACGGATTAAATTTTCAACCTTATTCATCTCTGTTTAATTTGATGCAAAACATAAAAAAAAAAAAGTTCAATTTTCAAATAATCATCCTTCTTTTATATATCTTTCAAACAAATTGCAACTGTTTACTGAAATTTTCAGGTGAAATTCCTAAAATAGTGTTAGAGGGGATCGACAGAAAACTTCTTCGATGGTAGGTATTTAATTTGTTTATATAGCTAAACATTGATTCTCTAGTTTAGTCGATTTAAAAAAAAAAAACATTCATTGTCAATTTGTCTGTCACACACTTTTATTCATTGTCAGCATCTCTGATGGCAGCTAGTGGTGGTTTTGTCGGAACAAATTTATTGGTAGCCCAACCCAGTGGCCTCATGTCATGTCAAAACATTTTTGCTTGGTCTATGTGTTGACTTTCTAGATTTGTGAGCAATCCGTCAAAACAACTATATATAAAAACCATATAATCTAGATCAATTTAAAATTATTTTTCAACATATTAATTTAAGATTATGAATTATATCTAAAATGCTGAGAACAAATTAATATAACCTATAAGTAATGGTCCAAGGGCTGAAGGGGTGAAGGGGTGAAAAAGAAATAAAAAAATGTTCAAGGGGGTTATCACTTATCAGAGTTTTGGTTGGATGTGAAGTGTGAATCATAATGCACTGTGCAGTGTGCACTGTAGAGACGTCTCTTTCCGTACGTGAAGCGCAGTATGGTGATATTGACCTGGCTTTGACGTGGTGATGCCTGCCACGGATTTTGAGTGCGACGTGTCGATCTCCGAGCTCCAGTACTAACAGCAAATCACACACGGACACGTGCCACTCTGGTAAGTTCGATGTGAGGTACTGAGCTTTGCTCAACCTCAACTGTATCGTGACTCGTGAGTGAGTGGCGTCGTGGGGCCTGACCTGGCTTCAAGTTCGAGGACATTGAGCCAGGCTTTTTTTTGGTATTTTTATGATGATGCGCTTATTGTATTCATAGTATATATATACATTGTATTTAATTTCCAAGATTTATTATGTGTGTATACTTTGGTTTCAAAACTTGAAATCTTCTTCTGGTAATAAAATCTTCTTCTGGTAATGACACTTCACTCATCCCTCTGCAGTCTTAGAAACCCAGCACGTGATTACCCCCTCTGATGATGAAGATGATGACAGTATATATATGAATCTGTGTTTAGTGCTTATAGTTTAGTTTTTTAAGAACTTAATAACATTTAAATGCCTGTGTGGCTCTTTTGTTGTGCATATGATGTTTCTCAAAACTCTATTTCTGATTTAGAAATCTAACAGTGTTAGCAGAATGTTTTTATCACAAGCAGTTACATAGGCCTGACAGAACAGTAAAGTTTGTATAACTTTATTTTGTTTCGAAATGAAACCAACCTAGCAGTCTTTTTATCAAAAAAAAAAAAAAAAAAAGCTACAAAGTAAACCTATAGCACCGATATTATAAAGATCAATGGGTACTAATTACCTAACATATTAATGGTTAAAACAACAAAAATCATATTTATTTTTATTTGTCTTTTAATTACAATATGAATCAGCAAAAAAAAAAAAACATTAACACTCTTAAATGTAAGAGACACTCGTTTATAGAGTATAACTAAGGTGATCTTAAGCTCACCAAGCCCTTTGTGAGCTTAACTCAAAAACCTATCGGATTGACTTCAAACGGCATTTTCAAACCGTTAGATGTTCAATCTATATTAAAATGTGCTTGGAGACCAAATTTTTTATTTTTTTACTATTTATTAAGCTGGTTTGAAAACCGCTGTTGTTATTAAATTTCTGGAGCATTGAAAAATAGCGGTTTTCAAACCAGCTTAATAAATAGTAAAAAAATTTCAAAAAATAAAAAATTTGGTCTCCAAGCACATTTTTATATAGATTGAACATCTAACGATTTGAAAATATCATTTGAAGTCAATCCGATAAATTTTTGAGTTAAACTCAAAGTTTGGCTTGGTGAGCTTAAGAGCACCTTAGTTCTGCTCCTCGTTTATATACGTCCGTCTAAGATTGTATATATATATTGTTACTATTCACGTACATTGACTTGCGAGTTTGAAGGGATCCAGTTTCAATTAATGTCATTGGTGTCAACTGTCAAGTAATGTCCATTTTTTTACTCCGTGATCGATTTGACAAATTCAAATAATTACAAGTACATGCATGAAAATATAAATATGTTATATATATTTTGAGCTTATTAATTTTGATAGGCATCAAGAGATGATGTTTAGTTGTCAAAACTGAATCAATTGATGATTTTATTATTATTATTATTATTTTTATTAAAGTTCTCCGGAATAGAAACCCTTCGTACGCTAATCTTGGTTAGAATAATTTTTAGATTTCACTAGGGTTTCTATTCTTACAACAGCAACCCTGGTGCCCTAGTACTAGAGTAAACTAATTAATGTCTAATAGGAGCTAGCTAATGGGACCCAGTACTGCATGCGCTCAAAGGCTCAGAGCACAGCATATATACACATTAGACATCTATATAGAACACAAATTTCAGTTTAAGGGGGTTTGAAAATTGAAATTAAAGCTGGAGTGACATGTACAAAACAAATTCCTTGATTGTCTTCCAACCGTTGTTGCAAGCAAAAGCAAGCACACCATTGTCTGTTGTCTCTGCCTGGGGAGATGCTTTTTATTTAATATTGCTAGCAAGTAGCAACCTCTCTCATCAACCTCCTATATATTCGGCTATTTCAATTGTGGTGTAGGTGTAGCAAGGGGTTTTTATTGGATCCAATTCAGTTCGCAACCAATAATCCGAACTCAAAGTTTAGAGGCGGATCAATGCTCTTGATCCAAAATTCATTTCATCTTGCCAACCCCTTCTCACTCTCTCCTCCCTTGTCGTCAACAGTTTGCACATCATGCATGCTTTGTGACAAATTATATAAATTTCTAACTTGATTTGACAATTGCTAATAGGGGCGTCAATGGCACCCTTTCAACCGTTTACCCAACCTCTATCGTATTTGATAGGGCCGGAAGTATGGGGTAAGATCCTTTAATATCTGACTCCATGTCTGACCAGGAAAATGCACCTGGAGTTAGTGAGACATTGGTCTTTTCAGCATTAGACATGGAATTCATATCAACTAATTAAGAACTCAAATTTTGGCACGAATATTTTAGACTCCGTTCATTTTATTTTATCTTAGCTAGAGTGAATTGATTCAAATTCTGATGAGACTATTAAGTCACATCTAAGCTCAAAGAATTAGTTCCGACTTCCGAGGATCCAGACTCTTAAAATAAAAATGAGGCAGGGAAGGGATAGATAAATTTAAAAGAGTTGGTTCTGATGATAAATGTACTGGCAAAGTAAAAGTCAAGAGCATACATGTGTTTTTGTACCTCATCAACCACATATAGAAGAGGCAATTATGAAATTTAAACTTAAGAGGCAAGAGGCATTAAAGACATAAGGCCTGTATTTCTTGTTTTGTTTTGCCAGGTACATGATGTTACAGTTCTCCAGGGATTCATAACATCATTTAAAAAGGTTGAATGCTCAGGTTTCGTACCCTCTTTCAACTCTCAATATATTCCCAAGTATTAGTGCCAGTGGGACAGATAATAGAGAGAAGATATTCTAAACATATTGCCACACCTAACCAAATTAATTTTAGATTTGGATATAAAAAAATGGTCTGTTTGATTCATTGATTTGTCCATTGATCTGTTGACAACAAAGTACTTGTGATAGGATCTCTTACTCAGGATTGTAAAACTCGTTATCTAAGAACTGTAACGTATGTACCTCAAAAGAGAAAAACAAAGGTGAAAGGAGAATAAAGCTGGGTGAAGAATCAATTCGTCAGTTGGTGGAATAGGTCATTGCTGGATACGATTTCGAGGGATTTTGAATGTGATTGATAAACTGTCGATTCTGTACCCAAAGATGCACCATTTTTTTCCTTCTTTCCTTGCGTGGCTACAGTTCAAACCTGTTCAAAGCTTCACTGTCTAATCGGGCATCTACTAATTAAGAAACAGAGACAAGTACAGCAAGTTGCAACCAAATAGATTTGTGTTTAATGAAATATTTCTTGTTTTGATGGAAAGCACGATGTAAATTGCGTCTATTGAAATTCTTCAGTAAATATCTCTTACAAAATTATGTTCATCTCATAATTAGTTTTGAAACACTTTAATAAATGAGAATGCCAACTTTTCAGACTAGCTAATACAAAGGGCGAAATGAATGCTAAATTTGTCATCATCAAACAGAACCACTACGAGACAGGAAATGCATTTTGATAGATCACACGTGTCTTTTTTTTTTAGAAAAAATATAGATCTAGCCCGTTTTTGATTGATAATCGTGGTTACAAGAGTTTGTAGCTGCATGTCGAAAATAAACACAAGACTCTCAAGACTATTTGAACTAAAAGTAGAAAGCATAAATATAAAAGAAATAAGATCGAAAAAATTTAAAAAAACACAGTAATGTTATACTAAAAGCAAAAATTTAATTTATTGGGTAGTCAATCTTCTTCCGCTGATTTGCAACAATTGCGCCACCTCCTCTAGCAGTTCCTCCGGTGCCTTTCTAAATTCTCTGAAAATCTGTGCACATCTCTCTCTCCGTATGACAAACATCGCAATCAGGATGTTTCCCCTCGCGATTTTGTTGTTTGTCGGTCGTGTAAGTGACTCAATTGGCTGCGACTTCATGTGTGGTGCGATATCCATGTGATGATACATTTCCTTTGCAAAGGTGCACTCTCCCAGCATATGATGTGTTAATTCCGCATCACGACAGTACATGACGCACATGTTTGTGATGAGCCATCTCCTCTTTCTCAAATTATTGATAATTAGTAACTTGTTATTAACTAGTAACCAACCAAAGACCTTTATCCACGGCGGAACTCTTAGCTTCCACAAGTGGTGAGCATTCGTGGAGATGTATGGGCCATTTTTTATGGCTTGGTATGCACTTCTAACTGTGAAGATGCATGTATCTGTTATATTCCATATAATGTCATCTTGGTCTTGCTACGTGTTTATCTCCACCCTTGCGAGATAACCTCTTAGTGAAAGAAGTTCCTCTTGTGCCTTCCACGTGAGGACCTATTGAAAAAGGTTCTCACTTATACCTTGTAGTCTCCCTCAGGGTCGTGTCAGTGTGTATGGCATGCGTAAATAACGAGGGTAACTGATGTTTCATGATGTTGTGTCCCCAGTTGTGGTTCCATATATGATCCCTTTGACTGTAGATGTGCGTCACCGTCGTCTCCCAGTTGTGGTTCCATAGTGTGTAGGCCGTCTTTAGGAGTGCCTTGTTAGACAGGGGCAAACCTAGGTACATGAAAGGGAAGGAACTTTGTCTACAACCAAGAATCTCATTAAGCTCAGTTGTGTCATGTGGTTGGGGCTCCAAGATTATCAGTTCAGATTTTTGCTGATTCGTTGCCAGACCTGACACTTTTTTTAACACCATCAGGGCTATCTGTAGAGCTTGGAGCTGTTGCACCTCCGGTTTAATGAAGAAGAGTGCGTCATCTGCGTATAGAAGACATGGTTTGTCTTGGAATGGCAGTCTGATTGCACTTGTGGCCTTTAGCTTCGCAAAATATCTTGCCAAGAAATCCATAGCGATGATGAATAGTAGTGGGGATATCGAGTCTCCTTGTCTGACCCCTCTTTTTAGATTGATTATCCTCTCCAATGGGCCATTAATGATGATCTGAGATGTTCCTGGTAGCACCGAATTTTGGATCCATTCTATCCATAAGATTGGAAAGCCGAGGTTCTCCATAACTCGCAACATGAAATCCCAGCTAATCGTGTCAAAAGTCTTTTTTATGTTTGCCTTGTAAAGAGCCAGCGGTACCTTCCTGTGCTTTGCTCTGCTCAGGGATTGTTGGGCATAAATGAAACTTTCTGTTATTTGTCTATTTTTAAGGAAGCCCGTCTGTGCACTGTCATTGATTTCGTGCATCCTCAGTTGTAACCTGTTGGCAAGTATTTTTGAGAAGATTTTTTGTACTCCATGAACCAGGCTGATTGGTCTGAAATCTTCCGTTTTGGTCGGACTGTCTGTTTTTGATATGAGAGTTATGTATGATTTATTGAGCGGAGCAAGTGGGATTCTTGTTTCTGTGACCACGGTAAGGACCGATATTAGATCCGGTAGCACAACTTTATAAATTTCTTGTAAAATTCTGCCGGCTATCTGTCAGGACCCGGGCTCTTCCCGTTCAGCAGTTTGGCCACCATGGCCTCTATTTATTCCGTGGTGATAGGTGTGACCAGCTGATTTAGGTCCATTTGGTCCAAGTACAGGTTACTCCATGCAATTGTCGGCATTGGTTGCAGAGTTGTTGTTGAAATAGATTTATACACGGTCCGTATGTTTCTGTACACGGACCGTGTACCTGCACCGCCAGATCAAAGAAGGAAGGCGGCAGCTAGCTCTCAGAATTAATTTCCTTAATTTGTTTTCTTATTCTAAAGATTGTTTCTCTTCTCTATATATTCTCCTCTTCCCCCCTCCTGTAATCTATCTATTGAAAAGAAAAGAAATAAAAAGAGTGTGTGTGCGTGTGGAGGATGTAGGTACCAAGTTGGTACTGAACCTTGTTAAACCTTGTGTCTAACTCAATACACACGGACCGTATACCTCTGTATACGGACCGTACACTTTACTTATACTCGAATTTTTACAGTTGTTTCCATAAGATTCACATAGAAGTCAAAGAAAACCTTTGCCTTCGTCGTGTGGTCAGAGTATAGCTGTCCGTGTTGTACTTGAGTAATGGTGTTGGCTCGCTTCCTGCCAGATGCATAGGCGTGAAAGTACTTTGTGTGTTTGTCTCCGTCTAGCTAGCTCCCAGTGCGCCTTTGCCCATTGTTTTCAAATATCTTCCTGCATAATGAAAAGATCAGTGTACTTTTTTTTTATGATACAGGTTATGAGTTTTTGGAGATCAGTGGTTGATCTGCTCTCCTTAACCTTTCTATCCACGCAGGTAATCTCTACAAATTTTGATCTTGTTTGTAATGTTGTCCACTTTATTTGCTGTCCATTCTTTTATTTTCTTCCGAAGACTCGTATGCCTAATCCTTCTTTTTGAGGTTTGAAGCTCATTGGTTCATCCTTCTTTTGAAATTTGAAGCTGATTGGTTCATGCTATGCATTAATTACAGGCAATATTATGGAAATGTTGCTACGGTCGGCCTGGGACCAATGTCCTGTAGACAACTTGTTTCCTAACTATTGAGTCTATGACACCACATGCATGATGCATCCAACAAAAAGTTATATGGTGAGTTAATATATTAATTAACTCTATGTATGTTAGGGTTAGCAGAGTAACTGACACTAGTAGTACATAATAAATAATACATCATCAGTGTCGTTTTTCTAAAGAGCAGACACTGATTATTACTGATGGCAGACAAATAAATAATAAATAATGTTATGACAGCGACGTTTCTTCAATAAGAAACTGGCACTGATAGTGTAACTTATTTTGGCACCAATTATTTTGAAATAACCGACACTGAGCCAAATTAATTAATCTGGTGTTCTTTGTTCATGCATGGGAATAAAATATTGGGGCTTCTACATCAAGTTCTTTGTTCGCGCTTTAGGAACTGATTGACTAATTAATCCGATTCTAAGGTTTAGGATTAATAATCATCATTATCGGTTCCTAAGTGGTATTTAAAAATAGAAAAATACATAAAATGTACAAAACAGAATGCGTATCGGAGGTATTCAGATCCAGTGCAATTAGATCTGAGTCGTCAATTTTAACTTGACATGAATCTTAAAACGGATCAACTGATAACTGGTCCCATTAAAATTTCAAAATTTGTTCCAATTGTGACATTTGAAGATAATTATAAAGCAGAAAAACGAAAAAAGAAAAAAAATGTTTCATAAAAATGGGAATACATATATAGGCGAGTTCCACAAGAATTTTGCAACTAGCCCAACATTTGGGAAATAAATCTGCTGCGATCCTCGGGAATCGCAGGGTCCATACGATTCCAATTTCAACTGTTCATATGTTTTGAGATTCGTGCAAAAAAACTGATTTCTCAAAAAGATCCTGAATTTTATCATTTGAATGGTTGGATTTAGAATCGCAGGGTCCTGCGATCCCTTAGAATCGCAGCAGATTCGGACCCCAACATTTGACCTTGCCAGAATATGATGTAACACGTAACATACAGTTACTAAAATACTTGCAATATATATATATGTTCTAGCATAGCATAGAGCTACTACATAATCCTGGCTATCACCAACAATGTTTCAGAAGCCTGGTACAAGCATGGAGGAAAACCAAATCACCAAATCATCAGTCAATTGCTCCTTGGCGTGTTTTTCTGCCTCGACTGAATCAACTGATACACGGCAAAGGGGACAAGTTTTTTGATAGACAGCTAGCCACTGGTCGACACAATCCCGATGAAATATGTGCCGGCACGGTAGTTTTTTCATCGTGTCGTCTTTGTGGAACTTAGACAAACACACACAACACTTGGCATCCTCCTCTAAAGCTACTATAGCTTTATTTGTTGGTTTGATAGGTTTTTCAGGGAGTCTATTTGTAATGCAGAGAAACTGGGAAAAAAGAGAAATGAGAATGCTCATTTGATGCTTATTTTGGCCATAAGATTTGAAGGATGTGCTAAGATGTGATTTCGTTTTATTGTATTTTGCATCTACATGTGGAGATTTTTTATGGGTGTTAGATTGTCTATTTTGTTTTTCGGATTGCTTATTTTGTAAGGTTTGTTGCAAGGGGTCGAAAGATATTAATTGTGAGGTACACCTAAATCTTTTTACTTAATTAACACCTGTTGTTGATAAAGCAACCCTTGCATGAGATGAAGATAACGGAGGATCTAATTAGCAGTTGATGGAGAACTAACGACAATAGACAAATTAACAACATATCAACTTTTCAAGGAAAAAAGAATTAACAACTCACAAAAATGAACAGGCGAGATAATGACATCATTAACTACAGAAACCAAGTTGGAATATATATATTTTGCAATGATTTGGTGATTTGTACTGTGTAGTCTTCTCAAAGTGATTTTTGCAATTGTTAACATGCATGATTGGCCGAAATTTTTATTATTACCCAAAATAAATATTTAATTTCAAAATCTACCCCATGTCGCGCTGGAATTCGAAAAATGCCCAAACCATGAAAAGAAAACTGCGGTTTTGGGCCAACTTTCCGCAAAATCTATTTACGGATTTTGCCTTCCAAAATCGCAGATTATATTTACGGTTTTGAGAAACCGGAAAAAGAATTTGCGGTTTCCGGTTTCCAAAACCGTGGATTTTGTTTGCGGTTTTGTGAAACCGGAGATTTTTTTTGAGGTTTCATGAAACCGAGATTTTTTTTTTCAGGTTTCGGAGCTTTACCTATTTAACCAACGCAGCGGCTCTCCCTCAAGCACACCTCCCTTTCTCTCTTTCTCTCTTCTCGTCTCTCCGACTGTCTGATCGATCAGCACTTCGGTTTAGGTACTTTTTTTTTTTATTTAATATTTAATTTAGAAAATAATAAATTAGTTTAGATATTTCAAAATAGTTTAGAATATTATCCAAATAATTTATAAATTCCAAAATAGTTTAGAATAATTTAGAAAATTTCAAAATGGTTTAGAATATTGTCCAAATAATTTAGAAAATTCCAAAATGGTTTAGAATATTGTCCAAATAATTTAGAAAATTCTAAAAATATTTTAGAATAATTTCAAAAATTCCAAAATGGTTTAGAATAATGTCCGAATAATTTAGAAAATTCCAAAATGGTTAAGAATAATTTAGACATGGTTTAGAATATTACCTGAATAATTTAGGAAATTCCAAAATTATTTAGAATATTGTCCGAATAATTTAAAAAATTCCAAAAAGGTTTAGAATAATGTCCGAATAATTTAGAAAATTTCAAAATGGTTTAGATTAATGTCTGAATAATTTAGAAAATTTCAAAATGTTTGAACCTATTTACTATGTTTTTACTTTTTAGATAGATAGAAAATTACTTGATTTAAACTTTTTGAACCACCTGAAGTAGTGATTTTCAACCTATTTAAAAAATAGTAAAAAAGTTCTAAATAATGTAAAATTTGATCTCCAAGTAAATTATCATATGAATATCATGTTGAACAGTTCGAATTAACAATGTGGACTTTAAAAATTGAGATATGAACGAATTGATCCGTGCTTTGCGAAGTACTATGGCATCAATGTTTGTGTTGTCTTTATAGGAAAACAAATCCAATTTTGACTAGATTTCACAACTATGTAAATAAAACTTTGATAATTATTTAGATTGAACCTAAAAAAAATATTAAAAGCTAATTTAATATTCATAATAACTTTTTCTTTTCAAAACGAAAACTGAAAAATAATCCTACGAAATATTTTATACTCAACAGATACCAATTTTATAAGAGAAATGATCAGATATCTCCCACGAAGTATCCACAGAACTCCCTGAAATTTTTATTAATATCATTTCAAAAAACAAATAAACCAAAACACCACTGAAATTGGGAAATTTGAAAAATACTAGAGCTTCCAAGTCAATCTGCGGCCCCATTCTTGAGGGGCCTCCAAGTCAATCTGCAGCCCCTCAAAAATCTAAGTATCAGTATAGTACAATGCATTTTTTTTTATTTTTAGGGGTGCTCAATGTCAATCTGCGGTCCTCCAAGATTGAGGCCTCATATTGACTTGAATGTCATAATATTTTTTGAATTCTTCATAATTTGTGATTTTTTTTTTTTACAGTAGTATTAATAAAAATTTCGGCAGAACTCCCAAGTAAAATCAATACCTGATGTTAATAATGGTGCAAATGTTGTATTGCTTTTTATGCTTATCCATTTCCAAACAATATTATAATAAAAAAAATCTAAAATACGAGTATAATTTGATGAGTTGAAAAATTCAATTAATGCTCCATTGAAATTCATGGATTTCAGTAACTTATAAAAACAAATTTCTGCTAGAACAGAACTAAATATTATTTTCTCAAATTTGAAGAATATTTTTAGATAAAGAGAAATCAAGCCATTCAAGCCATTCAATTTTTTAGATAAAGAGAAATATATGATTATAGTGTTTGATTTAGTATAGACTGCAATGGTTATCATAATTAAAAAAAAATCAATTATAGCTTTTATTTCTGAAAAAGATATTTCCCAAAAAAAAGTGTTTTCATTTAAACGGGAATAGAAAAAATGGCACAGAATCGTATTCCAAAAAAGCAAATGAAATACCCCTTAAAAGCATTTCTAATTTCTTCATCTTCTGCCTCAGCGATGGGGACCTCTTTCAAAATATGAAAGAAAGATTTTACTAAGTAAAAACTTTTAACTCGGCTTTTACTCACCCACACTGACGAAACAACCAATCAAATTTGCTCCCTAGTCTCAGTCTCCTGGACGCACTCGTTGGTGATTTGTAATTTTGTACTGTGGTCTGTGTAGTCTTCTTAACACCTTGTTTGGATGGAGAGTAGAGGAAGGGAGGGAATGGAAAGAAAAGAAAATTTTTCGTTGAATCGTGTTTGGTTGATAAAATTATGTTGGAGGTGAAGGGTATAGGAGGTGAAAGGTTTAACCTTGTATCATTGTAATCAATAGAATCGGTTTCCCTCCCGATTTGGGGTGTAACGGATGAAAATAAATTTTGTTGCAAATATTTTAGAAAAAATAGCACAAATGCACAACCCTATATCTTACCTATATATTTCTCATACAAGTTTTTTGTCACAAACCTATAACAACCACCGAATTTCTTATTAACCTTCTAAATTTTAATCAACCAAACAAGAAATAAGACGAAAAGAAAAATTAAATTTATTTTCTCTCATTAATCATCCAAACACGAAGAGGTTAAATATGTTAATCTTCCTTTCTATTTCATTCTATTCCCTTCTATTCTTCACCTCCCCTTCCTTCCTCTACTCTCCATCCAAACAAGGTGTAAAGAGAGTTTAGCAAATCAGATGAAATACAGTAGACGAAAGACTTGTCTTATTTTGGGCTAAATTTCTTTTCGTCTGAGATATTTTACTGGAGGCCCAACATTCGCCGAATAAGCCAGCCCAATAATGATAAATAAACCTTTCTCCTCTTGTGGCGTAACTGGCCCCTACCTCGTGTCTCAATTGTTCGATCTTCGTGCTCAATTTGCTCCCCTTCCATCGTTGCTGCTGAGGCGGGCCTCAGGTTCAATTTTCTTGCTCCTTCTCTTTTGTTCTGTGACTATAACTTTCTTCAACTCGAGATCATTTGAGAAGAAACTACTATATTAATGAAAAAGGCCTAAAATCAGATATTAGTAATTTAGTACGAGTATGACCTGTACCTATACCTATACTGTTGTTTAATAGTTGACACTGGATTCTGATAAGATAGGCAATAAAGAACTCATAAAGTCTGTTGGAGGATTCTATTTGCCACATTATTATTATATTTAGTAAGAGATAATCATAACGGAAAAATTGCCATGTTGCATCAAAGAAATCATTTTTCTTCTTTCATGAATGGTTTCCAATCAAGAGAATGAGAATAATTCAATTATTTTTTATTTGGTTCTGCTCACGAAAATTCAATTGGAAATCATCTCTATTGAAATTAAACTGAAATCTCACAAAAATTTGATTACATTCAAGGAGTAAGGAAAATAGAGAAGCAATTAGGTTAAGGAGTGACACCAACCGATTTATTTATTAAGGAGGTTGTGTTGTATCAGTAGCAGGCTTGTCCCTTTTGCAATTGGTTAGATGCATGAATTTATATCAATCCTGCATCACTATTTGTATTGGATGGGATCTGGGGATCATATTTCTTTCATGTTTAGACCACTCAAGTATTATGTTTTTAACACTTAGCTTCCTAGTGTTTACAGGGGTAGAAATGTAGTTTTCTCTTTGAAGGTTTATTGTTTTAGTTTTTTAAATTATATGTATTTTTGTTGGCCTAAGTAATACTTATACGCATGTATCAGCTTTCCTGGATTATCATCATATACCGTACAAAGTAGTCGAAGTAAACCCATTAAGCAAAAAAGAGATCAAGTGGTCTGATTATAAGAAAGTCCTATTTTGGTTGTCAATGGTGACCCGTTGGTTGATTCTTCATGTATGAACTGTTTGTTACATAGTTTTATACCCTTAATCCTGAAGCTTGGATTTTGCTACACAATGATATAATTGTAATATGAGGAGGGATCTAAGGCCAAATCATTCCCAATGAATCTTAATCTCCATTAATGATTCTTTTTGATACGTCCTATCTCGGGAGATGAGGCCGTATGGGAAGTTGGGCTGAGTAGGATTCGTCCTGCCGAAAGATGGCAGGCCGAAGTGTGAAGGGAGTTGTGAACTCGGGGTGGATTGCGAGAGATTCTGACTCTATCCTGTATGATCTCTCAGGGTTAGAAAAAGTGTCCCCGCTTCATGGGAATCACCGCCTTATATAGTCCATCCATAACTGCTATCTCGGGCAGTTATGGAGGACGTGGGTAGTTATGTCAGCCGTTACTGGGATGGGAGGCATTAAGTTAGCCGTTTCCACTATCATCCCGCACGTCGGTTAACACAAAACCCCTTTTAAGGCATATTGGGGCCGCTGTATTGGGCCCCGACTTAGTGGATCTTTGGGCCTTTCTTATGACTTCGGGTTGGCCTCTTAGAAAGGTCCGAATCCCAGTCGTTCATGGCCCAGTTTAAATTAGGTAAAAGGGCCTGTGAAACATGGCCCTATCACTTTTACCATTCATCTTACAGCGGTGAGTGATTGGAATGTTATGTAGATCACATATTACTTTTGTATACACAAACTGTTGCATCATTTTGGATTTGATTTTGATAGGCACCAATAGCCATAAATTCAATCGACCAGAACTGTCAAAGCTTTAAAGCTCTTGATGCCATGTAAAGCCAAAAAGTATGTATGCATGTAGTTGAGATGATAGAATAATCCAACTGTTTCAATCTGGAATTAAATTTGGGAATGGTTTTGGCATTTTACCCTTCTTGTAATATTGACTTTCAAAATAAGCTGGTATAGGAGACCAGCTGCTTTTCAGCTTTGTTGGTCTTTTAACTGCCTTTTTTGACACCGGCCGGTCAAGAGATGCACAAGGACACAACTATCTCAACTAAATTTCACTCAAAGAGGAGCAAGCTCTACTCTACAGAGCACAAAGAGGAGATAACTCAACTTAAAATAGAAAATTCGTATATAATCAAAAGGCTGTATTACAAACTAAGTTTGGCTTCTCTTATAGCCTTACATTAACCCTCAAAAGACATCTAGACATTAATACTACCTCAACTACTTTTTATTCTTCCAAAATAGTCTTAATTAACCTCCTAGAGACCCACAAACACAGCTTGACTCTTCTGGATACAAACACTCTATTGATCAAAATTAAAACACAGTCAAAAATCTCAACTAACTAATTAATAACACACAGCCCAAAACTGACCACTTCTCTTGACACGCCTTTTTGAGTATGATGCCTTCAAATTATCGACAAATGTAAAACACCAAAGTTGTAGATAATTTTGTAAACTTTCCGCAGAACTTTGAATCACCTTAATCCAAGTTCGTATGAGCCCGATATGATCAAAATACTAGGGCGTGTCAGCAGGTGGCAGTTTTGAACTAGTCTGATTTTGTTGTTGCATCCTGGGCCGTGTCATTTTTTCCTCATAAGGCTATTAAGTAAAATTTAGTTGGTTTCAGCTCTGATATGGGTTGTTTGGATTGATTTGTTCTGTGCCTGTGGTGTATGTGTGGTGTATCACCTTAACTGGTACAGGGATTGAGATCCTCAACATCAAAGGGATTGAATATGCCATTTCATCAAGATTTGCATTTGCAGAAATCTTAATGTATGCATGCTTTACTAGCATTAATTTCACTGGCACTGCTCTTTTACATTTGCAGAAATAATCAATATATTGAGCCATAGGATTAATCCCGGTGATGATGCTACTAATGAGGAAGAAGCAAAGTGGTGCATGTAGATTTTAACTACAAAATGGGAATTTGGTACAAAATTGATATTGTGATATTTCTTAGCTGAATCTTGTTCTTTAAAATTCAGATGGGTTAATGATCATCCGGTGCACATGCTATCTCCAAATTTATATCAAACCACTTCTGAGGCTCTCCAATCTTTTCATTCCTTCGTAAATTTGGTAAGTTGGTAGGTCAGCTCAGATCTGACCTTATAGTCCTTATACCGTAAGTTTTCTAAAATTTCAACGGCCTGACTGTTTCTTTTATATTGTTGTTCTTTATATAAATATATATGATCCAATAAATCTCAAAGCCAACTCAATTGGATAGGTTCGTATTGCCAAAAATATTGGGTTAACTTGACCTGGCCCAGCCATTACATTACCTGTACAATTGGTCCGCATTTCTTGGCCTGCTGGCAGCTGAGATGCTCAGAACTTGGTCTTTTCTTTATAAAAGATGAGGAGGGATCCAATTACACCCTTTTTTTTGACACATCATGACATTGTTTTTTTTATAAGTCAATTTTGTGATTTCAAAATCCAAACAGTCAATCCGAACCGTTCAACATAATCACCATATTAAAATGTGCTTGGAGATCAAATTTTACATTTTTTTGAATTTGTTTACTATTTATTAAGATGGTTAGAAAAATCACTGTTTTTTAATGGTCTGAAAACAACGATTTTGTAACCATCTTAATAAATAGTAAAAAAATTTAAAAAAATGTAAAATTTGATCTCCAAGCACATTTTAATATATCCATTATGTTGAACGGTTTGGATCGACTATTTGGACTTTGAAAATGGTAGGTGTCAAAGTGTGTTACAAAAAAAGATGTAATTTGATCCCTTCTCATAAAAGATTTGCCCTGATATATATAAATTTAACTTGGCCTGATCCAATTCATTATCGCTATATATGCATTAGCTGTATGGTCTGTCTCAGTTAGGTACTGGGTCAGCATTGATACATCTGATGCATTTTGTCCCCTGCTGGTTGAGTTGGATGGTCAGCATAATTTTTTTTTAAAAAACTTCACTGCCTTTATAGGATCTGATTGTTTTAAGCTTGCAAAATCCCAAATTACCTTGTTTACTCGTTACCATGTAAGATGAAAATATTCCAGGTATCCCAAAAGATGAGTAATGAAGAGCACCTTTGATAAGTTCTTCCCTTTTTATGCAGATAACTTTAGCTTTACGGAAAAGGAAAAGTTTGTGGAAAAATATTTGGGTGCAGCTGCAATGTATATGGTGTCGAAAAAGCTGAAGAAGAAATGCAATATCACTGACGAGCGGGCTGCCTTGTGTGATGCTGCCAATACTGGGACTGAAGCTCAGAAAGGAAGATATTTTTTGGGTACCTTTATTCTTTTATCTCTTTTTTCTTTTTTCTTTTCCTGTTGCTGCTTTATTGAGATTCTTTGTTGTTATTATATGTTTGTGGATTCTTGGTAGGAATGTGGATTAAGTTATCTATAATTCACCCACCATTATCATTATGCATTTTGGCAGTCATTGATGCTGTGGTTCTTTTTAGGGTTGGGTAGGGAGGAGTTCAACTAGGTACCGGTGCTTTGTGGCAAATTTCGTATTAATCTTTAGCAATCAAATTGTCTAGTTTCTGGATTTATTTTCATAATATTGTTAAATATAACAAATCTAAAAATAACATATGAACTTGTGCCAATGCAGTCAGAGGCGAGATGCGCACTTGAGGCGCGCATGAACCTTCAATGAATAGTGACATATGCCCAACCTTGCCTTTCCGCTTAAGTGCACAAAGCACTCACCTCTGACTGTGCATTGGATGTGACAATCTCCTAGTTGGCATGCGGCATCCTAGAAGCAATCCAGTGGCAAGTTCTTGATTTGTTATTAAGTGATAACATGCATGGTAGTTGTTAACTTCAAAACCTACGGGAATATTAGGTTATTTAGATGAATATTTGCTAGTTGCAGTATGACAATATGTAAGTTATTAACCTCAAACCATGATCTATTAAATGTTAATCTAATGCACACCAAAGTTTACCAACTAGTCATTGTGATTGCTAATTATCAAGAACTAAACATGTCCTTTATACGACAGCATGCAAGTTATGATATATTTAAATTACCTGAATCTACTGAGCATTTAAAGATGAATTCACTATTTTGTAGAAGAAAATTTTGTATGTATAAATGCATTTGCATTGTTTTGGGTCAACTTGCATCTTGGAGAAATATACCTGGACCGCTGGACGTATCACACGGTCGAAGGATATATTGTTCTCTGGGAGTTATTTCTACATACATCTTTCTTTTACTTACATTATTTGCGCGCATGTAATAATAGTTCACTATCTGTTAGGCCCAGGGGCGGACCCACATGGTCCCACGGGTAGCTGCCCCCTGAATTTTGAGTTTTAATTGAGATTTATCAGTCTCGACCGACTTTGTCTCTCCTGAATTTTTTTTTCTCTCTCTAGGTATTTGATTTATAATTTGAGTTAAATTTAGAGTTAAAATTGAAATAAATTTGTTGAATTTTGATTGGTAATTAGAATTATAAGTTAGAGCATTAAAAATTACAAGTCAAAGTATAAGTTAAAGTATTATTTTTTATC
This sequence comes from Carex kokanica, assembly GCA_025461125.1. NCBI lineage: Eukaryota > Viridiplantae > Streptophyta > Magnoliopsida > Poales > Cyperaceae > Carex > Carex kokanica. Next base: position 430,480 of record JAJGRX010000532.1, read on the forward strand.
GAGTACCTAATTAATTAATGAATTTAAATCCAATTAACTATTTAAACCTGATTCGATATTTTTTTGCTCCTTTGATGAAAATCCTGCATCTGTCCCTGATTAGGCCTGCGATATTACTGACAGGTTAAGGGTGTTATAAACATATATAGTTACATTTGAGACCTTGAGGCAAGGTCCAACTAGGCAGTTATGAAGAAGCAGACCTGGACATATTTCCAATTTTTAGTTGTGTTTGGATGAATCGTGGGATTAGCGAAGTTAGCAGCTAACTTAAGAGTTCAGAATAGCCGCTAATTCAACTTTTTATTGGAATAGCGGTTGGGGCATAGCTAAGATTTTTATTGGGGATAGGTAAAAAAAATTATTGATACGACTAGCAAGTTGTGAATTGTAGTGAATTAACCAATTCAGACGGTAGTCTAGGCAACAATTTGATTTATACATAGATCTATACATAGTTTTCAAAATCCAAGAGTAGAAGCTGCCTATCCCTGGTTCAATGTGGCTATGCCAAACCGCTAACCCAAAAAATCCCAAACATAGAGAGTTGTCCAAACACGGAATAGGGTTTTCGCTAATCTGGGTTAGCACTAATCGTCAGTGTCATGTGTAGCCAGGAAGATGACTGTTACAGAACACCTTGCAAAAGAAGTGGCCCTTTGGCAATGATTTAATTATAGCACAAGGCGATTTTTCCATGGTCGATGAACAGCGTGTTTCTTAATTATTTGTCTTGTGAAACACAAAAGCATCATTATGATTTTTTTTTTTCCCATTTCTTTGTAATATTCCTGAGCCAAGCTTGGTACCTTTCTGCCTCTTTGCACAACAATAACGAAAAAGACTCTAATTTTATTAAATTTTGATGAAGTTGAGGAGAATAAGTGCATGTGATATTTGATCTCGACTTATTTAAAGAGACATGTTCTTGCTTGGAATCATTTTAAGTGCATCATGGGCTCTTTCTTTTTTCCCTTTTTTTTTTTTTTTGTACAGGTGGTTCAGAGCCGAACTTGTCAGATCCAGTATTTGGTGTGCTAGGGCTTAATACGATATCTACAACTACAACTCGGTACGAATATGGTGGGAAAATACAAAAATTGGTGACTGGTACAACAGTGGAGAATGCTGGAGGGCAACAATTTATTTGATGAAGGACAAAAACCATTAATACCAAACTTGTAATCAACCGCAAAACTTGATACTATTTTACAGAATGACAATACTTGCTCGAAACCTTTCTCGATCTAATAATCTACAAAGACATTCATACAAACAAACAAAAAAAAAAATAGCTTACGATTGCGATTGAAATTGAATTTTGTCTACAAGCAATTAATATTTGGTCCAATCATTGTAATCTACAGAAGAGAAGACTTTGATACAGCAAAAGAAAGCTGTAGGCAATCTGTTTCACATCACATCACCACACAAGCATTAGGATTCTCATCACTAAATGCATTGGTGTACTTCTGCTCAAGCGAACTCGCCCGAGCTAGCGGTGCTGCATTGGGATTAGACATGACATTCCTCACATAACCTGGCGGCGCTTTCTTATCGTATGCACCAGGTGCATAGGGGTGTGCCACCAGGTCGTATGGTACATACGGCCATGGCTCCACCTTTTTGCCCGTCTTCCATGCAACTCTTCTCATTACTTTTGATGGCTCCACGTACCCACTCACCGTAACTTTGCTTTGCTTTGGCAGTATCTCTACTGTATTAATCCCTGTTTTCAGATGGAACATCATATATATTCATTAGTTGTATCCAATGCATGTAACAAATTGGAAAGAGGAGACAGAGAGAGGTTCAGTACCTTTCATGCCTTCTAGTGCTTTCTTGACTTTTCTCTCACAACCTTCACAATCTATCCTCACCTTCATCTCTACTGTCTGTCATAAAATAGGGAAGCACTTATTCAATCAAAATATGCTCCTAAATCAACTTATATTCATAGAAAAACTAACTGTAAGTGTAGTATATATATACCTGTAGCTGCTTGCGCTTTCTCAAGCTGTGTGAATGTGACACAGAGCAGCATTCCGTCATGAAATCTAAAACACCCATTTCGTTTGATTTTGTCTCTGTTTTTCGTCTTCTATTCAAACTTATTTTCTTTGTTTCTCTTTCTTCTGAAGCAAACAGTGAGCTCAAAGAAATTAGATTTGGGAAGATAGCTGGGAAACAGGGGGGTCTTATAGAAGTTAGAACCTCTGTGGAGAGAGCTATCCAGTAGGAAAACGCCACGTGGTGAACGAGTCACAGTCAAATTTGCATCCTCTGAGATATCTCAACCGTTCAAATACGGTATACACAAATCTCAAAGCACAAATATTACTGGCCGCTACGCTATCCCCGAATAGGCACCGTACACGTCGGTCACGCAAAAGTTGAGATATCTCAGAGGATAGCACTCGTAACAGTCCAGGTCTTTTGAATGAGATAGGAGTAGGTCCGATGGGCATCGGACCCAGAGTTAGATTCAATTAGCTCTATCACCGTACGATTAGCATCAAGATCTATGCGCACAGAAATTGATACAGTATTACACGGATTTTGATGCAGAACACACGAATCTTGATGCAGATCGGATGGTCATCACACCCATCGAATTAAGGTAGGTCCGATGGCATCGGACCTACTCTCATTCCCGAATACGTGCCCTTGGGATCTATGGACATTCACTCTGACACTTCCACGTGCAATCCTATGACACGCGGAGGCACCAGATGGAACCACATCACTGAGGGGTAGATAGATATGTTCATTTGGTTATTGTGCATGATACATATCTGAGTTGAAGGTAGTACTGAGTACATGCGCGTCGTTTTCTTTACTCACCGACCAGGCGACTAGGCGACTAGGCGACTACGCTGGACGATAGATAGGTTATGGGTTTCCGTGACTAATTAATTGAGCCATTTTGGAAGTTATACTAAGTCAACTGGGTCTACCATTTGATGTCAAGGTTTTCTCTTTTTCAAAACCAAGCTTTCTTGTTTCAGTAAGTACTTTTAGAACTAAAATAATTTGTGCATACAAATAACTTTTTAATATTTTAAGTTAATATTTTTATCAAAATGGTTATGGTCTATTTTGGTACAGTCATATCTTTTGCCGATTTTATCTAAATTTAAATAACTAAAATTGTAAATGTGTTTTATTATCATTAGAAAAAAAAATGCGTATGAAATTTTACTCAATTTGAAAAACTTTGAAAAGTTCATGAAATGTTAAAATATTATAATTATTTGATAGATAACAAAACTATATTCTGGTTGCATCGAATGTAATAAATGACCTATTTAAATGAAGAAGAACACATATATAATTTTATTTTGGTTTTAATTATATTGTCTATCAAATAAATGTACCATTAAAGATATATACACTGAGACATCTTTAATTAAATAATTTTATCATCCAAGTTACATGATTTTTCTTTTAAAAGATAATAGCCTGATTTCATTGATATTGCACCACTATGATTTTAATTTTTTTTTTTTATACACATCGGACCATAATCTGTAATCTCTAACAATATTTGGTAAAAAATTGAGGATTGAAAATTATTTATACCATGAAACAAAAAAAAAAGTGATATAACTGTAAGAAGTGATATCATTACAATATTTCATATTGAAAAACACAATTTGACATAAATACATGTTAACAATATACGTCTTTTGACTTTTTATATTTGTGAAATAATGATTGACTAATACACTTATTTAGAAAATATCAAGTATCTTTTCTTGCCTAAATAAATAAATGTAAACCATGTACAAATTTAAATTTTCTATAGAGTTCACACTTATCAAGATAATATTGCATGGGTTCACACTTAATTTAACATAATTTCTTTAAGCAAATGTTTGCATTTTTGTTGGATGTAAGGAATTAGATATACATTCTAATATATTTTGTTAGTCAGATATATGTTTGTTTTTTACTCCACTATGCTTTGAGTTTAATTTAACCTCAGCTAGCATTTTTCTCAAATTATAATTAGAAATTTGAAAACTCATAAAATTTCGTTTCGCATTTAAGACTATAGACCAAGTTCAAACGGAATACCAGTGACAAGCGAATCATTATGGGACACGAGGCGTCAGTTATGCAGAATCAGAACAGACACGGAAGTAAAAACAAACCCAAAAGTAAGAAAAGAGAACAAATCGGATCCACTGATCAAAGTGGGCTCCACCCACGTGCGGCCATCCGAAACGGAGGACCCGGACCCGGTAGGAAATTGCCGATTGATACGGGCCCCGCTTGAGCGTGTCTTGCTCCGCGTTCTCTGTATTTATCAATAAAAATTATCCACTGGGGATGCATCCCACCAGACTCGGGACCCACCTCTGGCGCTCACTATCTGGTGCTGTCGGCTAACATATTGATAGATCAGAATTGAACGGCTGATCGCCATCCTCACTATTTGGTGTCATTTGATCCAACTATTAGTGCGTTGATTTTTTTTTTTTTACGATGAATCCCGTAGGTATTGATTTTATTGAAAATAAAGCTTGCATATTACATGTTCCTACTTGAAAGAAAAACATACGAAATAAAAGTGTGACACAGTTTCCATTTCAAACTCTCTTCGTACTGATTTTTCCAGTAAGGCGTGCCTCTTTGTTTTGACTGGACCCTAGGTCAGTCTCCCTGGACCCGGTTTTTGTAGACCAGTACTAGTAAAATAGTCGTTATCCGGTGGTGACATCGTGTCTGTCCCGGAGGATTCCGTCGATGCCGGAGGTCTCACCTCATCCTGTAGTTGTTTGAAACGCTCCTGGGCCATAAGTAGAGTCTGGCGCGCATCCAGGTCGTTACCATGATGAATATATGGCGCACCATCCCGATCCGGAGCCATTAATCTGAAGCATGGAGGAACCCAGCTGATGAATTTCCAATTCTCTATTTGGATGTAACACTTCGACTACCTACATGCTCTTGGACATTGATGAGAGTGGTATTCTCTTGGGGTCAATGCACTCTAGCCATAGCCGAATACATGTCCTATCATTTCCCATAAAATTTTCATTGTCAAGCTGCACCACCTCCCCAAATTCAGAGACTACATGCTTGACGAAAGTCGAATGCCAGAAAGTATGCGGAAAATTAGTAATCTTGATCTTTATCCTGAACTGGTTATCCCACACATAAGACTCATCTTTATTGTCCCAGAAATCAAATTGCCACTTTGTGCGCTCACCCCATCTTGCCCGCATTGATTACCCGACTCCACTCTAGTAAGGCGGGTAGCATAACAATGTATGCCTTGCCTGCTATTTGCTTATAGGGGTAATGCCATGGTGCTCCTCCAAAGGTAGCTGACAGATATGACAATACCTGATCAATGGACCCATATCCTTGCTCCTCCAATCTGAGGTCAGATACTTTGATTTGCCACCAGTTGTTCATGTATCTCATTTGTTGGTAAGTACATACACCTTTATTCTAGTTGGTACGTGTGGATGGGAAAAGATCTATCCATTTGGTAAGGTACTTGGAGAAATCGAGAAAAAGGTAATAAGTTTTGAGAAGAAAATGTTATCGAGTAATTGGAAGGGTATACAAAAGAGAAGGATTGAGAGGTTTGTGCTATAAGATAGAGGTTTCAGCAAAATGCTTCAAGCATTTACTGTATTTGGTATGCAATTAATGGTGATAGGTAGAGTTCTCAGTTAGCTATAAGTGGGTGAAAAGCTCAATAAAGAAGAGAGATCAATAACTGAGAGAATGTTTCAAGTAGATGTGAGAAGAGGCGGAGTTGCGTATGGGAGAGAAGGGGTTCCAGATCGAGTCACGGAGGCGCTCTAGAATCGCCATTCCGGCACACACTCTAGAATTGCACCTCACATCCGAGTGAGAATATTGAGTTTTTTTTACGCATATCCGATATTCGAACATCTCTGATATGATATAGATATAGTTTTAAATTTTAATTATTTATATTTGAATAGTAAATTTATACTATATAATTTAATATATATTATGAAAGAATATTATGTAATATTTATATATTTGATCCGTATTAGTTTAGTATTTTATTTATTTTTGTATCTATCTAATATTTAATTTGTATTCATATTCATATCCGAAAAATAAAAATAGATACCGACATAGTTTTACTACTATTTGATCCGTTTGCACCCTATCGTTCATACTACGACGGATCACTTTATTCTTTTGTTCTATGATCGAAGGCTTGACACGTACAAACATGCTATATCACCTGCATTTTGTTATTATTTTTCTCCTCTTTCTATATTTAATTTTTTATTTGATTCGGTGAATTTTGATATGCAAATCTTATTATAAGAAATGTCACCTCTAAGTATACAAAACAAACATGCTATATCACCGACCTTTTTACTTCCGTACAAGAAAAAACAAGCCAAGTGGCCTTGTCATATTTATGCAACTTTTAAAAGGATGAATATGTGGACTAATTTGATTCTATCTGGATAGTAACAAAAGGTCGGCATAACAAAAGGAAGTAATGATTTTTGAAGATGTTGATTGATAGCTAACCAAACTTCCAACCCAAAATTCAAAAGCCGAGGACAGTCTCTAATTTGCAGTTGGACCTTCACTTTCTTTTACTTTTCACATCAAATTGAGTGTTGCACTTATCTCTAACCTCTTTATATTTTCTAGAGCATACAAATTTGTTCGTTCCATCTCTGATGCTCAGGAGTCAGGACTCTCTATAATTTGGGCCCATAGGCCCAAAATTAGACTTAATTTTCTCATTCCAGTTTGAAATTTTTTTATTGGTAGAAATTAATAAAAAATAAGAGAGAGAAATAAAAAGAGTACATGAGTTGTAATATTGGTAGAAAGATCGGTAAAATTCTTACCGATCTAAAAAATCAATAAGTTTGGATCGGTAAGAATTCTACCGATCTAAACTTAGTTTTTCTTTTCTTTTTTCTAAATCTAAGGTATAGATGGAGGGAATTATTATATTAGATTTCTAGTCAAATATGAAAAGTTTTTCAAAAAAAGATAGAATGTTTCTATTATATCTAAATTTTAAGATACTCTATCTATTTTTATAAAAATATATTATATTTTACTAGAAAAAAAACAAACTGGTTTTTGGATCAGTAAGAATTTTACTGATCTTTCTACCAATATTACAACTGATGTGCTCTTTCTATTTCTCTCTCTTCTTTTCTATGAATTTCTACCAATAAAAAAATTTCTTCGTATGTGATGCATGTGCATATTGCCTGGGAGTGCTATTTTCAGCATCATAATCTTAATTTTGAGAACCTAGAGATCATTTGTATCACTAATCTATTATATATATATAATCCTCATAGGGTCGCTACAGTATATTCTACAGTAATTGCTACAGTGACAAATAGTAAAAAAATTCTAAAAAATATAAAATTTGGTCTCCAAGCATATTTTATTATAAAGGTCATGTTGAGCGGTTCGGATCGACTGTTCGGACTTTGAAAATGCAGATAAAAGATTGGGTGCATTGGGAGCATAGAAATTTGGGTGCATTTGAATCCTCTAACTTTATATATAGTTAGAAAATCACAAATTAATGAATATGGTATACCGGTATAACTTTATACAGTAACAACTTGATTTTGTGATTTTGAATTCATTAATATAGCATTTTATTTATAACCGGTATAACTTTATATATAGTTAGATGTTTATCTTAATAGTTAATTATCTTTTTTTCGGTAATATCCTGATACAATCTTTTTACACTCCTCTCGATAATAGCCGCCGAAGCAAAGCGAGGCTCACTTCTAGTTAACACTATTTTGCATAGCTATCTAAATCATGTTGCTTTTCTTCTAAATTATGTTGTTAAATGCACCTAAAAATACTTCCCTCTATATGAATCACTCTTCATGATTTGGGCCCAATGGGCTCAAAATTGGACTTCTTGTCATTAATTCCAGTTTAGTATGTGATCTCAGCCCACTGTGTTGCATGTGTAATATTATCCAGGAGGCTGGAATTTTCAGCGTCATAATCTTAATCTTGCGAACAAAGAGATTATTTTTGTTTGTTATATCAAGTCTTTAGTAAGAATTAGTTTTTGGTTTAGTCGCAAAGTTACGTGGTCTTTGATGTGAAAGATTATGAATTCAAAATTTGAATGGAAAAATCTTTTATTATAATAATAGAAGTATGAAATAGTTGAATGACTTGATCTCTAATTTTACTCAAGGTGCATTTGGATGAGGCAAAGAATAATGCTAATTCAGATTAGCGACTATTCCGAACTACTATTCTATATTTGAATGTGTTTATATCAGCAAAAAGAGACCATTTTTTGTTTGTTTTTTTGTAAATTAGCATCATATTCTACTAATCTAATTAAAAATTGAGTTAGCTCACTGTTCTCACAAACTCAAAAGCCTTTAATATTGTTGTATTAAATGAGGGGTCTTTTCTTTCCTCTTAAAAATAATATAAAACAAGAAAGCACGAAGACAAGTAAAGAAAAAAAAAATGTGGCACTGCCCAGCCGAATTCATATCACCTAAAGTAACTCAAATTTTGTATTTAGATCCGGACCGTCAATTCTGTTTTGGCAGAAATATTAAAGGGATCCGATACGTTTTATCACCGACGGTATTAATTTGAATTTTGATCGGACGGTTGGAATTTAAATTCAAAATTTGAGTTAGTACAGAGAATCCATACTCCTGCCATTGCCAGTCCAGTCGAAATTTTTAAATATACCATTCTAAAAAAAATGAATTACCACGAATTCCACATAATTTGTTTTTTACCATGGACGTAACTTGACATTGCGTCCACTCCTCTTGCATCCATATTATTGAATTTTTTAAACAGATAAATTTATATTTGTTTGTATTGAGTTTATTTGTTTTTTATTTGTATTTTATTTGTTTGTTTGTTTATTTATTTATTTGTCGTATAATTTTGCAAATTATGGAGAAATATAAGTTAAAATAAGAGAAACATACAAACAAAATTTTTAAATAGCTCCATAAAACATCCATACAACAACAACATATAAAAACAATGTTCTTAGCAATGCAATACAATACAACACAAACATAAAATGAGCCTAAAAAATAGAAATTAAACTCCTAAACAAAACATTCAAATCCATTACATTTCAACCTGCAAAAAAAAAATGTACTGTTAAATCTCAATTATTTCAGTAATTATTTTATGGTTGAAATTGAATAAAATAAACAGTGTATCAATCTCGAGCAGCTTTGGCGTCTTTCCAGTGTTTGTCGATTGGTCCTGTGTCCTCTTCTCCTCCCCTTAGTAGATCCAACTACATGAAGATCTTGTTGTGTCGTCTTCTACCTACAGTAACTGGTTTATGTTCTGGCACAAGGAGAGAGGAGGGGGTGAGAAATGAGCTGAGTTTTTGAATTTGATATTTTCTGAAATTCGTGATGATTTAGTTTTTTTTTTTTTAAATAGTATATTTAAAAATTTGGGGCCAGTCCCGGTAGGCCGGTACTTCCCAACTCCCGTTTAAATAGCTCCATAAATAAGGATCATTATGGAATAACGGATACCGAGAAAAGCAAATTCAATGATTTAAAAACGAAAAAGTTGGAAACCTTTATTTAAGTACATTAGAAATGCATGCAGGTTATATACCTAATACCTTGACTAAAAAAAAATCTAAAATGCAAAGGAATTGAATTAATAATTTGAAAAAAAAAAATCTTTCTAATTTCCGACAAAATATTTAATATATTCTAAAAATAAAAAAAATCTACGTTGGCTAGAAGCAACTCCTTTTGGTCTAGCTTGACCTATATTGGTTAGGGGTGTCAATGGGTACGATACAGGTAGGGTGGAAGCATTTTCTTATCCGTATTCACTAAAAATTGAGATTACCCATACTCTATCCTTACCCATCAAGAATTGATCTTACCCTACCGTACTCTTACCCGTTAAAATTATCGGATAACGAAACGATAGCGGATGAATAACGAATAATACTAATATAACAATTAGTTTATTATATTTTACAAATAGAACATTAGAACTCATTCATTTCACACATATACAATCACATTATTAATAAAAAATAAAAAAAAATAAATGTGCAATCAATTCCAACTAAATTGTTTTTTATAAAACAAGATAACTCAAAAATACTTTCTTCGAACAAATTCAATTATTTAACTAAATAATAAGACATGCAAATAAAAGTAATATGTTTAAGATTTTCTTATAATAAAAAACATACACTAAATAACAAAAGTGCATAAGTACTTATTGCTCAAACATTATCATATGAAATATCATATAAATAAAATTTCACTATCCCTAATTATTGCTCAAACATTATAATTTTATTTTATATAATTATCCTATAGGGTGTCCTTATCCGTATCCTAGCTAATGAAGAAATATTCTTACCTATACCTATAATCATACCTATATCGATAAGCTAACAAAAAATAAACTTATTCATACTGGCTTTATCGAATACGATACGGGTTGAGTAAACAGTTAAAAGGGTATCATTTACACCTCTAGCATCGAATTCGGATCCAGTGAAATAACCCAACTTTTGTGTTTTAGATCGGGATTGTCCGATTCGAATCCGAGAAAATCCATCCGAGAAGTGAGCACACATCCCAACAATGAATTCGAATCTCGAGACGATCTCGAGCGACGAATTTGAATCGGACGGTCTCGATCCAAAACCCAAAGATTGGGTTACTTTAGGGGATCCGGACCCCCTAGCATCGGTAGTTGGGTCTTGTGTGTTAAATGAGTGAACCATTTCCATAATTGACCCCATTTACCAGTATAGCTAATGTGGCACCCCTGTAAGCATTAAATGACTTAGTAGAACTATCACCATGTGGTGTGTAAGATGAGTTCACATCATTTTCAACAACAAAAATTAATATCAAGTTCACATCTGTCGTCATAGAATCTGATGGCATTGAATGTCATCGTGCCATGGACACATGGGTATAAAAAATTTGCTACTTGAGGCATCAGGCATGTATGTAAACTTAATGCCATCCGGTGTCATTGATTTCTATAAAAAATGATTGAACATGTAATTAACTAAATTGAAACACTAAGTATTTTTTGGATCATTCTCACAATATCGAAACACTAATAAGTATTTTTTGGACTATTTATACTTTTGCATCTCTTTGTAAAAAACCTCCATTTTCATTTTTTAGCTTGAGATGTAAATATAGCTTTGGTGATTACTTGACAATGTTGATCTTTAAAAGTTCAACAACATTTTTCAAATCAATTTAACTAAGATTAAAATTTAATTGATGGACGTCTAGAGTACTCTAGGATTTTTTTTAAAAACTATAATTAAAAAAATTAAAATTAGGGAACCAACATGATTACGGGAACAATTCGAAAAACCATAAGAACCGAATAGCCTGTTCGGTCCCCACAATTTTTTTTTCCTGGGACCGAATAGGCTATTCGGTCCACCCCCAGTTTCACAAATTTTCCGGGCCAATGCCACAGAAAATCCAGTTTTTCCCTGGGACCGAATAGGCTACTCGGTCCATGTTTTTTTCCACCTGGGACCGAGCAGCCATTTCGGGTCCCCACTATTTTTTTTTTTTCACCCGAGAACCCGGCTTCCCCCCTCTGGCTTCCCTCTTTCTTTCCTTCCCCTCCTTCCTCCCTTCTCCTTCTTTCTTCCCACCCGAACCTAACTCTTTTTTTTTTTTCAACCCTCAAAACTTCGTTTTTTTAATTATAATCATATATTTTAGTGTAATTTTGAGAGGTGATCAAGAAGAACTTCAGATCTACAAATTTCATAAGGTATGTAATTAAATTTATTATTTTGAGTAAATAATCCGAATTTTTAGTTAATTGTTGAATAAATTCTGATTTTTAGTTATTGTGGCAATTGTAGTGTAATTTTAGTTATTATGGTAATTGTAGTGTAATTTTAGTTATTGTTGAATAAATAATCCGAATTGTAGTTTAATTTTAGAAATTGTAGAATTATAATTTAATAAATATAGAGTAATTTAGTTTTAGTAATTTTAGGAAGTTTGCATGTAGAGTAATTTAGTTTATCTAAATTTATTTTAATAAATGTAGAACAATTTAGTTTTTATTTAGTGTAATTTAGTTTTTTTAGTGTAATTTAACTAATTGTACAATTTATTTATTTTGTTTGTAGAGTAAATTTGGTCATAAATTTTTTTATTGTAATTTTAGTAATTGTAGAATGGTAATTTAATGCATGTAGATTAATTTCGTCTTAGTAATTTTAGTAAGTTTGCATGTAGAGTAATTTAGTTCATAAAACTTATTTTAATAAATATAGAACAATTTAGTTTTTTTAGTGTATTTTTTTTAGTAAGTTTGCATGTAGTTTTAGTAAAATATATGACCAAATTTTTAGTTTTAGTTTTTTTAGTGTAATTTTTTTAGTAAGTTTGCATGTACTTATTTTAGTAAGTTTGCATGTAGTTTTAGTAAGTTTGCATGTAGTTTTAGTATTTTTAGTAAGTTTTTTTTGTATGAAATTGGTTTAATTTGTAATTTTATTGATATTATAGTGCAAAATGGATAATGCACAACCCTCCCAGACCTTATTGCAGTTGTCTGAAGTACATCACAAATTATTAAAGGCGAATTCGCAGGTATTTGTTTAATTTCCGTTTGGATCTAAAATTACGAATGGACTTGTAAGTTAGATTTAATTGTTGTGGTTAAATTTTTTTTTGCATGCCAATTTTAGGAATTCACTAATTATGGATTGCGTACTGGTTCTTGCCAAATGGGAGTTAAATACAAACATCGGATTAAACAACGTTTGGTGAATTTAGGCTTGTACCAGATGACAAAGGTGCATCGGTGTCAAATTGACAAAGGATTGATCACTGCTCTCGTCGAGAGGTGGAGGCCCGAGACGAATACTTTTCATCCTCCGGTTGGCGAGTGCACAGTGACATTGGAAGATGTCACCTGTCTGTGGGGATTACCCGTTGCTAGTAAAATATTTTTTGTTATTAATTTACACTTTTGTTATTAATTTAGATTTAATACAAATATATGTTTATCTAACATCTATGTTTACAGGACGGGTCATTTCGGGACATACCGATGATAACTGGTCACTACTGATCGAAGAATGCCTGGGACACGAAGTATACGACGGTGACGAAGATAGTGCTGATGAATTTTTTTATACTAAGGTGTCAAACAGAGGCGAACCCAACGAGAAAAGAAGACAATCAAAATACTATATGCGTCTTAAATGGTTGAATAAGCATTTTGGTATGGAATTGACACTCCTTACTGACGAGCAGACAGTCGACCGATACACCCGGGCATATTGCATGGACTTGTTCGGGTCCGTAATGTTTCCTGATGCAAATTCTAGTTCTGTCCCGATAATGTACTTACAATTCTTAGAAAATTTGGCACCTCCGCAAGTTGATTACAATTGGGGAGGTGCTGTGCTTGCATGTCTGTATCGTGAGTTGTCCCGGGCTTGCAGACTAGACGCAGTTTCGATTAATGGTCCATTACTACTACTCCAGATGTGGTCTTGGACTCGTTTTCCTATAGGCCGGCCCAGACCAAAAAACGATTTACCATTTGGCACCGGAGAGATACTGGAGCGACTGCCTTTTGGAGCAAAATGGACTATTCCGCACGAATGGGATGGCAACCCTGTGAGAGGTAAATCTTATTAGTAAATATTATGTTTTTAATACAATTTTGTGTTGATTCAATATGAAACTGACATGTATTTACAACTTAGGTACGGATCAATATCGGAATCAATTTGAGCGTTTGAATGTGAATGTTGTTAATTGGATGCCGTATGCGAGTTACTACCCGCAGCTACCTTGGCGCGGGATAAGAGATCAGGCCGTGTTTACGTGTCGCTTGTGGTGCATCCATTTCTGGGAGGTAGAGATGGTCTTTCCTGAGAGGGTTATGCGGCAGTTCGGATTATTTCAGACGGTTCCTCCGCCGGCTCCACCATCTTTTCAATATCTTGAAAGCCTTCGCGTATACAATCGTGCGAGTGGTTTGAGTCAATTGGATGACGGACACTCTGCGGACTGGAGCATGCACTTTGCAGATTATATCACGTCAGCACCGATTCCAGCTGATGAGCATAGACCTTACGACATGGATAGGTAATTTATAATTTGGATCTATTAATTAATATATTTACTAAAGTGTTGATTAACTTAAAATATTATTTGCAGGTATCCCGCGTATATGGATTGGTTCTTTCAAAATGGGATGTCAACCATATATCCAAGGCAAAACAACGAAGAAATTCTGAGCCAGTCGGTGCCAGCACCAGGAGGAGATGTAGGAGAACTCGGGTATGTCTCAGATGCCATATCATCCATAGAATTAGGAATTCGCTTGTGCTTTCGCCTGCCCTTATTTATTTTATTTGGGTTCGGCCTGATTGTGGGTGCTCCCAACTCAAATGGCCAATTGGGGGTGTTACCAAAGCTGTGAAACTCACCTGACCACGTGTTGACATAATTTTGTACGCTATAATAGGGACTTACATAGTTAATTGGATTTAGATGCCTCTGGCAACACACCGCTAGGACGTGGTTGCAAGGAATGGCAGTAAATTGCGGCTTCTGACACTCGCAAGTAGGCATTCCCGCTTCCCCTTCTGACAATATTACTTCGTACTTCATATCTCCTTTTACCCCCTGCAATAGAGATAAATCAAGATAATTAAATGTTACAATTAACTAATGCATGAATGAAATTCAAGTAAATAGCTGACATACCGTTCTGACAACTCCATCATGAACTATAACCTCGAAAATGTTGGGTCCCATTGGAATCACTCGGTGCTCCTTTGCCTTTTTAATTCAGTGTTCTAAAACTGATAATATATTTGCTGATAATCTCATTCCGCTTTGGAGCCACCGTTGGGCAACCGCACCTCTTTTGACATACCAATCCACAACTTTGTAGAATGTGCGCTCAACTACTGCAGTTACAGGCAGTTGGCGAGCCACCCGAAATACGTTGTTCAACGATTCTGATCCATTCGTAGTCATTGTTCGCACGAAAGCGCAACGCAAGTTTCGGTACGCTTGAGGGCGTACCTTTTAAAACCGCGTTTACACTTCACGAATAAGGATTGCAAGTGCACAACCCCTATCGAGTAGTATAATCGGGTGTCGATCCGCAGGGACGACTCAAATTCTGAATTTTGGCTTAACCTAATTAGGTACTAGAAGTGAGAAGGATGTTTGGGTTTGTTTAAGGTTCCTAATTTCAATCAACAATAGTAACAACAGAGAATGAAAGCAAGTAAATGTTTGATTTTGGATTATCTGTAAAATAAAAGCGTTTCGAGGGTTTCAGACTTCATCCTCAACTTTGCTGCTCTGGACTTGTCACGCGACCCGCATACTCTCGTATGCGACCCTTGTGACGCGACCCGCGTGCTCTCACACGCGACCCGCGTAGCCCTCAAGCACTCTGGACCTCTCACTCGACCCGCATACTCTCGTATGCGACCCTTGTGACGCGACCCGCATGGTATCTCATGCGACCCGCGTGGTCCTGGAGCTGACACTGAACATTACTGATTCTGGTTGTTTAATTCGTGTAAGGCTCGATTGACCGTACCTAATGTCACTGAACCTCAACTTTCGTGTATTGGCTTAATAGACTTGGTATGGAATTGCAATTTCACCTTCCTAGATTCAATTCAAACCTAAGTTCTTGATCTTGTTTACTAAAGGCATCAACTATTCTTTCGATTAATGGAAATTTCACATTTCGGCTACTATTGATCTCACCTTTCGGATCTTAGACCTACCTCAAATACTAAACCTAATCCACAATATACATCAAGGCCAAATTACAAAAAGAAATGCCATAAGCAATCAATAGTAGACAATCAAGAATCAATCAAGCAATTAGGTCAAGCAATTTCAATCAATACAAAATCAAGAAACACGATTAACAAATCAGATTCAATTAACATTCATTATCAAACAAAGCATTAGATTACATCTAAACCCTCAAAACTGAAAATCTACTCAAACATGATCAAAGAAAGAAGAAAAGAGAGATAGAAGATGCAAATCATGATGAAGAGGAGAAGAATCGAAGGAGATCGAGCTCGAATGGAGATCTTGGCCGAATCCACCTTGCTCCTGCCCTTCCTCTGTCTTGGCGCCAACTTCTCTCTCTCTCTCTGTCCCGATCTCCTGGTTTTAAAGTGAGAATTGGATCCCCTGAATCGCGCAGGCCCAGTCCTATTTATAGAGGTCTTACTGGGCTTCAATTGGGCCTGCGCAGTTAATTAGACGCGACCCGCATGGATCGGATGCGACCCGCGTCAGGTCGGGTCTGATGCGCGCTGTGAGGGTCGCGTCTGAGGTCGCGCTGGGCTGTGATGCGACCCGCGTCAGGTGTGAAGCGGCCCGCATGGAAGATGTCTGAACTCTGCTTTTTGTCGGTTTTCGCCCATTTCCTGCAAAATCATAACCAAACTGCAGCAGTACCATATTCTATCGATATTTCAATGTAAACAGTGCAATTTAGTTATTCAAAATGTGATATTTGGTCTGGAAATAGGTCGAAACAATCAATCAAATAGTGAGACATCAGTCATAATACCCCACCTATTCAGGCCCCCGTCGTAACATTGTGCCCATTTATAAAGTTGCAAAGACTCTTCTTCAAGGTTTTGCACCCTTTTGCCACACCACATGATGTACTGATGAGTAGTAATACTAATACCTTCTATCAATTCCATACCCTCATTAAACCTCCACGGTTTCATCTTACCCACAAATTTCCTGAAAATATTTTTGATTCTTTGGTCCTTGCACAGCTTGTACACATTTGCTGAAATATGTTGAGAACATAATCGATGAACTGCTTCCCCCCTTTCCTCACACCACCCTAAATCAGGTCGATCAAACACTGAACGGATTGCAGCATGCTGGTCTGATATAACACATACCCGGCCAGGTCCGACAACCTCTTCCCGTACAAATTGCATAAACCAGCCCCAATTTGATGAAGTCTCCTCTTCTGCAATTCCGAATGCTATTGGCAGTAATTGTTGTTCTGCATCGTAGGCGCATGCCATGAATAATTTCCCTTTATACCTACCGGATAGGTGTCCGGCATCTACGCTGATAACTGGCCGGAGATATGGCCAAGCCTGAATGCATGGACCGAAAGCCCATGCCGCACGTGTGAAATAATGAATGCCTATTTCGTCCGATGGTTCATGCTCAATTCTGTATTTTGTGCCTGGGTTAGACCTCTGGATTGCACCGAGCAGAGAAGGTAGCAGTTCATAAGCTTTCTCCCAAGAACCAAATAAATCAGCAATCGCGAGCTCCCCCCCTCCAAATCTTGTTATAGGAAGGCTCTACTGTTTTGTACTCACCTCTAACTGCAAATGCACATGCTTTTATTGACATCTCCAGGTCCTTCTGCAGACCGGGTTTGATTACATCTGCAATCATCCTGGCAGTCATCTGACGACTGTCTACCGTACAAGCAATGCTGTAACAATTGTGCTCGTATGAGTTTGTTGCAATTATCCAATTGCCCGTCTCGGTAGTTTTCGCGTATAACCGCCATGGACACCCCTCCGCTCTACATATTACCACATAAGCACTGCGATTACTCTGGGTTTGTTGTAATTCTAAATTTTTTCCCATGGCAAATCCACCTAACTTCTTTTTAAGTTCTGCTTTGGATTGAAACAACTGTCCCACTGAAAATAGACCGTCGATTCTCGGTGGATAACAAAAAAATGCTTCATCCTTGTACGGCATCGGCACATCGTCATTAAATGCCTGACAAGGATGCTGCAATCCCCGATTAATAAAGGGAATAGACTCTTGCCACTCCTTCATTACATCTTGCATCCTAATCTCATCCTCAATTTCGGCCATATCATCTTCCCCGACAACCGAGTCACCAAGGTCAGAGTTTGTGTCTGAGTCAGTATCATTATTCAGCCGGTCAAAATAATTACACAAATCATCCGATATTTGGGGTGGGTCATCACAATATATTGGTGAATTGTGCACTGGTATGCCTCTGCTACTTCCAGGTACACTTCCCGGGTATGGGTCATAATTGGTCTGACTAACAACTGGTACTGACTCAACCACTAATTCAAGAAGTTTAAAATTCAGTACCGTAGTGGCATTTCCAAGTACCATATGCCATATCATTTCCTGGTCTACGTTAAATAATTGATATTTTTCTGTTGAGCCAGGTGGTGCCGTGTTCAACCGTGCCCTGATTGTCAGATCGAACTCGCCCGGGAGCAAACGAATGCCAAAATATATACGTCTTTTTAGCTCATCAAGACTAGTTGAGTTAGTAACAGGAAATGTGCAGGTCGGTGCGTCTGAAATTGCGCGTCTGTGATACACATTTATTAATATTTTAGACATCCCCTGAAAAAAAAATTCCACAATCAATCTTCGATATCATTTTCAATTTTACAACCTAAAATATACTCGTAATTGAAAAAAAAAAACTTACTGCGTTCTTCACGAAACAGCTAAAACACAATGCAGGGACTGATCTGTAAATAATATCTTTTTTTAACACTCAAACTTTGCACTATTTAACATGGAGGAAAGAAAAAAAATTCGGCTCTAAGCTCTCTGAAGGAAAAGTATGAAGTCTGAGCTCTCTGGAAGATGCGTCTACGAAGAAGAGAAGGAGGCAGATTCGGAAAAAATAAAAAAAAGGGGTGGACCGAAATAGCTACTTGGTCCCAAGTGAAAAAATCCCTAGACCGAATTGTGATCTCGATCCCAGGGTACCACACGAAATTTACACCAAAAAATGTGAAATTGGGGTGGACCGAATAGGCTATTCGGTCCCAAGGAAAAAAAATTGGGGGGACCGAACAGCCTATTCGGTTCTTATGGTTTTTCGAAAAATCCCACTAATCATGTTGGTTCCCTAATTTAGATTTTTCTAATTATGGTTTTTAAAAAAAATTCAGTACTCTAGATAGCCTATATTAAAAAAATTAATGGGCGCTGGTTTCAATTTAATGGACTCTGTCACTGTGTCACAGCTTACTGTGAGTAGATACAAACTCCATCCAGCGCCAACCCAAATCGAGCTATCAAAATACATTGTTTAAATTATCAAGACACCCCTACTGTTTTCAAATGAGGATAGTTGTAAAGGCAACAACCCTTAATTGCAAGTACAAACTGAGACACACACAACAAGTGTTTCTATCACACTGCGCAAGAATAGATTGTAGCATGCATGGCAGAAACCTATCCGCATTTATTAAGGCTCTGAACGGTGCAGTTCAGTAGTTCAATTCCTTTAATGCTACTCTCTACAGTTTCTTTTTATTTCAAGATGGTAGCAATCCACAGCACAAGCTGCCTCAAAGCAGTAAGAAGCACAATCTAGCCGTTGCAATGAACCTCTCGACTGCTTCTTTCATATTCTCCCTTCTCCTATTTGCCATGCAACATGGCATGGTCAAAACCCTAAGCTTAGACCAAAATGCGAAAAATGCGACCAAACCAAAGCTTCCAGCGCTACTTGCATTTGGTGACTCAATTTTTGACCCTGGAAACAACAACGATTTGCAAACTATGACCAAGTCTGATTTTTTGCCTTATGGTATGGACTTTGTTACACATAGACCGACTGGTAGGTTTTGCAACGGGAAGATCCCGACAGA
Organism: Carex kokanica; assembly: GCA_025461125.1. Classification (NCBI taxonomy): domain Eukaryota; kingdom Viridiplantae; phylum Streptophyta; class Magnoliopsida; order Poales; family Cyperaceae; genus Carex; species Carex kokanica. The sequence continues at coordinate 450,182 of JAJGRX010000532.1, forward strand.
CTTCATAGGTATGTACTGGTATACAGGTGCTCTTTCAATTTTTGAACATGCAAAACAAAAAACTTATGTTAGATTGGAACATACTACGAAAATAATATGTTTGCTGCTTCCTGTCAAATTCAAATGAAGTATAGCTACATAATTTAAGAAGACAAAAAGGAAATTACAAGTTCGAAGATGTGCTTAATTTTGTAAATTGTCTTTCCAAATGCTTTCATCTTTACATATCATGGAAACAAGCCTTGTTTGTGCCCCTTGACACAAGCGGCGTCTCGAAAAAGGAAAAAAAAATATTCCAAATTTCCAATTGAAAGATAAAGAAGACCAAAAATAATAAGAGCAATTGAGAGTAAGCTATAAATTCATTGGCCACAGGAGGGTATATTCCTTACCGCACATAGATTAAGTTAAGAAAGCATGTCAATTGTCAGGATCATGTCTGAGCAACATACCATCATACCGATATCATCCTGTAGATGTGTGCATGTGCATAGAACAGTTTTAGCTTCAAATAAATATAAGCATCTGAGCTTATATTTTTGCATATATCGCTATTACTTTTTTTTCTGCAGCATCTAAGCTCGGAATCAAGGACCTACTGCCAGCATACCTTGGCACTAATCTCAGCAATGAAGACTTAATCACTGGCGTAAGCTTCGCTTCTGGTGGCACAGGCTTTGACCCTATCACTTCTCAATTGGCAGTATGAAATCTGGAATTACAAAACCGCGTAGTATTGGTATCATTTGTTATGTAACCACAGAGATTTGGTAATAGGACACTCGTGTATTGATGATACCGACTTTTACTTACATCGGCAGTAATTGAATTAAATTCCAGTGAGACTTTCAGTAGTGTTAAATATAATACTATAGAGCTGTTTCCTGACTAAGATCCAACAGTAAACTAAATGAGACAATAAAAGCAATTGAAAGGCCCAATTTATTTATCCCCATCTTGTCCAGTACATCATTTGACATGGTAACATGTGCATTAACTGTATAGGTTTTACTCAATTACTCTGTGGTAAAAGTACATAGCAAATGCCATTAGTATCTGGAGGGGTTCATCAGTGCTTGTTCTTTATCAAATTTCATGTCATGCATTAGGCTGCAATACCAATGACGAGGCAACTGGAGCTGTTCAAGGAATACAGGGAGAAGGTGAAAGGCATTCTAGGGGAGGAAAGGGCTACAGAGTTATTTTCTGAGAGTGCATATATAATAGTTGCAGGAAGTGATGATTTGGCAAGTCCGTATTTCTCTTCGTCTTTGCGGAGTAGCCACTACGACTTCTCTTCTTATGCCGACTTGATATTGCACGGTGCTTCCGGATTTATCCAAGTATGAGTTCTTTCTTTTTTTTGGGAAATATGACACATCAAACTTCTATGATGTACATGCATGGGATCATTTAATTGGATTTAATAAATTATCAACAAGACTCAGAGAAAATAGGCAAACAACATTCCAACAAGACTAAGGAATTTATCTATGATTACTAATTGGCACTGATGATTTAAAGTTATCTCTGATAATAAAAAGGTAAATTTAATGATAAAGGACTCAGAGAAAATGTCAAGGCCTCACGGAGGAGCTTTTACATAGTTTTACTTTTTTCTCTTCAACATACTCAACAGAGATCTAAAAAATGATTTTTACTGGGTAACAGAAATTTGTACCATCAATAAAGAATTAAAGGACTGATTAGGTTGGTTAATGTAGATTTCAACACGGCTTTTGGCATCTCAGGTCAGCTCATGCGATTTCAAAAGCCGTGTCAAAAGCTGGGTCCCCACATTAAACAGTCTATGCCTCGTGTTTCTCTGGTCTGGTCATATAGATTTTAACACGGCTATTGACATCTCAGGTCCTATTAAGATCCTGTCTATGCCCTGCTGGGTCCCCACACGTGCCCTAATGGATAAAAGCATTCCATATTATGCTTTAATCATTATTTGTTGGCTACATATTGGTTGCCCATTTTGTATCTTTAGCAAATTGATCCTTTGTTAACTAGCTCTCTATTTGTCATCAATTAATTCAAACTTGATTTGTCAGATAAGGGTCTTTTTCTTTAATTTGTCAAGTTAAAAAAATACGATGGGCAAGTTCAACATGATCATTCAAAAACAGTGATTTTGCACCTATCTTAAAAGATAGCAAACAAATTCTAAAAATTCTAAAATTTGTTATCCAAGCACATTTTAATATGAAGATCATGTTGAACGGTTCGGATCTGATTATTTAGACTTTGCAAATAGAGATAATGATGTTGGGGCATGATGGGGCACAAAACCAATGGAGCATTTTAACCCTACTCCTGAAATATTTGTCAAATTATGACTCGTGTTGAAAATAATTGCAAATAATGCCCAATCCAGAATTTTTGCCCCTGATCTTATATTTGAGCTTTTAATAGTACCTAAATATATCATTCCCATTCCATTTTTAAGAAAATTAGAAAGTCTGATGTTATAATCCTCAGGTTTTTCATCACTTCTTCTGCACAGGAACTTCTACAACTGGGTGCAAGAAAGATTGGTATTGTGGGAATACCACCAATTGGTTGTGTACCATCACAGAGGACTCTCCAGGGAGGGTTAGATAGGGGTTGTGCTTCCGATCAGAACGAAGTTGCACAAATTTACAACTCTAGATTGGTCAAGGAGGTTGACAAAATCAAGAAAAGCAACCAGAACATTACCTTGGTCTACATTGATACCTATGGGTTTTTGTTGGATATGATTGAACAACCTACAAAATATGGTAAGATAATCACTGAAGAAATTTACAGTTGCGAATTTCCAAGGCAAAAGATCTCTCGTCGTGTAACCAAGACCTTTTTATTAAAACAAAAAAAAAGCTAAATTAGCAATTTAATTCTAAGGTTTATGACTATTTCTGTAATGCTATGTTTAAACATGTAGGTTTTGAAGTTTCTTACAAAGGTTGCTGTGGCACAGGATTACTTGAAGCATCCTTTTTGTGTAATCCCATGACTTCCACAGTATGTGCAGATGTCTCTAGATACGTATTTTGGGACAGCTTCCATCCCACGGAAAAAGCATATAGTATGCTCGTTGACTACTTGTATGAAAACTACATACATTACCTTGTTAGCTGATCAGAGATTTAAAGCAACTAACAAGAAAACTCATTGCAAGCCATGTAGTGACCTAGAGGGTATTGTGAGTACTATAATTTGTCAGATAAGGGTCTTTTTCTTTAATTGATTTTCTTGAATTCTATTCTTGGGTGCATGCAATATTTGGAAGAACTCATCTGAACAAGCTTTTTGCGTATTCATGAAATTTTTTGGTTCCGTTCTATTAATTAATCTGCACCGTCTTAAATCTTTTCTTATTTTCTAAATCCATCTTCAAAATTCATGAAAAGTTCATTGCATAAATTTAGTTATGTTGATTATATAATTAGTTCAGCTACTAGTCCTCTCTCAACATGCCTAGAACTCAAAAGTGAATTAGAATTCCATCCACTATATATAATCAGCATTCATATTATTGTCTGATATCATATCTTTTGAAGTGGAAATCCTGAACACACAATTGATCATAATGTCAAAAGTACCCACAGATCGAAAAAACAAGCATCAACCTTTGGTTACTGATAAGCACGTCCGATTGTATCCTACCTTACAAGATTGCAGTATTACTGCTTCGGATCTGGTTCTTCATAATTAATTATTTGTATTTTCTCAATATCCAAAATTAAATTAGTGCTTGAGAAATGGACAGGGTCAATTTTTATCACCAAATGCTAAAATCTAAGTGAAAACATGAAATTTGAAAGAGTGAAACTGAGGCATGTACCAAAATATTTGGCATTGACAATGCATCGTATCAGTGAACACTAATCCGAGAATATCCTGAGGCTAATCGAGATCTTCACCTTGTGATCCCGTACGAACCAAAACACTGCGTAGTCTGAGGACAACATGCACACACCAGAGAATCATCCCCACACGGTCGACGAACACCCGGTCTGTCGCACTTTCTTCACTGACACTGAGTAATCTGAGTTGGAACACCCGGTCTGTCGCACTTTCTTCTCCTTCATCTTCACATTTTTGGTTCTTTCTTTACCGTGGAGGGCTGGAGCCTGGAGGCGTCGAGTGAATTCGGATTTCGTAACTCAAAATATGAGTTTAGATCCTAGCCGTCCGATTAGAATCAAGGGCTTAGGGTCAAGGCCAGACTGATATTTTGATCGGACGGTCCGAATACAAATTCAAATTTTGAGTTACTCAAGGGAATGTTGTGTAATCGACTGGGCTTAGCGTACAGCTAAAGAAAAAGGGATTGGGTTTTGTACAAAGTCTCACCCAAACACAAGCTTAAGAGATAAGAGTAGGTCCGATTAGGTTCAATTAGCTCTAGTACCGTACGATTAGTATCAAGATCTATGCGCACAAAAATTGATACAGGCTTGCACGGATTTTGATGCAGAGCACACGAATCTTGATGTAGATCGGATGGTCACAACACCTATCGAACCAAAGTAGATCCGATGGGCATTGAACCAAAGTAGGTCCGATGGGCATCAGACCTACTCTGAATTCCAAACTTAAATATTCAATTTGCATTGAAATTTGTGCAAATATATTTAATTAAAACTTAATAAATTTAAATAGCTTCTTGAATTTTAATGTATGTACAAATTTTAATGTAAATAAGAAGATTTAGATTCGATTTTGGATAAGACTTTGTCAAAAACTGTTTGAAGTCCAACGATAAATTGGGAATAGCCCAAGTAGGCTGGGCTGCCGGAGTGTTCATTTAGGCGAAGGGTCCTCGTATCTTTTTTCCTTTTAGTATTGTTAATTTTATATTTATATTTTTTATGCTTATTCATGATCATTTATCTTTTTTTTTGAAAAATAGACATAAATACCCTTCCATTATATAAAAGAAATCATACAATGACCAAAGGTAAAAAAACAAAAAGAGTGAAAACTACCCAAGATAAACCCAGAGACTGTAATGGTCTCAGCAGCACACTCAACTTCCTTAATCAGATACTGAACTCCAAAACTGACTCATCAATAAGCAATATCAAAGTTTCAGTCGTATTTATTGAACACATCATCGACTCTAGACAAAACACAAGTACATCCATACCTAAAACCCAAAAAAAGAGTCACAGACACCATATCAGTTTAACAACACTAGCATAGAACCATGTTTAAGTGTCATATTACTAAATGAAAACAGCAAAAGGCACTAACAAATGTGCCAACAAGTTCATGGGAACCCCAATTATTACAGAGAAAGTAAGTAGCAAGGCAAAACAGATAGCAAGCAGGCATATAGGAAAAAGACTTGTCAAGCAGTACTGGTACCAGTGGTACAATGGTACCATGAGAGCAATGACAGTTCTTAGTAGGCAAGAGCTGGCAGAGAAGAAATAGATTAAAGGGGCACCATATCCATGTCCTCAGGAATCTAAGACTGTGCAAATTGAATCACATATCTCCTTTTAGTTCCTAACCAATATTCCAACAAGGAACAAATTAGCATAAATATTTGTCTAACTGTAGATACATTTTTATTATCAAAACATATAAAATTTCTTGTTTTCCAGATACATTAGCTGATGACACTTACAACCATTAACATAGTCTCTCTCTTTTTTAGAGGCAAGAACATAGTCAATTGTTGAATGTTTTCTAAAGAAGTCTAATCTCTATAAAAAAAATTTAAAATTTATCCATCCAGAACCAAATATGAGAAGTATAAGAGCATTTAAGAAATAAGTGTAAAGCTGATTCCTCTGCACTGCTACAAAAATAACAGGTTTTATGCCTTTGTCATCTTTTTTTGTCAACACAGTTTTAGTAAGAATTTTATTTTGAAACAACAATCACATAAATATTCTAATTTTCAAAGACACGGGAACATGTCACCACATATCTGCATATTGAATGATCATTTATCTTTTAAATATCTTTTTTACTCGAGTTCGAAATTGAATGTTTTCGAACGTATATATTTACAAATAACACGTGAGAACATAAATTTTGCTTTTGCATTCAGATTAATGTGTTTAGCTTGTGTGTTCAGACTCATGCACTCAGAATTTTTATATTTCGAACTTAATGATATTTGGTGTGTAATAGAATGTGAACGCATGCGTTCAGAAAATAAGCATAGAGTTGTCAAACATTTAATACCTAAAATATTTTTGTTATTCATTTAAAAAAAGAAGAAGGATAGACAAATTAAAATAATAATTCTTGTTATTCACGTTTTGTAAATCAAAATTCTGCCCTCTAAATTTAATTTGTCCATTAATTACTTGTTTCCACACCATTATGCTGTTGAACTTTGATCAGACGTTCAATTGTGAATTATTCGCTATGTGATCTATTTTAAAAAATAAATTATTGATCAATCATTTGGTCCGCTACATGAATTTTAATCATCCAGGAAACGCCAGCGTGCTTTACGATGTGCGCGCACAAATTTGATGCACCTAAAATGTTAAGTTGTATATAGTTCCCGTTTAATTTTGACAAATAAATTAGAACCATCGGTAGAAGAAAATATTAGCAAATTAATAAATTATAAAATTTGAAAACTTTAGGGGTTCGACTAACTTCTTTTACAGCCTGTCTATCTATGTAGGTCAACGGTCGAATTTTATTTCATGCATCTCTCCGATGGATTTCTAAATTCAACTATTACAGTAGTGCTGCTCTATTTATATATAAAATACAATATTAGTAAAAATAAAATCCTATTTATTTAACGATAGATTATCAAACCTCGATCGTTCAATTAATTACAAAATTGTACTTAAAGCGAACTTCCATACATCACGTACGTACTATTGAAGCATATTGAAACAGACTCCAACTGTAGAATCATTAGAAAGGTACGCAAATCTATCTCTAATTAGGGCGAGGTTTCTTTCGAATTAATTAATGTAACCATTTTTTGTTCTGATTAATGCTTACCAAAATGTGGTATGTTCAAAATGGCTACGACTTCGTTTGTTCGTGTAGCATTTCTATTTACAAAGTATTAATCTTCTCAAATCATAAAAAAAATAGTTAAAGCCACTGACCTTCAAAAAACAAATCATAAAAAATAGTTGGAAGGGGCAGGGGCGGAAAGGGGGTGCGTATCCTCTGAGATATCTCAACTTTTACGTGACTGACGTGTACGGTGCCTATTCGGGGATACCGCAGGGGTGCAATATTATTTGTGCTTTGAGATTCATGCAAAACATATTTGAATGGTTGAGATTTTCCAAAAAAAATACTCAAAGTTTGAGATATCTCAGAGCCAACTCGAGTTGGAATGGAATGTTAATTTTGTTAATTTTATGGACTGTTTTTTAATTTGTAGTTATGTCATGTTCTTAAAAGTGTTGCTAATTAATTACTATGTAATTGAAGTAGCGCACATCATATGTTAAAAATTAATTAACCAGGTTTTTTTTTTTAATGGATTGTTATTAATTATGTACTGTTTTCTTAAAAGTATTGTCCAGTATTTCAGTTTTATCACTGAATATATGTGACGAGCTACGAGCTGGCTCGAACTGCTCATGAGTTGAGTTTGAGTTAATTGGCAGCTCGGTTCTTATGAGTTATCTGAGCTCGAACTCGATCAACTCGTTTGCAGCTACAAATTAATTAACCGAAGTTGTTGTACACAGATAGACACACTCATGAAAACAATTAATAATGAAGATGAATGCTAAAAATTGATATGTCCATATCTCATATCTGGTTGCCTTTAGCTTGTAAAAACTCGTGAATGCTAATTAGGCACCGCTGATTGCCTTTAGCAGATACAAACTTAATTTTCTTATTAATACAATTGTTTGTAGGCAGGCACTAGCCACTAACCTTTAACTATAATTGGGCAAAAATTAAATACCTTGCTATCTAGTTGCTATATATCCTTAATATCTGGAGAGTAGATAGCAGTTGAAGCAAGTCCATAATCTTTCATAATAACTGACACATCACATGGTGGTGCAAGACAGAATTAATTAAAGACAAACCCAACATGAAATTTAGGCTGTAGAATGAGGCTATAGTACTATGCTTAGATTGGGGAATTTTTTATTGGTAGAAATTAATGAAAAAGAAGAGAGGGAAATAGAAAGAGTGCATGAGTTGTAATATTGGTAGAAAGACCGGTAAAATTTTTACCGGTCTAAAAAATCAAAAAGTTTGGACCGGTAGGAATTCTACCGGTCCAAACGTAGTTTTTCCTTTTTTTTTTAAATCTGGTGTATAGATGGAGGGAATTCTTATATTATATTTTTAGTAAAATATGAAAAGGTTTTCAAAAAATAAATATAATATTTCTATTATATTTAAATTTTAAGATACTCTATCTATTTTTATAAAACAAATTATATTTTACTAGAAAAAATAAAAGAAAAAAAAACTTTTAGACCGGTAAGAATTTTACCGGTCTTTCTACCAATATTACAACTCATGTACTCTTTCTATTTCCCTCTCTTCTTTTTCATTAATCTCTATCAATAAAAAATTCCCTTTAGATTGGTCTCAATTATATATTTTTTTACTTCTTAGTTTAGACAAGTAAAAATCACTACTTTTGAATAGTCTAAAATTTTTATATCAAATGATTTTGTACCTATTTTAAATATATATATTGTAAAAATGAAATCTGATCTATATGTACATTTTTATATGAAGATTATGTTGAATAATATATATATATATAGGAGGGATCCAATTACACTCTTTTTTTGACACATCTTGACATTGTTTTTTTTATAGGCCAATTTTGCGATTTCAAAATTCAAATAGTCGATCCGAACCGTTGAACATGATCACCGTATTAAAATGTGCTTGGAGATCAAATTTTACATTTTTTTTGAATTTTTTTACTATTTATTAAGATGGTTACAAAATTGCTGTTTTTCAATGGTTTGAAAACAACGATTTTGTAACCATCTTAATAAATAGTAAAAAAATTCAAAAAAAATGTAAAATTTGATCTCCAAGCACATTTTAATATATCCATCATGTTGAACGGTTTGGATCGACTATTTGGACTTTGAAAATGATAGGTGTCAAAGTGTGTCAAAAAAAATGGTGTAATCCGATCCCTTCTCATATATATATATATAGAGAGAGAGAGAGAGAGAGAGAGAGAGAGAGATGGACTTATCTTGGTAGCCGCTACCAAGTATTTTTCAAAAAAAGAGAGAGAGAGATGGACTTAGCTAAGCCATGGAGTAAAACGACTTGGTGCTCCACGCCTCATTATTTTCATTTTGAAAATCCAAACTACCGATCCGAACCGCTCAACATGATCTCCATATTGAAATGTGCTTGGAGACCAAATTTACATTTTTTGGAATTTTTTTACTATTTATTAAGCCACTTTGAAAATCGCTGATCCATTGGTCCAGAAATTTTTACTGTTTTGCTACTGTTCATCCGGATCAGCGATTTTCAAAGTGGCTTAATAAATAGTAAAAAAATTCCAAAAAATGTAAAATTTGGTCTCCAAGCACATTTCAATATGGAGATCATGTTGAGCGGTTCGGATCGGTAGTTTGAATTTTCAAAATGAAAATAATGAGACGTGGAGCACCAAGTCGTTTTACTTCATAACTTAGCTAAGCCCAGCTCTATATATATATATATATCGATTGTTTGGAATTTACAAATAAAGATGTTAATGACTTTAACATAAAATAAAAAAGAAAGATGTTAATTAATTAAGTAATTAATATGCGCTAGCTGTACATAATATTTGCAAATGGTACCCTCACTCTTAGGTTGTTTAATAGAGGCCTGCCGGGGGTCTGAAACTGAGAGGATTTGGTCAAATGTGTACAAGGCTACAAGGCCAAGTGAATGAAGTACACTTGTCAATTTTCTATTGGAAGTTGGTCTGATTTTCCCTTAATCCGTACATTATACAGGAATGAATACACCACTTTAACAGAGCTCAACCTACCAAAATTTACTATTAGTAAAGACCTTAGTACGGATGGCAGGTCGAGTGTAGATCAATTCTTCCTTTAATTCTATATATGTTTACTTTGGTTCAGATGCTTATGTATGCTTGCTTGCTTTGACATCATTATATAGCAATAGCAACCCCCCTGTTTCACTAAACTTGCGCAACAAAATCTAGCTAGCTGAAGCAATGAAGCTCTTGACCGCTTCTCTTGCATTCTCCCTCCTTTTATGTTCCATTCAACATGGCTGTCATGCCCGAACCAAAGGCCAGAGCGTGAGAAAGACCGCGACCAAGCCGTTGGCTCCGGCTTTGATCACATTTGGTGACTCGATCATCGACCCGGGCAACAATAATGTGCAGTCAACTATCATCAAGTGCAATTTCCCTCCGTATGGTAGGGATTTTGTTACGCATAGACCGACTGGGAGGTTTTGCAATGGAAGGATCCCTACAGATTTTATAGGTATGTGTGTGCGAGTGAGTTTGTGTGTGTTAGCCCAAGCGCTAGCTCGTGTGCGTGTAGGAGGATATATAGCATTAAATCTCAAACTATAATAATAATACAGACAAGATTAACAGGCTTGATATATCATGCATGTGTTCTTAATTTATAACATGTTCTTGGCATCCCACAATGTCACAATAGAAATATATATTGTGTAATAATTAATGAATGAGTTAATATATACTTGCTGAGCAGTGAGCACCATGGGTTTTTGTACCGGATAGACAACAGTGACTGAAAAAGACTTGTATCTCGAAAGGACCGAAATATATATATAAATCTGAAGTATATATATATAATGATTACATAAGAAGGATTAAAACTGCAAAAATATGTATTTTCTCTTATGCTTCCTTTTTGTTAAGGAAATGACCCTAGAGAATATATAACACTTACGCCTGTACACACATTTGTTCAATGGTATATATATTTCACCAAATCTGTGTGGTTTAACTTTAATGTATCTATTTGCAAAGGATTGGAAAAAAAAAAAAATTATAATGTATCTATTTGCAGCATCTAAGCTTGGAATCAAGGACCTATTGCCGGCATACCTCGGCACTAATCTCACCAATCAAGACCTACTCACCGGCGTAAGCTTTGCATGTGGTGGGACAGGATTTGATCTTCTGACTGCTCAAGTAGCGGTAAACAAAAAATGAATTACTGTTTTGCAAAAATACCCTTTATTTTCTCATATACAAATAACAAGGAGTTAGAATACCAGTTAGTAAACTTACTAAGCATTATGAAAAATATTCATTATAATACTGACAAGAGAAGGTGCTTTAATCTTTGTACATATTTTGTTACAAACCTATGATACATGACCCTTAATCTTTGTAAACTTACTGTTTCAAATTTTAGGGAGTGTTGTCAATGCCGGAGCAGCTACAGAAGTTCAAGGAATACCAAGGGAAGGTGAGAACCATTCTAGGGGAGAAAAAGGCCGCAAAATTATTCTCGCAGAGCGTATACGGAATAATTGCCGGAAGTGATGACGTGGCGAATACATACTTCACTACCCCTTTTCGTAGTGCCCAATATGACTACTCTTCATATGCTGATTTGATGTTGAAGGGTGCTTCTAGTTTTGTTGAGGTATCAAATTAAATTATTTTGCAATTATTTGGAATCAACCATTGGGCAAGTGTCTGCATGCATATGGACCACAACAAAAATATATATAAGCACATTTTGGTCAGGGACTTTACGGTAAAAACGGCGAAATAAAATGAACCAATGACAATAAAGGCAAGCATCCAATTGGTGCTTGCATCTGTATTTGTACTTTTTTTTCAGAGCTAGACACTGTTAGGAGCATTCATGCTTCAACATTTCAAAACATGCTAAATTAATTAGCCAGTGCCTCGATTGCATCAGCATACAAGGAACGTTACAGCACTAAAATTTGGCAATGCTGTACTCAGTTAGTCAGTTAATAGGTATCTATCAAGATCAAAATAGGGAGCATTATGCATGCCTATAACTTAATTTCTGATTTTATTTTAAAGTCTACACTATGAGCAAAGAAATGACATAGTACAAGTCAAACAAAATTAAGTTCATCAAAAATATTTCCACTGAGGAAATTAATATAGGAGTAATGACACAATTGCTAGCTTGAACCATGCATGATGTTAGGTATACTGATGCTCCAAGCCCCTCTCTAAACCAAATGGGCTATACAAAAACCAAGCCGTTGATGGTAATACAAGATCAAATTTTAGAATCGTGAAATTTTTTCATCAAGTCCACAGTTTAGTAATAAGAAAATGCTAAAGTTGAATGATGGCAATAAAACTCCTTCGATTTGAAGGATCTAATCAGTTACATAGGTTTGTCTTCTTCTTTTTTTCTGAAGTAGCAGTAGCAATGGCTTGCTAAATTTCATATTAGGAATTTAATGTTGTGGAAGTATCTATAAATGAAATTTCAAAACATACTAGTATTAATTGAAGGCAATTAAGGCAGTTAGATGATTATTTCATTACCTTAATCAGTGTACTTGCTCTTTATTTTCTAAACTATTGGAAAAAAAATTATTACAGTAATTGAATCATTGCAGTTTAGCTGAAATAACGAATCCCATTATAGTACTTGTATTATTTTATCCATCGATCGTTCCTTTGAGTTGCACAAAATCCAATTTTAGCCACAGTATCAATCAATGTTTCTTTCAAACAATCGTTTGGCTTCTTTTGTTTTCTTTGGTCCCAGAACATAGGGATAGCAAGATCAATTTAGTAGACAGATCGATGGACCCACAGGATTTTCTCCAAAAAAGAAAAAAAAAATACAAATCAATATATGGACAAGGTGTCAGATCAAATGGCAAGGGCTCATAATTAATGGAGGGGGTTGGGACGCCATGCTTTTCAATAAATACCACAGAGGTCAATAATATTAAAATAAAGTCCTGGAAGCATATGCCAATAGATACACTGATACACATTTAGTAGGAGAGTTGGATGCTTTTGGGACATGAAAGACTGCTATGCATGAGAAAGGTGCCCAGCATTAAATTTCAGGGACCAGCTAAAACATCACTAGGGAAATGATTTATTTTGGGTTGGATTGATTAGATTTGAAACTTAATTTTGTTCTGCTTCTATGGTCATGGTCATATCACATCAACAGAGCCTAGGTTCTCTGTTCTTTTACTTTGTTATGAACAACAAGGCTCAACTGTTCAAGCTATCACATTTTGGTTATGAGTTCTGGGCTCTTATGTTTAATTAGTTTAAGTTGGTTCTTTGTAGATTCATTTTAGGGGCCATTATAGGTTAAAGGATCTATAGATTTATAAAAGTACAGGGGGTTCTTCTTCAAACAAAAAATAAAATATAAAATATAAACAAGTACAGATTCCCAAACGGATTAACAGTCATCCAAACTTTGCTTTAAACTTGTTCTAGCAGATGAATAGAGACTTCAGGCACTAAAGTCAATTACCAGAAAAGCTTTAGTTCAATCTGTGCTCACTCCAATTTCATGCTAAAACTTTGGTCTCTTTATATATTTCTTCAATAGCAACTCATTCAACTGGGAGCCAGAAAGATCGTCATTGTGGGAGTCCCGCCAATCGGGTGTGTACCTTCACAGAGAACCCTGGCCGGAGGCATATTGAGGGACTGTGCATCGGGTCACAATGCAGTCGCGCGCTTGTATAATTCCAGATTGGCAAAGGAGGTAGAGAATATCAGCAAAAAGCACCAAAATGTCAACTTGATCTATGCAGATATCTATGATTTCTTGTATGATATGATTGCACATCCTACCAAATACGGTAAGCATATTGCACTAAAAAATAATTGAAGTTAGACAAATATTTTACAATTAATTTCTTTGCTCATTTTAACTAATAAAGAAAATATGATTCCCAAAGGTACAATTAATTTGTTGTGCAAGGTTTAAGATGTTTCAAACATGTAGGTTTTGAAGTTTCCAACGTGGGTTGCTGCGGCACAGGATTACTGGAGGTATCCGTTTTGTGCAACCCCTTGACTCCTACGATTTGTGGAAATGTCTCTAATCATGTATTTTGGGATAGCTACCATCCCACAGAAAAAGCATACAGCATACTAGCCGAGTACCTTTTCCAGAAGTTAATCCCTTATCTTGGTGTTTAATTAGTTATCAGCATCTGAATGTTGTCATGTGTTATGTATGGTAACTGGTAAGTTAAGTAATTGAGCATTTTTCTTTCTTCACTCATTTCATTCTTAATTTTCTATTTTTGGTGCAAGGGTTAGCCTAATTTATGTAAGGTAGAATTGATGTAGGAGTTCATTTTATTAATTATAAGTTATTTTGTTAGACTCGTTCATTTTCTATTACAAATCTACTGAACCGATTATATCTCCTTTGCTTTTCTAATTTCATCTTCAAAGCTTCAGAAATGAAATGAATTGTGTGCATGCATTGATTTGCTTGACCAACCACTCTCCAGCAATTATGTAGGAATTATGAGTGCCTTGATGCTCCCAACACACATCATAAGCATTTATGTCACGTAGATATCATGCCTCCAGCATTTTAAACTCAAGTACTAACGCACATATTCAAAAGTTTGTTGTTGGCAAGTAGGCAACGCTACAAGTACAGTTATTGCGTCAAATTTAACAGAAAAAAAAATCAATGAATAGTGAAGCTTACGGTCCCAGAGCTTCAAGTTTGGACACAACTTTTTTCTTATGTTTGTCAGAGTGTGGGCACACAATATTTTAATTGTGATTTGGGGATGGTTGGTGCCATTAATGCTATGAATAAAGTTAACAGGTCTAAAGAGAGAGATAATCATAAGCCAAGTTGTTGAGCGATAACCATGGATGAGCTAATCAATAAAATATAAGAGGCTTGACCCCTACCTTATTTTCAAAATAAAAAAAAAATGGACAAGATCAGGGACGGAGCCAAACTTTCAAGCTATGAAGGTCAAACACACATTAGTGATCAATTCTATTACAGTATCCATAGTATCCATAATATGTTACTCTGAAGTCTAAACTATATAACAAAATCATGTCTAAGCACGGAATTTTGAAAGTAAATGGTAGTCAGTTGACCCCCATTCATCCTTAGCCTCTGGATGAGCTAGTGGTGGTACAAGAGCAATCAAATATAAATAATTTAAATCGGCCTAAGTTAGAATAACCATAAAATCAAACACCACCTTAGTTCTTACTCTCAACGTGGTCATCCAAATACCTTCTTTTTTTTTTAATTCAGGAGAATGAAAAGGTAAAGTGGATCCAACGGAAAAACACCTACATGAAAATTTTCTACAAATTATAAGTTCAAATTTATTTTGTCGGTAAATAGTGATTTTGGTTTACATTTTGATATAAATATCATGTTGAACTGTTAGGATCAACTGTTTAAACTTTAAAAACAGAAATAGAGATGTGGAATATGGTTGAGATACAAAATTAATAATGCATTACTCATTATATTATATGCGAAGGATTTAAAGATTTGTAAATCTGATATGTAGATAATAAATACGAACAACTTTTAGTTCGCAGACAATAAACGTGAATTTATATATATAATTTTGAATTTCTTTTTTCTTATTTTTTATTTTTATATTAACGTGTTAAAAAAAGTTTCCAAATACTCTCCCTTGAACCTGGCTTTCCTATGTTAAAAAAAAAAAAAAAATTCATAACTCCTAACTATTTGGATTGGTTTAATTGAATTTATGTTTTTTTTATTCAATCAAAATTTGAACTATCATATTCAGTTCAAATTGGACGCCCTTCTAAAGTTCTTCTCCTGTGTTGTATTAATTGCTTAAAACACATCAGCAAACCTATTTCTTGTTCAAGACAGAAAATTATTCGCCTCTTTATTTACCGTCATTTTTATTCATATCCAAAGTTAATTAGAAATTAATAAAAATACCCAAGTCTGTTGGGAATTATTAAAAATGTCCATACTGGCCATTTTCTGGCCGGTTTTTATTTTTTTAGTACCGGCCAGAAAATGGCTGGTACCTTCCCTGTTTTTTTTTTATAGAGACAAATAGCTAAAATGCTAAAATATTACACTAAAAAATCAATTTTTCTTAATATTTGTTAGATTACTTTTTTGATATATAATTAGCATATTTATACTAAAATACGCTAAATTACTTGAAATTATGTTAATTTACGCTGAATTACACTAAATTACGCTAAATTATAATAATTATGTAAAATTATGCTAAAATAGGGTAAATTACGCTAAATTACATATGAATAGGGTTGATTTTGTGCCATCTTTCATAAATCATAAAAAATAGTAAAAAAGTTCCAAAAATAATAAAAATTGGTATTCTACAAGTTCATTACATAACTAATTTACTGAGCTACGTAGATTGAACAATAGAAATAAAAATCTTAATCGAAAACTTCAACTGAAGTTTTGAGGCTCTTCTCTTTGTTTTTTGGCAATTCTGAATTTCAAAATTTGACATCACAGGCACTGACGCATGCGTATTTTCGCAAGCTTTCTGAAAAGTGGTCATTTGCTGAAATCGGACACTCAAGCGTTGTTTTATGGCCGTTTGAAGTTTTATCGTCGTTTTTCACTTTCTCAGTAAAGATATCATCTCTATTCATACGAAATTTAGCGTAATTTAATTTTAGCATAATTTAACATAATTATTGTAATTTAGCTTAATTTAGTGTAATTCAGCGTAATTTAACATAATTTCCAAGTAATTTAGCGTATTTTAGTATAAATATGTTAATTATATATCAAAAAAAATAATCTAACAAAGAGCTGGGCTATGGTGAGTTGCGAAGTAAGATGTCATTTTTACTTCACGCTCATATTTTTATTTTGAAAATCCAAACGACCGATCCGAACCGCTCAACATGTTCTCCATATTGAAATGTGCTTGGAGACCAAATTTTATATTTTTTGGAATTTTTTTACTATTTATTAAGCCACTTTGAAAATTGCTGATCGAATGGTTCAGAATTTTTTACTGTTTTTTACTGTTCACCCGGATCTGAGATTTTCAAAGTGGCTTAATAAATAGTAAAAAAATTCCAAAAAATATAAAATTTGGTCTCCAAGCACATTTCAATATGGAGAACATGTTGAGCGGTTCGGATCGGTCGTTTGGATTTTCAAAATGGAGTATGAGCGTGAAGTAAAACGACGTTTTACTTCACAACTCACCATAGTCAATCTCTATTTAAAAAAAATTGATTTTTTAGTGTTATATTTCAGCATTTTAGCTATTTGTCTTAAAAAAAAAGAGAAGGAAAGATACCGGCCAAAAAATGACCGGTACCTTATTTAAATAGAAAATCGGTCATTTTCTGACCATTATGGATATTTTTAATAAAACCGTCTGAGCATATTTATTAATTTCTAATAAACTTTGGATATAATAAAAATGACGGCCTCACCTCCAAATTAAATATTATCATAAACAATGAAAACTTCTATAAAGATTCACACATGGATAATTTATTATAAATTAGCCAAAAAATTAGCCAAATTGTGACACTCTTCACTCATCACGCCATGTTCGAACGGATAGAGATCAATCCAATTAGGTTAAAACTAGAAATGAAAACTCGCACAAAACTTCGTCCGCATGAAATTAGTCTATGCAGTATGCGGACGGTCCGCATATTAAATATTTTATTTATTAAAAAAATTCGAATTCGTTTGAATCCAAATAATATTATTAATTGAAGCGAATCGGATATCCAGTAATAACCGAAATCCAATCCAAATTCGAACCCGGACGGAGTCCAAATGAGTAGTTCACAGCTTCTTTTATAGAGTAGGGAGCACTGTTTTTCTTTTGTTTAGGTGTTGTGGGACTAAAAAATAAAAAGTTCTTTCCGGAGCACTGCTTTTCTTTTCTGTTTTTCGCTGGACCATTATCCCACGCCATCATGCTACCATCTCTAAATTATGTTGGGCTTGGGTCGAAGGATTTATTATTTTATTATCAAAGATTCAAAAAATGTTGGGCCTTTATATAAGAAATGTTGAGCATGGTACTTGGGCCAACGGAATTAAGGTGAAATTTAGGGATTTAGGATACTCAGAGCATCTACATCCCTGAAACTCTTAGAGTTTCTAATCTGATGTGGCAGTTGCTAAACCAGTTTCAGAGATGTAGATGAATTTCTTATTTAGCAACTTTGCTCAATAATTTCTAAATAAGAAATCGTTTATAAACTGTGACGTGGCGAAATGATTCGCTGAGATTTTTTTTCTCTTGCAGATATATCTTAATAAGAAATTTTATAAGCTGTGACGTGGCAATTAAGAAACTCTAATTTTAGTTTCAGAGATGTGGAGGCTTAAAAATTAAGAGAGGTTTAATTTCTAAAAAACAGTTAACAGTTATTTAGAAACTCTAATAGTTTCAGGGATGTAGATGCTCTCATATTTGTTCATAACTGTGTTCTTTGATATTTTTACCAAAGTTTTTTCATTATTTTATAAATTTTTATTATTTTATTACTATTTATTTAATTACATCATGATAAAACCGCATATATAAGTCCGCATGAAAATCTGCATATGCAGCCGTATACCGTATATGCGGTAGCCTTCCGCATACCGCATAAAAACCGCATTTTAAAACACTGCTTTTTCCTCTTGCTCGCTCGCTCTTGTCTCCATTTCCCTTTTTTTCTATTGTCAGATTCAACTAATTAGTGACAGTATTACACTGAAGGAATTAAAGTTCGACTATCTAATCGAAGACAAACATTTACAAACCAAATTGCTCAATTCAGCTTTTGTTGGCACAGGATTAATGGAGGTGGCCATTTTGTGCAACCCAATTACTTGTATGGTTTGTGCAGTATTTTGGGACAGCTACCAGCTACCATCCCTCAGAGAAAGCATACAGTATAATGGCTGACGACCTGTATAAAAGGTACCTACTACCTAGCTCACAAACTAATATTACTTGCATGGATGCCGTCCCATATTGTTTTTGGTGACTGGTAACTGGTAACTGCTGCAAGTTTGAAATTCTTTTTTTCTTTTTCATAGACCTTAATTTGATTTTTCATATTCCAAAGGTTGGCCTAATTCATGTAAAGTATTATTGTTCGACTCTTATGTTTTATGTACCAAAACTATTGCATGATTTGAAATCTCTTTCTTGTTTCTTATCCCATCATTGAAGCTCGAGAAAGAAAATTCAATCGCTTAGATTTAGTTGTGTGCATCAACTGATTTGCTCCACTAACTACCCTCCACCAACTATAGCAGTCAAAAATGTCACAACCCACCCAACCAATATACATCACAAGCATTTATTTCATCTGAATATGTCATGTACATTTTATGACTTCAAGCCTCTTAACCGGAAGTAATAGCCCCCAGACTCAAAGCTTTGAATTAGGCAACCCTACAAGTAGAGTTATTGTGTCAAATAACAGAAGAAATCAGTGAAGGAAGCATTTTCTCAGGTAAGAAGTTGTGGGCAGTATCATGTGGTACAAACAGGGGCGGAGGTAAGGAAGAGCAATGGGGATCAACGGACTCCCATTTTTTTTAAATTTGTTTTTATTTATGTGTGATTTTCTATGTAATTTAGTGTAAAATGTCATGGTATTGTTAAATTGACTCCATTTTTTGTGAGAAAAATTTATATGATTGACCCCCATTTGTGTTTGACTCTCATAGTTCGAAAGTCTGACTCCGCCCCTGGGTACAAACTTGCGCTATCAGCGCATCAAGTGTGGAGACACATAACTGTTTCATATGTTCGCTAGAGTATATGCACACATGAGTTGAATTAGTGATCAGGGCAAGGCTGGTCTAATTAGAGAATCTGGGAACCATAAATGTCACAAATAAAGTCAACAGAAGGAGGTCTAATTAGAGAATCTGGGAATGTACCAAGTTTCTTGGCATTAACAATGCTTGGAGAAGCCGGTGGAGGGACAGAGTTCTCATCTAAGAATGGTTCGACTTGATTTGAGTTAGCCCAAACAGGATATCCCTTGATCTTACCCTGTCATCAAAAAATAAATGTGAAATCAGACTTCCAACGAAGGAGAAAATGGATTTTACACATACTAGGTATTGTTTTTACTTACAAGTACATTCAGAGCAGCAAGTGTAGCCATTCCCTCCCGTGTCCACTGGAAAGTACATATTGATTATGAAAATTGCTCTAATACATCTTGGTGAATGGTTAATATTTATTTGATCTGATGGTTATTTTTTTTTAGAGGTTCTTAAAATTAACTGACAAGGATAGAAAAGTAAGTTTGTCATAGTCCAAATTTATTAGTGAATACTTTCTTACTTAAATGGGAAGTTGTCTTAAAAGCAAAGCAAATATTTCATATTTACCCTTGTTTGATCGGACGGTTCAAATTGACTACTAAATTTTCACTAATAAAACATGGTGCACTGGAGTATTACTATTATAGTCACATATCATTACATGTGTGCATCTATGCTTTTTCCAACTTAAATATCAAAATGTTTAAATTGTAAACGATAAAAAAGATTACCTTGGAAGCAGATGCAATGTGAGGAACAACTACAGCATTTTTCATTTCAGCCAGTCCCGGCTTCATGTAAGGCTCATCCTGATCAAGTAACATATAATTAAAATTCATTTCAGACTAAAGAGAAATTTCAACTTCTAACACCTATTAACTTTGCAAGAGTCTAGGATTTCATTTTATGGGACTTCTGCTATGATACCATGTGAAACTGTTATTTTATCTGAAACTGAAGATAATGTATAAAAATCCTATTTATTGTGTTTTTTTATACTCTGCATAAAGAAAATAAAAGAGTTACCTCAAAAACATCAAGGCCAACACGAAACATAGGGTTTACTCGGAGATGCTCCACTAGGTCTACTTCGTTTATTACTGGGCCTCGGCTACAATTCACAAGTACTGCTTCCTGTAAAGAAGCAGAATAGCCTCTTAATGTTTGGAGCAAGGTAATATGATTTATTTGTCCTTCTATTTTAAGTGGTTTTTACCTTCTTCATGATAGCTAGCCTCTCCTTGTTTATCAGATGGTATGTAGTTTTGTCCAATATAGGGTGCAGGCTAATCTGTCAAACAGTACAAAACAAATTGTATCAATCAAATAACTGCTATAGCCTCGCAAAAGCTAAACATTTTGGTAAAGGCCTTCAATTTGCTTAATTCCAATCATGGAGGCCTTCAACAAATAAAAACTTGTTCTGCGATGAGAGCTAAGATGAGGATTGCTTGTCTACACTCATCTTCCAAAAAATAATGTTGATGAATTATAATTCCCAAATATTATTTCAATAGAGTACATCCCGTAGTCCATCACCTTTTATGCTCACCCCTTTCCACCCACAAATCGGTTAATAATAGTTTACTATCTGTCAAATGGAACTTCATAATTGTTCAGTTATATATTAAAAGAAACTGTTGTACAAATTTATGTAGATATTATATATTTTTATGGAACTTCATAATTGTTCAGTTATATATTAAAAGAAACTGTTGTACAAATTTATGTAAGATATTATATATTTTTATTTTTAACAATTATATATATATTTACTTAACAGATAGATAACTATTATTAACAAATAAGGTGGACATTAAAGAGGTGGACGCATAAGGTTTTCCTTGCAGTTAGTATAAATGTCAAAAGCTAACCACATCAGCCTCTCTAAGTACATCCTCCATAGTGGCTGCTCTTTTCCATGTAACTGGCTGCTCGCCATTTGCTTTCAGAAATTGTCCATAAGCTATGATAGGAAAAATATCTTCTATTACAGAAAAATTTAAAGGATTGAAGACATAATATGAGAAGGAAAAAAAAAAAAAAAGCATGCCTGTGACAAACTTCTCAAGTCTTGTGGATTGATACAAGTCATAGTAAATGAGATTCATCTTGAAACCCTCAACCTACATTTATATTACAGAAAGATGGACATGTCATTTCAAATAACCAAGTTTAATTTGACCAAAATACCCTTATAATTACAAACAGTTAAGAATTTAAGATTACTTGACTGAAAATCTAATTCAACAGAAATTAGATAGTACCATCATCCTAGCATAGGCTGATCCAATACGGCCAGCTCCAATCACTCCAACTGTCTGCCCCTTGAGAAGATTTCCAACAAACCTGTTGAATCAATCATCAAAAGCTGGTATTGTATTTGCAATGTTCTTTTAAACCATTAAAGGCATATATAGCAAAGCACCCTTCTTAAAAATAAAGAAAATACAAATAAAAAAAAATAGATATGCATACAAATTAGGAAGCCATCCATCATAGAGTCCAGCACGCATAAACTGATCAGCTTCAACTATTCTTCTGGCAGCTGACAGGGAAAGTGAAGCCGCTAGCTCTGCAGTTGTCTCTGTAAGAACTCCCTATGTACCAAACAAGTTAATTCTTAAATTTGAATATTATCCACAAGATTGAATCCAATAGTTGAGAGAAAAATGAAAGAAATGATTTCACATACCGGAGTATTTCCAACTGCAATACCATACTTGGTAGCCGCATCCACGTCAACATTATTATAACCAACTGCCATGTTACTGAAGGCAGTCCCACCTGCCTTTTTCAAAGCAGAGAACAGAACCTCTCCCCAATCTTCAGTCAGCTGGATACATTTCATTCAGGCATTTAATCATACACATCTCATGCTAACATGCTATAACCAAAATTACAATGCAACGATGGCAGTACGAGATGAAAACGCATACCTGTCCAATTACACCGTCACATTTAGTGCCAATAAGTGCGAGGATATCCTCCACAGAGAGAATAGTTTTCTTCTCGGTACAGATCTCGACACGACAATCTTGATCAGTTAGAAGCTTGATCCAACGGGTGCCAGGCATGGGCTTTGTGCTGATCACTCTATACTTGCCGCTCGGATTCCACACTTCTATCGATATGGGCTTGGCCATTTTCTTGAAATGATAAGTGATGGTGGATTGGTGGGAAGTAGAGAGGAGACTGTTAAGGTATGAATATAGTGGAGGCAATTCTATCGGGTTGGTGTGTTATGAGGCTAGAAAATCAAAAGTGGGGGATAAGAATAGATCATAAGAGAAAGAGAGAAGTGGCCCGGAGCGTTGGAGGGAATCAACGGTCGCTGCGCGCCTTGGCGCCTAGCAGCTAGCGCTCTCGATCCAAAGTCTTGAAACCCAAACCAAAGCGGGATAAGGACCACGAATGCAAGATAAGACATTCTTTCTTTTGCTTTTCTTTTGCCACCTGACTCTCACTTTTAGGCCGTGCTCAGGACTCTCACCTGACTTTCTCTTTTATGCACACAATATTTATTTGTAGGGGGAATTTCACGTATATCCCTCAAAAACTTCAAAATTACGTATTTCCCCCTCTAAAGTTTGAAATTACATCTTTTCCTCTCTAAACTTCAAATACTCACAAATTTACCCGTTTTATTGTTTTTTATATCAATACTCATTCTAAATTTATAAAATACCAATTTTACCCTTTATTAAAAACATATAAAGCCATCAGACTCAAATTTGAATCTGAACAGTTCATTTACTGTCCGAACTGCTTTTAGATCTGTTAGCGCAAGATTTGTACAAATCTTGATGCAAACACACATGCATATTGAAGCAACATGCACAAATCTTAATGCAATGTGTGCGAATTGGAATTGCTTTAAGATCCGTGCATGCTACATCAACACAGATATTGAAGTGATGCGCACAGATCTTAATGCAATGTGCACGGATCGGACGATAGAGAAACTCCTTATACTTAAATTTGAGTTTGATAGGCTTTTATATGTTTTTAATAAAGGGTAAAATGGGTATTTTAAAATTTTAGAATGAGTTTTAATATAAAAGACAATAAAATGAGTAAATCTGTGAATTTTTGAAGTTTGAAGGGGGGAATACGTAATTTCAAAGTTTAGAGGGTGAAAATACGTAATTTTGAAGTTTTTGAGGGGTATACATGAAATTCCCCCTTATTTGTAATTCTTAGTACGTGTCTATACGACACAACATATATGTGTGTATGATTGCCGTATTAGCACAACATATGTTAACACAATATTTGTAATTCTCACGCAGGAAATCAATGCATTCATCATGTGATGATTGCCGAGTCCGTATCCTCTGATATATCTCAAACTTTGAGTTAAATTAAAACCGGGCCAATTTCTATTCGGTGTCAGTTTGGAATGGAGGGAGCCAGTTTTTAAGTGCTTTGACATTTGTGCAGTTAGGATTTGAATGGTTCAGATTTTGCACAGATCCACTCAAAATTTGAGATAACGAAACCATCGCTATACGGTGCAGATAACTAATTGTAGCACAAGTGTTGGTATAATCCATGATCACTGGTGTGACCAGTCCAGAATATTTATCGAGGGGTTACAAGTCAATCTGTTGGTATACGAGGATTCCTTCAAGTTTACAGCCGCTTGATCGAACCAGTGTTGTAAATAACTGTATGTGCTCGTCGAACGGACGGAGTATTACCAAGTAAATAATGTGTATGCTGCCAATTAATCATTTTTGTTAAAATAATGTGTATATATTCATAATTTATTAAAAAAAAAATTATTTAACTCGTCAAACTTATCAAATAAATTTAATTTAACTTAGTTATATTATTATAACATGACATTACACTTATTTCTTCTTAACAACACATATACACTTAACATGTGTAAGTAACACATTTATTTAATATAAAAATAAATTCGAAAATTAAGCTTTTTCAAATACTAATAACATATTATTTGAAAGAAATCAAACATTTAGGGGTGAAAAAGGAGCGGATTCGGAGCGGATAATGCTGATATCATATCCGTATCCGTCTTTCAATGAGCAAATATGAATACGGATACGGGTAGCAAACGGATATCAAAATTCAAAACCAAATCCGTCTTAAACAGATATGGATACGGAGCGGATAATTTACGAATACGGATACGAAATGATATAATTGTCGGATAATTTAATTAACAAAATTCAAATATGAAAATAATTTAACTTTAAGATACAAATACTAATTAACAAAATTCAAATATGAAAATGAATGAATAACTTGAGTTTATTTAAATTTATAATTTAAATTTATGGAAAAATCAAAGATATAATAATATATATAGCAGCAACTGCCTTTTCGTTTAAAAATAAATAAACAATATCTAACTGCCAAATAGGAGAGAGAATCTTCCATTAGTGGAAACTAGGGGTGTTCAACCGGTCGGTTCGGGTCAAACGGAACTCTTTTTGCCGAACCGCGGTTTGAACTAAATTTTGAAAATCCAACCGAACCGACCGAATTAAATTCCAAACTGATCTAAAACCAAACCAATTAAACCGATTTAAACTTCGGTGTTTGGTTGAACCGAATACAAACATTTCAAGTTACAAATAAATATTTCAAAACCGGTTGGTTCGGTTCAAACTGATTTGGATAACATTTTTTATAACTACATAAGCCGGTTTTTGATAAACCGATCCATTATAAACCACACAAAATAAACCGATCTATTATAAACCGATCAATTTTTTATTAAGCCGGTTGGTTCGGTTCAAACCGATTTAGAGATTCCAAAACTGAACTGAACCATTTAAACCGAACTTCTTCAAAAACTAAACCGAACCGAACCATTTAAACCGAACAACCGATCCAACCAAAATTTACCGGTTCGGTTTAAAACCGAATAAACCGATCCATTTGAACACCCCTAGTGGAAATTGGAAAGGACTCCAAGCTAGCCAAGACTTGCTCGAAGAATGAGCCTCATAAAGCAGAGAAAAGGAGCGCTAGCTAGGTCTGTTGTCCGGATGGTTCAGATATGGTGTTAGTCCCACAACCAAAAAGGAAAAAAATATAGATAGTATATAAGTCTTTCCGACTTGAAAGAGTTCCATTGTGAAATAGAGGAGATAGAATAGGTTAGAAGATGCGATCCGAATACATTTTAATATCCGATCCGTTTAGTCATCTCTATTCGTATCCGGTAAAATTCAAATCCATCTTTTTCTCGATAACCCGGATCCGTTTTCACCCCTACAAACATTCCAACATAAAATTACTAAATTTATTTATAATAACAACTAAATTTTATATATAAACATATCATAATTGAAAAAATTATATTAGCAAGTAAGAAAAATATATGCTATATAAATAATAGAAGAATTAATCAGTTTCAAAATAAATAAGAAGGAAAATCATATATAAAAAATATTAGATGTATATCCAAGTACAAATAGGAGTAGAACTAGGGTGCTCCTAAGCTCACCAAGCCCTTCCGTGAGCGCGACTCTAAAACCTATCGAATTGACTTCAAACGACATTTCCAAACCGTTAGATGTTCAATCTATATTAAAATGTGTTTGGAGACCAAATTTTACATTTTTTGAGATTTTTTTACTATTTATTAAGATGGTTTGAAAATCGCTGTTTTCCAATGGTGCATAATTTAATAAAAACAGCGATTTTCAAACCATCTTAATAAATAGTAAAAAAATTCCAAAAAATGTAAAATTTGGTCTCCAAGCATTTTAATATAGATTGAACATCTAACGGTTTGAAAATGTCGTTTGAAGTCAATTCGATAGGTTTTAGAGTCGCGCTCACGAAAAGCTTGGTGAGCTTAGGAGCACCCTAGTTCTGCTCGTACAAATAGAACTACAATATAGAATTTATAAAACTTATTATCACACACAGTCACTGAAAAAAAAATAACATGAAAATAAATATTCACTAGAATAAACAGAAATAAACAAGAATAAACAGAAATAAACGGATGATTAAACGGAAATAAACAGAATAATTAGGAATAATCAACCAATTAATAAAAAAATCCGTTAACAGATCTTCGATTAGTGTATTCGTAACAGTTTGACCATTGTTAACGATTAAACGAGCATTTAATCGGCTGTTATGGCCGTTTTTTACACCACTGCATGGAACTACAAACGAACAGATGGAGCTGGCTAAACGCTTTTAGATTCTTCTAAGATACATGATCAGTTTCCTCTGGAAAGATTGAAAGATCAAAGCAGCACAACACAATTTTTATCTCACTCAAATCAGGATTTCTGATGGTCGCTAAAGAAAATTCAAAACTTTTACCCGTGGATTTGCAATAATTTTGGGAAGTAATACGAGTTATCAAGACATCAAAATGACGGAGCATAATAATAAAGTTGAATACATAATTTTAAACCTATACATAAACATACTCACAAGAGAGTTTCAAGTGAGTACCACTAAGTTAAATATAAATATCTTACTAAAAGCAAGCAGAAACCGAGACCTCTCAGTGATTCAAAACAAGATACAATACAACACATATCACCACAATCTAAGTCCAGAACGACCACCCAATGAACTCACAATTTAGAATCACATGACAGCCAAGATAGCAGTAAAGATAGGTTGTTAAGACCACATCAAAGAAAAATGGGAAGCACCATCAAATAACTCCATGCATCAATTAGCAACTTCAAATGTGGTCAGTAGTACGCTATACAGTTAGACTACTTCCCAAAAGATCACTAATTCTGCTGCTGAGTTTTCATTTCCTTGTAGATAAATCTGATCACATTATTGAGCAAACCTTTTGTGACTTCTTCTTCTTCTTCTTCTTTTGCTTGGGTGGCTGGAGCACTACCTTAATGGCCGCATCAAAAACTGCCTTCACATTCTATTTGTAGTGGGAGAGGAGGAGAGAGAAAATCTGTTAGATTCTAAAAAATTGACAAGGGGTTTACGTAAATTAAACCCAATAATTCACAGTAACAAAATAACAGCAAGCATTGCTCAAATTAGCAACATTAAATGTTGTATGGCTTTTGCAAACAACATCCATAAATGGAACTATTTCTTGTTTAAATTGAAGCATATTCAAGCTTGTATACTAAGAATGTTTCCTAATAAGACTTTGGGACGACCTAGTCACTTTTGCTTAACACTGGTTTCATGGGTTGGGTGTAGTTAAAGACCCAAGAAAACAGGGATTTAGGTTGCAAACATAAGAAATAACAAAATGGTGAGTGCAGATATGGAAAAATGAAGGGGTGAAATTTGCAAAAGGAAGAGGGGATTAAAAAAACAAGAGAAGATACTTGTTGTGTCTTTGAGCTGCACTCTATGTAAGCAGCAGCACCAATGAGCTTCCTTAGCTCTTCCCCCTTGACAAAATACAGAACAAAAGAAATATTAGTGCAGTATAAGAACTTTTATGGTTTAATAAATAAGGTAGGATGTAAAACAAGACAGTTACTTGAGCAGTGGAGATGGGAACAGCACCAGGGTGATCCGCAAAGAACTGCTTATCATCCCTCAGATCTAAATCAATCACACAATCTCTATAAGCTTTACACTGATAAATTCATTACAGGCTTTAAAGTTCTACGTCATGAAGAGGATCAAAAGACCCTTCTAATTAGAGAAGGACATGACACATTCATGGATTTCAAAAGTGTTGCTTCAATGACAATTCATAAATCCCAGTTAGGTCAGATGACACAATAGCTTGAACACCTGAAGAGACTACCCTATGTACATAGATAGTGAAGTTTCAACTTTCAACCATATGATAGAAAATGAAGTTTCATCTCTAAAACAAGTTACATGCATAGAGTAGAAAGTAAGATTACTTGGACACAACACCACGAAATGGCATGTAAGAAAAATATAGACCAGGAACTAGTAATGTTAAAAATGTGAAAAAAGGAATTACCGAGCTTGGTCCCAACGAGAATAACAGGCACCCCAGGTGCGTAGTGTTTCAACTCCGGTATCCACTGATAATAACACAACAGATTAAAAAAAGTAAATATTTAGTACAAACAAAATATTCTTGACTGTAAAACAAATTAAAAGGAAAAACTAAAGAGCTAGTATGAACCTTTTTAGAAACATTTTCATAACTGGCCTTGCTAATTAGAGAAAAAGCCAAGAGAAAAACATCAGCACCACGGTAGCTCAAAGGTCTTAACCGATTATAGTCCTCTTGTCCTGTTACATTGATTGTATTATTCATATTTAGATTATTACGAGAAGAAAACAAAGCATATAATAATAATAATCATAATAATAATAAAATAATAAACAAAGCAATAATAGCTTTTTCCCAAGTCTTTATAGTTTTGATTATTTGCAAAATGAAGTTGAGGAACCTAATTGCAATTGGGAAATGTTTAGATTGCTATATTGAAAACACAAATAGACTCAGCAAGAACAAAAGAATGAAGAAGACAGAAAGAAGAAAAAATACCTGCAGTGTCCCAGAGGCCAAGGTTGACAGTGCTTCCATCCACAACAACATTAGCACTGAAGTTGTCAAACACAGTAGGTACATAATCCTGCATAAGAAATACAATGATTCTTAGTTTAGTAAATCCACAGCCAATATAGTTTTATGACATAACAGGAACAAAAAGATATAGAGAGCTAAACTTTAAGCCAAATTTATTCTAAATAGTAAATAGTAATTACCAATTTGCTTTGAAGTATATAACAACTTCAACAAAAAGATGGTTACTAATTATATTATACTGGACTTCATTTCATCTTGCATTAGAAAAGCATTAAAAGAACACAAGAAGAAAACAATACTCAAAAATAAGTAGGGAAATGGATCACAGTACCTTGCAGCTCAAGCTTACAGAAATTAGACGATCAAAGCAATAAAATACATTAATTATAAGAGGAGGGGTCGGATTACACCCTTTTTTTGACACATTTTGACACCTACCTTTTTTGAAAGTTCAAATATTCGATCCAAACCGTTCAACATGATGGATATATTAAAATGTGCTTGGAGATCAAATTTTACATTTTTTTGAATTTTTTTACTATTTATTAAGATGGTTACAAAATCGTTGTTTTCAGACCATTGAAAAACAGCGATTTTGTAACCATCTTAATAAATAGTAAAAAAATTCAAAAAAATGTAAAATTTGATAACAAGCACATTTTAATATGGTAATCATGTTGAACGGTTCGGATCGACTGTTTGGATTTTGAAATCGCAAAATTAATCTATAAAAAAACAGTGTCAAGATGTGTCAAAAAAAATGGTGTAATTGGATCCCTCCTCTAATTATAATCCAGAACTACATATCAAAATTCAAAATCACACAAAGAACATCTTTTTCTCTCTATTAGAAATCATTAGAAAAATTTAGCATTTTTGGGATAGAACAAGAAAAAATGACAAAATAGTCAAAGCACAATTAAGGATTTATATCAGTACAAGTATTGCATAACCTAAAGAAGCCAGCCAAATAATTTAGGCACACCTTCTGAAGTCAGAAATTCAGAACAGAATACTGCAACAAAATGCATAGAACTAAAAGTTTCATAGTCCCTTGTATGCTTTAGCTCTAAAACACATGATGCCACAGCTGACTAAAATTTAACAAAATAGTACAGATCTCTCAAAATGCACCAGTATACTAATTATTTTTGCTTCATTATAGCAAAACCTATCTAAAATGTGCTAGTATGCATGCCATTGTCATAAGCAATCAGGCTTTAACTACCACGGAATCTGTAAATTATACAGAGTACAATATGATCCCTTGAAGACTAAATGTACCTTCCCAGTAAAATTCCGCAAATTAACTTGACAATTCTTCCAAAACTCAAACATTAACTTTGAAGAACAAATTTTAACCAAAATAAAACCTGAAAGACTGGTACAAATGGAATGGATTCAGATTAAATATAAAAAGGAAAACAAATTCTAACTTTTTCAATTTTCACAGAAAATTCAACAAACTCCCATCTCTGGAGCAAATAATGAAAAAAAAAAAAATAGAAAATGTTGATTAAGACTTTCACCGTGGGAAATGTGTTACTGGTGTAGGAGATGAGCATGCAAGTCTTGCCGACGGCGCCGTCACCGACAGTAACGCATTTTATAAACCTCGACGCGCTCATCTCGCTCTCAGATCCACCACCTCCTCTCTCGCCTTCCTTTTATTTCCAGAAAATGCACGCAAAAACAGGCTAGATTACCCTAATCTAGAGAGAGAGAGAGAGAGAGAGAGAGAGAGAGAGAGGCAGATTGGTTGGGGAAAGCGATGCGGTTGAAGCGGTCGCTGACCAGCTCGGACGAATGGCTGTAGCTGGGGTTGGGGTTGGGTTTTGGGCGTTTTAATCGATCGTTATTTAAATTGTATTCTGATGATATGCGATTGTGAGTTAGTGACCTTATTTTGATTGTGTGCTCAGTGCTGTAATGTATAGAGTCAAAATAGCTCCGTCAATATCTCACCCTAATCATCTTTTCTAGGTTTACCTATTTCATGGAAAGATGCCATGATATATTTTTTATTATTGTCCTTCCTCGTGATTTTTTAATCATTAAAAACCATGAATCGGAGTAAAATATGGTGGTACTGGTACTGAAGAGTTCACTTTTTTCTTTATTTGGCAATTAGCTAAAGAGCTATTCTGCTATGATATATTCTTTAACCGACAACATCTAGCATAAAGCTATGATATATTCTGCTATGATATATCTCTATATATAAAGCTGTAATTATATTTCAAAAATGTAAGATGGAGCCAACTCGTTAAGCCGCACTTCTTTAAACGAAGGTAAAATAGAAGAAGTATAGAATGTGAGTAAAGATGGTGCTCAATTGAGTTATAAAATGAGTTCAGACAATGAGCGACATCGAAATTGAAAAAATTGAAAATTAAATTTTAGCCATCAGCTTTTACACGGAGACAGACTACTTATGAATCTTGATTAATTTCAAAATCGTCCGATCAAAACTGTTTATCCGATCCATATTGTATTTGATAAGAAATTTTTTAACTTATCGGATATATATAGGTATGGGTAAGAAGTTTTTTTAGTTAGCTTATTAAATAAGTATATTGGTAAGAGTTATTCCGTACTCGTTACCTATAGAATAATTAATAAATATAAATTATACATGATATCTTGTTTGAGTGAGGCTACGGTACTATGCATAGCACATATTGATCCGTGCTATGGCTCAATATTTGAGTTTTCAAAATTCTAGCGGTCAATCCGAACCGCTCGACATGATTACAAAATGAATATGTACTTACAAACCAAATTTTACATTTTTTTCGAATTTTTTTACTATTTTTAGATAGGTAGAAAATCACTGTTTTTGGATGGTTCAGAATTTTCAGATCAAGTGATTTTCTACCTATCTAAAAAAATAGTAAAAAAATGAAAAAAAAATGAAAAATTTGATTTGCAAGTACATATTCATTTTATAATCATGTTGAACGGTTCGGATCGACCGTTAGGATTTTGAAACCTCAAATATTGAGCCGTAGCACGGACCAATCCGTGTTATGCATAGTACCGTAGCCTCACTCATCTTGTTTTATATATAATATAACTATATAATTTTATATATAATATAACTATATAATTTTATATTACATTAGATTGATTTATATTACATTTCATATTTTTAACTAAGTAATTTATGATAAAATTAATTTATCCAGCATTATATACAGTCTTTAATTGGTATTTCATATTTTATCATTTCATTTAATTAATAATCTATATTTTTTTAAATAATAGGATCAAAAATTATAAATGGGATAAAATATATAATTTCTTATATTTTGTGATATTAGATGCATGATGTATTTAATATATTTATTTATCTGTTATATTTTTGGATTAAATTATATATGCTATCAATTTATTCGTTATCCGTTTTCTTAATGGGTAAGGGTACGGTATAAAGTAAATTAATATTTAATGGGTTAAGATAAGGATATGAATAAGACTAATTTTAAGTGAGTGTGGATATGAAACTGTCTCCGCCCGACACATTATGTACCCATTGACACCCCAAATTTTGCATTCTTCAAACTGAACTGTTGAATAAATAGAACGATTTTAATCTGTTGTCCATCACCACATATTTTAAAAATTATATTAATTATACATGAATTCTCATAATTGTGAAAAATATTTATATAATTTTAAATATACTGGTTGAAGTTGTCAAGATTGTGAATTCCTTCCAACCTATTGCCTGTTTGCAGTACCGTACGAGTAAAAATGGCAAAATGGCAAGGCCGTTTAATAATTAATTAATTAATTTCATATATATAATAAATCAAAGGTACTGACTGAACTACTGATTACTGAATCTACTGAATCTACTGATAGGGTGCAACTGCTGCTCAATAGGGCGGAGCAGTTGATTTGGAGTAAAAATAAAGATATAAAAGCGTGGTTGGGTGATTTGGACACCACACAGGAAGGAAGGTAGTTCACCAGTGCACGTGGAGTAGTTGTAGTCTTGTGTACAAGTACAACACCAATCAAGGACACCAGGATTATATATGCTCACGTCTTCGATTCACTCAAAACTTACCGCCTTACCAATTCTCAAACAATACTGTAGACCGTTTCATCCTTACCAGTACTCATGAAACTCACAACTAGTTCAATATAATATTACAATTACAGCATATAATGGCAATGGGAATTATGGGATTGATGTTTCATTTACAGTTAGTAATAATAAATTGTTCCGAAAGTATTGATAATATTTTCTAAAATAACCTTTTAATTTGCTAAAAACATCATTGCACACGTAATATACTGTTAATACATTACACCATCAAACAGTTGCAAACAGTTGATCAATCTGTTAAAATTAGCATAATTACATTACATTACTTGTAAGACAAAGCGACATGTTACAATGAAATATAAAATTCATATAAATAACTGAGATAAAAAGAAGAGACTAAAGAAAAACTAAGCTGGGGCCTGGGGCCTGGGGCCTGGGCCCTGGGGTGGTTCGGTGGGCATCGAATCAAAATCAAAATCAGATTCGATGGGTTTGATGCTTGGTTAGATGTTTTGGGAGAGAAGAGCCCAAATGAGCCCAAAAAAAGCAGGCCTGTGCCAAGGCCCAAGGCCCCCTTCCTTGTTCATCGGAGAGATGCAGCAAACTTAGCAAATCCGACCCAATCGCACCGCACCGCCTCTTTCCTTCCCTGGAGCGTGGACAGACTCAACAACAACCAGAGAGAGTGAGAGACCCTCCCACCACCTATAGTCCTATTCCTATACCTCCCCTTTTTCTTTTCCCATCACAAACTCACAAATTCACAATCAATCAAAGCCCTAGCCTCGCAGCCTACTCATCCCCTCCCCTCCCCTAAAAGCACCCCCAATCGAAATTTAGAAATTCGATTCGTCGGCGGTAGATCTCGCCGCTCCGATCACTCTATCCGATCATCCTACGCCAACCCCTCCTCCTTCCCTCAGATGAGAGCCGATCCCCTGGTTTAATCTCGCTTCACCCAACCTCCGGGCGAGGGAGGCGAGCTTCCCTCATCCTTGTATGGAAACGCGGAGCCGCAAGCGGGCGGAGGCGTCCTCTTCTCAAGAACCCACCACCCGCTCCACTAAACGCCCCCGCTCCTCTTCTTCTTCTTCCTCTGTACCTTCAGTCCAACCTAACCCTCCAATCACCCGTTCCCGCCGTGCTGCCAACCCTTCCCTCCCTCCCCCTTCAGGTAACATGGATACACCGGCCGAGTCATCTGGCCGACGCCGTGGGTCGGCCTCTGGTTCTGGTTCTGGCTCTGGCAAGGGTAAAGAACAGGAACCACCTGAGCCACTGTCGTCCCGGGTTCGCGAGCGAGAAAGAGAGGCTGAGAGGTTACTTGGATTGAGTTTTGAAGCCGCTGCTGGTGGTGGCGGTGCCGGCGGGTCAGGCGATGAGGATAACGACAGTGAAGGTGGTTCTGGTTTACTGCACCAGAATTTCACCACGGCCAGCAGTGCTTTGCAAGGGCTGCTTCGTAAGCTTGGAGCTGGACTTGATGATCTCCTTCCCTCATCGGCTTTATCAGCTGGCGCAGCTTCATCATCCCAGCAGGTGTTGTGAAAAGAGGATATTTATGGGAAATTGCAAACAGTGATAGTAGTAATTGTGTACCCCCAATCATAGCATAAGTATTAATTGGGTTTAGTGGACGAATCAAGTCTGTTTCAGTCAAAGTTAGTGTGTGCGCATCATTTTCAAAAATTCGAGTTTGATGTACCATTTCATTTTGATGAACTCAGGCTTCGTTTTCATTTTGACTTTAATTTGAATATAATTACACTACTTGGTTAGTTTATTTATAACACTGAGCAGTCCAATTGGTCTTAGATTTAAATCTTTCTATCTGGGCCATATCTTGTTGTTTATGAAGTACATTCCTTATGATCATGGTGAATTGTGTCCCATCAAAACTCACATAACAGTTGAATAATAATGTGCAGGGAGGAAGGCTGAAGAAAATATTATCAGGTCTCCGTGCCGACGGCGAGGAAGGCAGACAAGTGGAGGCGTTGACGCAACTATGCGAGATGCTGTCAATAGGTACTGAGGATTCTCTGGGTTCATTCTCGGTGGATTCATTTGTGCCCGTTTTGGTTGGGTTGCTCAATCACGAGAGCAATCCTGACATTATGCTACTCGCCGCTAGGGCACTTTCACACTTGTGTGACGTACTCCCATCCTCTTGTGCTGCTGTGGTACATTATGGTGCTGTTCCTTGCTTCTGCGCCCGTCTCCTCACAATTGAATACATGGACCTTGCTGAACAGGTTCATAAATAGTTCTTTCTTTTTTATGATATCAAATGCTGAGTTTATATGCCTGATTTTGGGAATGAAAAAGTCTGTTGAAGCATGGATTGTTTATATTTTTATGAGTGAAGTTTATTGTAGTTGTCAGGATCTGCTTATCAACTTCTCTCTCTCTCAATTGTAGTCTCTGCAAGCTCTTAAGAAGATATCACAGGAGCACCCTACTGCTTGTTTGCGTGCTGGTGCCCTAATGGCTGTTCTCTCATATCTTGATTTCTTCTCCACTGGTGTTCAGGTACCCCCACCCTTACAGTCCCCTGCATAAGCTACCTTTTTTCTCTTAACTAATATAGTGTCACCTAAAGTGGTTTATTTTGTTTTGCTTGTCAGAGAGTAGCATTGTCTACGGCAGCAAACATGTGCCGCAAGCTTCCTTCTGATGCAGCAGACTTTGTCATGGAAGCTGTCCCGCTGCTCACGAACCTTCTAAATTATCATGATTCAAAGGTATAGTGTCATCTTAGCTCTTTTTAATTAAGGGTGATTATATAAATAAGGTCCCTTTTCCTTATCATTTAACCAACTAGCGTCTTCTCTTGCTAGCACACCACCAGATTGGATCTCTCAACGTTGTAAAATGTTTTATGAATACATTATCTCCGAAGTATATGTTCTTTGTAATGTCTTAATCATGAGAATATTACCTTTGAAGGTGCTCGAGCACGCATCGGTTTGTTTGACGCGAATAGCGGAAGCCTTTGCATCATCTCCTGAGAGATTGGACGAGCTTTGTAATCATGGATTGGTTGCACAAGCTGCTAGCCTGATTTCTGTTAGCAATTCGGGTGGACAGTCCTCTCTGAGCACTTCCACATACACAGTAAGGGCGCTATTTTCATCCACAAAATTAAATGTCCCGTTTTGCAACACATAATTATTACGCAACTTGAGTAGAATTCAGGAATCTGTCATTTATACAGGGATTCCATATTACTGATGTTTGGTAGCTTGTTCAGAAACAAGAAAGTAATCTGTGTTGAAGAGTCTGTTTTAAATGTTGGACTGGTTAGAAAAGAACAAAATGCCTCCCATATTAAATTCTATATGTAGTAATAGTAGTTAATTGTAACACAAGGCAATAATGCTGTCAATCAAGGTGATGATGATAGTAATAGTAATGAATAATGATAGTTAATATCATAGCACTAACAGTGGCGGAACCATGTTATAGAGTATTGGGTCCAGTGGCCCCATTCACCTTTTGCAAATTGGCCCTGTAAGTATACATACCCAATCAATATATTCACAAAAAAAACCTTCAAAAAATACATGTATTGAGCCCATTGAATATATTTTCTCCCTCGGCTACTGAGCAGTAGCTGTAACAAGAACAGAAGTAGGTTGTAGAGTAGTGGTACACAGTTGTTTTCTAGTTTTTTTTATCAAGCTAATTTTTTTTTATAAAGGCAGTTCATACTATTCATGGCAATTGAAAGGGTTATCGTACATATGCACTGTCTTTATCAAAATGTTTTTATTTTTTTTGTACTTTAAATATCTAGAAGATGCACAAAAAATTTTGCATTGTTACTTTTCTGGTGCTATTGTTGGGATTTTATTGTCTAATTTTTTAATAGTAGGTGCTAATCTGTTGTTCCTGCAATTTCTTTCAGGGTGTTATTCGACTTCTTTCAACCTGCGCAAGTGGATCTCCATTAGCAGCTAAAACCCTTCTTCTTCTAGGAATTACTGGGACCTTAAAGGACATCCTCTCAGGCTCTGGCCTAGTTGCTGGTACAACCGTCTCACCTGCTCTAACGAGGCCACCAGAACAGGTACATTGACCACTTGACATTTTTAGTAGCAGAGTTACTTCAAGTGCGGTTACATATTTGATGATACAGGCCAATACCTGTACAGATATCAGGTTGTCTGGTACCATCCTGGTTAAGCATATGTGGGATGTGGCTAGAAAGAATGAGGCACAGATGATTTTGATGTATTTTAAATGACCAGATGCAGATAACTTAAGTAATCCAAGCAAATGTAGCGCACATGGTGATAAAACTGTATTCCTTATTTTAAACTCTGGTTGTAACAAATAGTAATGTAATGGAAACTTGGTGGGTCATCTGATTTTTTGTGGTGGTCAGATGATGTTGCTAGATATCTATTCATTCCTATATCAGAGCAAAATTTAATGCTTGCTTTCCTTACTCTGTTGTGGTTTGCAAGTTTGGCTTTTTTCTACATTTGTTTCTTTTTTTATTTGTTAGGCAGTAAACATGTGGTTTCTATTCTAGTCTTAGTTTCTCATTATTATTTAGGAATAATTGTTCATCATTTAATGGGAATTTTGAAACATGCTAGAAAAACTGATGAAAGATTTTATTTAATGTAAAATTTAAGTAGATCCAAATTATATTTTGTATCCAAGACATGTAGTGGTGGAACTTATGTCTTTGGGAGTATAATATAATTAGCCATCGTCCTGCATAAGTCCCTACCCAGTAGGCTATATACTTCCTTCTTTCCGCTGTAAACTGAAATACATAGGACCTTCTTGTTTGATAGAAAGTAGTAAGCTAATTCTATGCAAAGCCCAGATATTAGCCATATCTAATTATGTTACCATTTGTGTCCTCACAGATATTTGAGATTGTTAACCTTGCTGATGAACTTCTCCCCTCACTGCCTCAAGGGACCATCTCTCTCCCCATTAGCTATAATGTTCTCGTCAGGGGCATCTCCAGGAAATCTCCTGCTGCATCTTCTAGCAAACAGGATGAGTCCAGTGTTACTAATGAAGCCTCTGCCCATGAGAAGCTACTGGAGGAGCAGCCTGAGCTTCTTAAACAGTTTGGCATGGACCTTCTGCCTATTTTAACGCAGGTATGTGATTTTCTTAACTTCGGTGTGGGGTAGATGGCGAAATAAAGATGCAAAAAATATAAGGCTTAGCAAGAAGTTATTATAATAAAGTAACCCAAATAGAAAGCTAAAGTGGCTGAGATGTTTTTTTGCACTATGACAAGAACATCCAATGGGAGCCAGTCATCAAGAAGAATGCATCTGTGGAAAACTGGAAATATGTTGTGTAAATGCTATGAAACACTGGCAATTCTGACTCTGTTTTTTTTTTCTTTTTTTTTTGCTCTGTAGGTGTACGGATCCAGCATAAATGGTCCTATTCGTCACAAATGTCTCTCAGTTATTGCGAAATTAATGTACTACAGCTCTGCAGACATGATACAGACTTTGCTTGGGACAACAAACATATCAAGGTATGGAACTGTTTTTTGCATCCTAAGTCTTGTCTTTGTGATTTGCATTGTCAGTTTCAGTACTTGGAATTTTGCGAGGTGTGATGATAGCCTTATCTATGCTCATTC
Source organism: Carex kokanica (assembly GCA_025461125.1). NCBI lineage: Eukaryota > Viridiplantae > Streptophyta > Magnoliopsida > Poales > Cyperaceae > Carex > Carex kokanica. The sequence goes on from JAJGRX010000532.1 coordinate 489,136, forward strand.
TGACTTTTACAGCTTTTTAGCTGGTATTTTGGCCTGGAAAGACCCACAAGTGCTCATTCCTGCTCTTCAGATAGCTGAAACCTTAATGGAAAAGCTACCGGGGATATTTTCGAAAATGTTTGTAAGAGAAGGTGTGGTTCATGCCATTGAGAGTCTCATTTGCCCGGAGTCCTCTAGTGCAACTCCTAATCAAGTGCTAGCCACTGATAAAGACAGCGATGCCCTTACTGGCACATCGTCACGCTCCCGGCGATATCGCAGGCGGACTAGTGGGCCCAGTATGGACAGCACCAATTTGGACGAAGTTAAAACCCCAGCACCTGCTAGTGGTTCTACTGACACTCCAGGGTCAAGCTCATCCTTGCGTGTCGTAGTCAGTGGGTGTGCCAAATCCTTTAAGGAGAAGTACTTTCCTGGTGACTCTGATTCAAGCGATGTTGGTGTCACTGATGATCTTCGCCTTCTCAGGACTCTCTGTACAAAACTTAATGCCTGTGCTGAGAATTCCAGAGCTAAAGGGAAAGGTAAGTTGAAGGTTTCGGCTGTCAGTTCTTTTGACATATCAGCTGGCGTCGAAGAACAGCTGAATGAGGTTGTTGCTGAAATGCTTACTGAGCTCAGCAAGGGTGACGGTGTGTCCACGTTTGAGTTCATTGGGAGTGGTGCTGTTATTGCTCTGCTGAACTACTTATCATGTGGGACTTTTGGCAAAGAGAAGATTCCTGATAATACCTATCACAAACTGCGTCAGCAAGCGATCAGGCGGTACAAGTCTTTTATCTCAATTGCTCTTCGTTTTGACAAGGATGGAAGTGGAACACCCATGACGACTCTTGTGCAGAAGCTTCAGAACGCCTTATCGTCTCTGGAGCGATTTCCAGTTGTGCTCAGCCATTCAGGCAGGTCATCTAGCAGTGGTGGAGCCAGGCTTTCATCTGGCCTGAGTGCACTTTCCCAGCCATTCAAGTTACGTCTCTGTCGAGCCCAGGGAGAGAAGTCGCTGCGTGATTATTCATCAAATGTTGTGTTAATAGATCCCCTGGCAAGCCTAGCAGCCGTGGAGGATTTTCTCTGGCCAAGAATTCAGCGCACTGAATCATCATCTACACAGAAGCCCTCAACGAATTCAGAGTCTGGATCCGCCAGTGCAGGTCCTGCAGCGACAGCATCATCTGGTTCTGGCCCAGTAGCCCGCCGCTCCACAAGACACACTAGGTCGTCAGTAAAGATTGGTAGTGGCACATCAGGCAAGGATTCACAAGAGGCAAGTGGGAGTGCAAACACTAGTTCTTCGAAGGGGAAGGGGAAGGCAGTCTTGAAACCCTCTTCAGAGGAGCCAAAGGGACTGCAGACTAAAAATGCTGCACGTAGGAAGGCTGCCTCTGAGAAAGATACAGAAATGAAGCCTGCTCATGACAATTCTAGCTCTGAGGTTTGCTTTTGTTCTGCTTAGCATTCACATTGCCTTTTGCAAAACCTTGGTTTGGGGTTTAAAATTCTCCTCGAGGGGATCCTTCTGAATCTGTTCTTTTAGAAGTGAAAGGTTGTTTTACATTTCTTTTTGTTGATTATTCATTATTGTTGATGCTATTTTTTAGGAGGACGATGAGCTTGATGCTTCTCCGGTTGAGATAGATGATGCTCTAATGATTGACGAGGATGATATTTCAGAAGATGAAGATGATGACCATGATGATGTAATTCATTTTATTTAGTTACAAGTTTACTCTCCTTCACTGGGCTTTGTTAGCAATGCATTACTGCCTATTGTTTTTTTGATTGATTTTAATTAATACTGTTCCAATGATTGCCACATGCTCAAATCAGGTGTAGCGTGGCCGAACAATCATAACTCATGCTGACCATTGCTGAGCACATCTGTTGCAATTTATTGCACATTGATACCCATTGTTGTCATCATCATTATTATTGTTATTAGTTGTTTATTCATTATTTTCTTTCTCAGGTTCTCAGAGACAGTTCTCTTCCCATCTGTGTCCCAGAGATGGTGCATGATGTGGAACTTGGCGACCCAGCTGAGGATTCCAATCCTGCATCTTCTTTAAATAACAGCCAGTCACAACCACCCCCCTCAGGCACTAGCGCCAGAAATACCAGCTCAAGGCCTGATCCTGCAGATTTACGTGCAATGAGCAGTGTGTTTGGCTCACGTGGCATGTCATTTGCCGCTGCTGCAATGGCTGGCCTGGCATCTGTTAGCGGACGTGGAATTCGTGGTAGCAGCCGGGACCGCCGTGGTCTGGGGCTGGGTGGAAGCAGCAGTGAACATAACAACAGGCTTACATTCACTGCTGGGGGGCGACAACTCAGCAAGAACTTGACTATATACCAGGCAATCCAACGGCAGTTGGTGCATGATGAAGAGGACGATGAGAGGTTCGGTGGTTCTGATTTGCCAAATGATGGAAGCAGGTTTTGGAGTGACATATTTACTATAACGTATCAGAAAGCAGATGGAAGTGCTGCTCAGGGTGGGTCTGGTTCTGCTATATCAGCAATGAAGTCAAAATCTGGTTCTTCCAGAACTGGGACTGATGGAAGAGGCCAGCAGGTTTCCCTTCTTGACAGCTTACTGTTAGGGGAGTTGCCTTGTGACATGGAGAGATCAAACCCAACTTACAACATCCTGGCCTTGTTACGTGTGCTTGAGGGTCTGAACCAGCTCGCACCACGTCTAAGAGTTCAGGCTGTGTCTGATGACTTTGCTGAGGGGCGGATTTGTACTCTTGATGAACTTTACAATACTGGTGGGAGAGTTCCACATGAGGATTTTGTTAATAGTAAGCTGACGCCTAAGCTCTCAAGGCAGATTCAAGACGTGCTTGCATTGTGTAGCGGAAGCCTCCCCTCATGGTGTTACCAGTTGACCAAGTCATGCCCCTTCTTGTTCCCCTTAGAAACCAGGCGTCAGTATTTCTATTCGACAGCCTTTGGTTTGTCTCGTGCATTGCACCGCCTTCAGCAGCAGCAGGGTGCTGATAATACTAACTCTTCTAGTGTGAGAGAGGTTCGGGTCGGCCGGCTGCAGAGACAAAAGGTGCGTGTGTCGAGAAATAGGATATTAGATTCGGCTGCCAAGGTAATGGAGATGTTTTCTAGTCAGAAGGCAGTGCTTGAGGTAGAGTACTTTGGTGAGGTTGGTACTGGGTTGGGCCCCACACTAGAGTTCTACACCCTTCTGAGCCACGACTTGCAGAAGGCGAGTCTCGGTTTGTGGCGATCCTCTTCAAATTTTGAAGATAGCTCTGTGATGGAAACTGATCTTGGTTCAGATGGGAAGAAACCAGGTGTTGATTTGACTGGCAGGAGGAATGATCTGGTGCGTGCCCCGCTTGGATTGTTCCCATGCCCCTGGTCAGTAAATGCTGACACGTCAGAAGGGAGCCAGTTTTACAAGGTGATGGAGTATTTCCGATTGACCGGTCGGGTAATGGCGAAAGCCCTGCAGGATGGTCGGCTCTTGGATTTGCCCCTGTCTACTGCATTTTACAAACTTGTGCTGGGTCAGGTAAGTGTAGTCCTGCTTCTTGGTCTGTTTGCTTTTTGTTAAATAGTGAAAATTGAAATGACAGAAACCTTTGTTGTTTATATAGCACATGGTTCTGTTTGCCTCAAAAATGTTGGACCTTTATTGTGTTGCAGCCATTCTTGTCTTGAATATTATAATTGTTATACTAAGCAGGATTTTTGTGAGGGATTGAAACATTTTGAGATTTTTTAAGTTTGCACATTATTTCATAAGCACGCTGGTTAGATAGAAGCTCTCTTTAGAAAACTATCCAAGATTAAGCATGAACTAAGCAAAAAGTAAGCCCCTATTATTTACTTTGAAGGGTAATCTTGTCCTAGAATAAAACTATAACTCTAGGACTCTAGGTGGGACGAGTTGTCCCACCATTTCTACACTTATCTATGTATGCAGCATAAGTGGGGAATGCGCCTCTACCAAACCTGGGCTAACTTGAAATGTAGCAATGTTTTCGTACAATTATGCAAGTGGGCAAAACTCGAACCATATCAATAAGTAAATTTGGTGGCTGTTGAGTGGGGAGGTTTCATACAGTGACTTGTGGTGTGAAATTTGTATGGCTTGTTTTTGCAGGAACTGGACTTGCATGATATCCTCTCATTCGACACTGAATTTGGAAAGATATTGCAAGAGTTGCAGATCCTTGTGCATCGTAAGAAGTACCTGGAGTCGTCTGGTGACAGTACCCAAGCCATTGATGATTTACGCTTCCGTGGGGCTCCAATTGAAGACCTGTGCCTCGATTTCACCCTTCCTGGCTATCCTGATTACGTGCTTAAAGAAGGTGAAGAGAGCACGAGTGTAAGTGTTAAATTGCCTTGATTCTTGTACAACTGCATATGAGAACTCCAATAGCTTTTGGTTTAATGAATGACCTTCTGTGAAAGAGGGGATCTTCATTGTGGCTAAGTTGTGCCACAGCCACTCTCTTAATTTTGCAATCTGTTATGCATGAATAAGGGTCTGAGGATTTGTACAATTATTTGGTTCAAAATCTACTGTTGGCGTCCAAAAAATTATTTTGTTTGATATTTAAGTTGTATTCTACCAAGTGAATATTGATTGTATTTGATTTGGTAGCTTCTATAATATTGATGAAGCTCCACATTCCATGTTTGGATCATGTTGAGCGTCTAACTTCTGTTTTTAGGTCAATATTGACAACTTGGAGGAGTACATCTCCTTGGTGGTCGATGCAACAGTTAAGACGGGAATAGCACGACAAATGGAGGCATTTAGGGCTGGGTTTAACCAGGTAATCTGGCTTAACTGGATTTGCTGGAACATTCCATTGAAAAGTCTTCTTTTGTATTACGAGGGGTCATGGGATAGGTTTGATGAAATGATAGTTGAGATGTGACTTTTTGTTGGAAGAGGGTCCGGTGCATTAATTGCATGTTAATCTGAACCAATTATTCCTATAAAGTGAAGACATGGGACCCTTTTGACCAAATCACCTGACTGGGACCAAAATAAAATAGGAGAAACTATTCAATTTATGCAATTTGTGGGTGATGTTTGCCTGGCTGGAATCTGGGTTTTGGAGTCAGATTTGCAAAGATTCTGTCATATTACCATTTTATACTTCTCTTGCCTCCTTTTATATGGAGTAAACAGTGAGATATAATAGTGAAAATGGAGAAAGTAACTGACGGGCTTGGCGGATAGAGGTGGTGAGAAAAGCAACGGAGATTGACCTGGTAGTGAGAGGTGGAGTTGAGACGAGATGGATCTTCAATGGTTAAAGTCATTAAAGACTTAAGGGGAAAAAATGTCATTCTATATGGATTTGCCCATCCATTTCATTTCACCTGGAAATGATTCCTGTGGAATCTTTTTTCTATTGTAATCAATGTTCTCAATCTAGCCTTAACATAGTTTTATGCTTTCTTAAATATTGTCTGAGACTTTTTTTCTTTGAAAGTTAAATTTTTAGTTTTCTGTTTCTACAGGTCTTTGACGTCACCTCGCTTCAAATATTCTCGCCTCATGAGCTTGACTACTTAATTTGTGGCCGCAGAGAGTTGTGGGAGGTAATATACATTTAGAAGTTAGTGTTCTCTACTTGCACTAACAAAGATTGAATATTATTGATCTGACAATGAAAATGCTATATTTTTCAGGCTGAGACCCTCGTTGATCATATAAAATTCGATCATGGCTATACTGCTAAGAGCCCTGTTATTGTCAATGTAAGAATGTTTTTTCTTTTCCTGATTGCAAACAACTTTGCAAATGCATTCAAACATTATGAAAAAAAAAACTCAGTACTACAGTTAATAACAATTACGTTAAGATATTCTAGAACATAATTTATGGCAAATATTGGACTTGAATAAGAGTAAAGCATCTGAATTGTTTCATTAGAAATAATCAACTGAGTGACAATCCAAAATAAACAAGCTTTGATCACTTTGGCTGGTAATGCACAGAAACCATATTATCTTTTATAAGACCTTCCTCTGAAGATTTATTATATTGTTTTACCCTTCTTTCAGCTCCTAGAGATCATGGCAGAATTTGCACCAGAGCAGCAGCATGCATTCTGCCAATTTGTCACTGGTGCACCCCGGCTTCCACCTGGTGGCCTTGCTGCTCTCAGCCCAAAGCTGACTATAGTCAGAAAGGTATTACATTTTTTGAATCTTATAGCAATTCTGATTCACTGTCCTTTTTGCCCCTTCGTTAATTGAATGTCAATTCTGATGTCCATTGTCAGCATCCTTCTAATGTGACAAGTACACCTACTGGAGCTGGAGCTACTGAATCTGCAGATGAGGACTTGCCCAGTGTCATGACATGTGCCAATTACCTCAAGCTTCCTCCGTACTCAACCAAGGTCTCTCTCTCTCTCTCTCTCTGTGTGTGTGTGTGTGTGTGTGTGAGGGGGGGTTGGATAGTTGCTGAAGGGAAGCATTTTTATACATTCGCAGGAAGTGATGTACAAGAAATTGCTCTACGCCATCAATGAAGGGCAGGGGTCGTTTGATCTTTCTTAGCTTTGCCGAGCTCAGACAATATGTAATTTACTATTGCCTTTTTACCAAGACCCCGGTCTTTCATTATGTAGCTCTGCAACCATTGATCAGGTCTGTTCTTATAATCTGTTTTTTATTTTGATCTTATTTGTGTTTTTACAAGGATTGCTTTAATTGATTGAGTTTGCTGTGCAGTTGGAATCTGTCTTTAATAAGGCGTTCAGGCAGGAAGCGAGAACCTTTGACTTGTCTGTATATAAGAAAGCTTTTGATTTTTGTTGTGATATTTATATGAATTTTCATAGCCTATGAAATTGGTATTTTATTAAAAACTAAACTAGATAAACAGTGGCAATGAGTAGGGTCGAATGTGGATGTCCTCATCAATGTTTGTTAAAGCTATAATATACTTTGAATAATTTTTAGTGGTTTGACTGACGCCCATTAGATAGTGAAATTGTTTCTCCTGAATTGAAATTCTTGAATGAACAAGCCGAGTGGTCGACTTGTTTGGTAAGACCTTTCTTGTGTATAATTCAAGGCTTGCTATTTTATTAAACAAGCTTCACAGCATATTTGATTATAAATTGAGGAACCAAGACCCCAAACAGGAAGTTAGATAACATGATTATAAATTTGGAGACGTTTCTAAAATTTGTTCCCCCACTATATTAAACCAATTATATATGGAATTAGTGATTACGTGGGATTAAGACTGACATATACTATGCTCTTGCGTTGAGCATGAAACAAAAGGCCGTCTTCCTTCCCTCAATTTTCTTTTCAGAAAACAATGGCCGTGTTGTTACTTAAAAGGACATTCATTTGATCTCTATACTCGTAATTTCTGAAGGACGACTTGCGTATCTTTTCAAAAAGTAGGAACCTGAACTTTGTATGCAGTGACTAATAATACAATCGTGTCTCAGTGCTCGATGAAAGTGTTACTTTTTTTTATTTGATGAAACTTGAAAGTTTTACTTAAAACCATAATTGCAATTAGGGTTTATCTTTATTTGCTTTTTTGTTATTGCAAGACTGCAGATAGAGTGGGAAAAACTATCGTGCCGTGCCGTGACTAATACGCCGTGACTTTGGTCACGTGCCGTGCCGTGATCAAGTAAATTTTTCACGTGCCGTGCCGTAACAAAAATTACAAGGGGTGGTCAAGGCACGCGAGTCACGCCGTGACTAAGTCTTGGGGTCAGCACTCAGCACTGTATGAATTGAAGTCAAAATTAAATTTCGATCCATCGGCCCAGAACGCTTATTTATGATAGCAATATATTTCCATGTACCAAATAAAATAAATATATGTTATTTATATGCATTTATTCTCTCGTTTATATTTTTTTATGCAGAGATGTATACTATTACTACCAAATAGAAGAATTATATATTTGTATCTTTGCACTTGCAGAAATCTTCGAATTCTAGAATAAGAAAAAATAATTTTGCCGATTTAAAACTAAAGTAAAATACATTGCTGGCTTTTTACCATCTTACATAAGTTAAAAACAAAAGATGTCTGCTATTATTTTTATTTTACTTTAATAAATCTATAATAGTTTCATATGTTACTTTTTTTTAGTAAGGCTTAGGTGTTATGGATAGCATAAGGCCTTCCGTGCTATTGCCTCAAAAGCCTATCGTATAAACCTCAAATTTTGATTTAAATTACTCAGTAAATTGATTATATAATGAACTTGTAGAATACCAATTTTTACTATTTTTGGAATTGTTTACTATTTTTTATGATTTATGAAAGATGATAAAAAATAACTTAAAAATAAAAAAAAATCTATTTTTTGCTATCTTTCATAAATCATAAAAAATAGTAAAAAAATCCAAAACTAGTAAAAATTAGTATTCTACAAGTTCATTATATAACTAATTTACTGAGCTGCTTAAATCGAAGTTTGAAGTTTATATGATAGGTTTTTGAAACAATAGCACGAAAAGTCTTATGCTATCCATAGTACCTAAGTCTTACTCTACTTTTTTTATGCTTGTAGTAACTATAATAACCAGTGTTCTAAATAGCACGCTATAGCGCCGCTATAGCTTTTTGGACCCCAAACGCTACGCTATGACATCAAAATGCGCTATTTGCGCTACGGCCACTATAGCGGCCGCTATTTGCGCTATACAATATGAGTTTTTTTTTTTTAAACAATTTATATGGGTTTTAAATAAAGATAAAAAAAATCTCAAACTGAAATTGAATTTGTTGCTACTTGCTACAGATAAATCAATTTGAAATTGGAAATAGAAATAGAAATTTGAATAGAAAAAAAGTCCAAACCGAAATTAAAATTTGAATAGAAAAAAAAAAAGATTATGTCATGAATCATGATGCTTAAGATATTTTTAATAGGAAAAATCAATAGTTTATGATATTACTATGGATATTTTGAACTGCAATTTGGACTTTGTACGGGTTCAATATGAATATTATAATTTCTTAATTACTTTGGTGTTATTTATTGTTTTATGAGACTCTAGATAATGTTGATATTTAGTACAAATATTGAATATACGAAATGTAAAAAAAAAACGCTATTTGGAATAGCTTCCGCTATAGCGACGCTATTCGCTATAGCTTTTTTTTTAGCCTTCCCGCTACGACGCTATAAACGCTATTTAGAACCTTGATAATAACCAATCAACAAAGTTAATTGACTGTTCTGTGTTGATGACAGAATACTGAAAATAAATCTTAACTCTTTTGACTTGGGATAGCTAAACAGATTATATTTGGCTATTTAATTATGATCAAAAAAATTGCTTGCTTAATATAAACCACGCATTAAGCAAATATTGTAGTCAATGTAGTAAAATGCGGTTTATGCGCATATGCGTATACAGTCACCAGCAACAGTATAAAAAATGACTATGCAGTCCAACTAAATATTTTATTTATTTATTAAAAGAGAAATCCAAATTAATTCGGATCCGTATAAATTTATTAATAAAAATGCGAATCGGATCTGTTACTAAACGAAACCCAAATCCAATCTCTCATCCGGACTGTGCCTAGTTGAGTGATTTTTCCATGTTATTCCTAGCTTCTTATACAAGCTCCATCCCGCTTTTTTTTTTTTCTTTTTTTTTTTTGAAGGGGTTGGGATTAAAGAAAAAGTATAAACCGGAGTACCGGACAGAGCCTTCAGATCACGCAGTTTCTTTCTAAAGGTTCAATATTTAATTAAGGGGGAATTTCATGTAGATCCCTCAAAAGTTTCAATATTACGTATTTATCCCTCCAAAATCAATAATTACATATTTATCCTTGAAAATTGTATAAACTCACATATTTGTCCAATCACATATCAAATATCTCCAAAAATAATTAAATAATATTTTTTTAAACTTTAAAATTTATTTTACAATATCAATTAAGAATATATTGACCATTATGCCCTTCGTTTCTGTCTCTTTAGTCTTCCTGAGTTATCTTCTATTTAAGGCGCCAAACCTCCCGTCTCTCTCTCCAAATGTGCCAAATCACAGATTTCTCCCCGTCTTCCCTCATCTCCTCCCCTCTCATAAATTTATGGCATCCCTCGATGTTTTAATTTTTCCATCTTCGTTTGGAGAGAGAGGCGAGAGGTTTGACGTTTTAGAGAAAAGAGAACTCAGGCGGACTAAAAAGACAAAAACGAAGGGGCATAATGGTTAATATATTATTAATTAATATTATAAAATTAATTTTAAAGTTTTAAAAAATATTATTTAATTATTTTTGGAGGTATTTGATATGTTATAGAGTTAGATTGGACAAATATATGAGTTTCTACAATTTTCAAGGATAAATATGTACTTACTGATTTTGGAGGGATAAATATGTAAGAGTGAGGCTATGGTACTATGCATAGCACGGACCAATCCGTGCTACGGCTCAATATTTGAGTTTTCAAAATCCTAATGGTTGATCCGAACCGTTCAACATGATTGTAAAATGAATATGTACTTGCAAACCAAATTTTACATTTTTTTTGAATTTTTTTACTATTTTTTTAGATAGGTAGAAAATCACTGTTTTTGGATGGTCCAGAATTTTCAAATCAAGTGATTTTCTACCTATCTAGAAAAATAGTAAAAAAATTCAAAAAAATGTAAAATTTGGTTTGCAACTACATATTCATTTTATAATCATGTTGAACGGTTCGGATCGACCGTTAGAATTTTGAAAACTCAAATATTGAGCCGTAGCACAGATCCAACCGTGCTATGCATAGTACCATAGCCTCACTCAATATGTAATAATATTGAAACTTTTGAGGGATATACATGAAATTCCCCCTTTAATTAATTGTCCTTCACGCCGTTTGCTTTTACAAAATCAATTACATTGGGCCATGATGTTGGATTGTGGGCTTTTCACTTTATATCTATTTATTTTTAGAAATGGGCCTAATGGCCAATCTAGATATATAATAGAATAGTACTCCAATTAAAATGTGATTTTGGGCCACGCTGGTGGATTTTAATTACCGTTTGTCCAATTTGCAGGTAGCATTTTGGTCATTTTACATGCTCAATCCGTATATATATAAGTCCGCATTAAAATCCACATATGCGGTCGCGTACCGTATGCCACATTTAAAAACATTAAACATCGATTGTATTATTTAATATTAATGTGTTGCCTTGAATACAATGGTTTAAATTGAATGTATCCACTCAAAAAGTCCATTCATGAATGTATCCACCTTTCTCCTGTTTACAAAACATGTGTCCCTATTTCTTTTAGAAAATATATCATAGTTTTCAACTTTTATTTTTGAGTAAAGTTGAAGGTTAAGCCATCCCAACTGTTTTAATATCTACAAGGGATTCTCTACTCGGATTTCAAACTTACGATCTTTCACAAGGAGAGTATTCCCTTTGCCACTAGATCAAAGAGTGGTTCTCGATTATAGCTTCCAACTTATAACCATTCCACCTTTTGCAATAAATCACGAACCATAATCTTATAAAAATTTGCAGGGACGTGCGAATTTCAACTTAGTAATAGCAATAGTATATTTTTGAAAAACAAGTTTTAATCTATACTATTTGTGTGGAAGATCACACATTTAGATACATATGAGGAATTTTTATAAATATTAAGTAGTTAGGTAATTTGACTCTCAACTTTATAAAAAAAGAGTAGTATATTACTATATACACAAGCATCCTCTATAAAATGAATTTTTTTATTTGTATTCTTTAAAAAAAATATATATGTGCATAAATTATATTACTAGTTCTCCTTGTTTCCTAATCTCAATTTTCTGATTATCTCTGCACATGACGAACAAAAGGTTGAATCCAAAAATTTAGCACTACATTAGAGAGAGTAACTAATTGAGGATTAATTTGAGAGAGCACTTTGCTGGCGTTGGTTTCCATTAATTGAAAGAGTTATGAAAAGTGTTGTACTATTTGATCCAGTTAGGGTTGGAGAATAGCAATCCCAACTAACTGCATGGTTATAACATATATATCTACATATTCTCAATTGGGGAGGAATTAGAGAATCATTTATGTCATGCTCTCTCTCTCTACCGCTGTCTGAGGGATTGAAGACTTATATTAAATAAATAATTAAATAATAAGTTGGTAATTATATCACAAATTATTAATCAATATCAAAAGGCTCAATGCATAATATTAAAATCATAAAAAAAATATAATAAAAGATAGAGAGCGACTATAAAGAAAATATAACTGGGAACCAATTTAAAGAAACATGGCATAAGTTAAACGTACTTTCATCAATGGCCGACAACAGAAATAAAAATATAACAATAAGAATTACAATTAAAATAATAGCACGCCCCTTTTTATTTACATGACGAGCAAAGAACTTTTATCCAAAATCATTGAATCAAGATAAATTATAGTGAAATTAAAGCAATCCATCAACAATCTCCTAACAAACTTATAATTGATGAAAAAAAAAAGGATTCCATTACCCCTAACCCTAAGGCACTAACCACTAGTCTAATTGAGTACAAGTTAGGGTAGACAGCAAAGCAACTTTTTTCCAACATTCTTTTACTAAAAAAAAGAAAAATTGTGAAGAGAAAAGTTTGTTTTTATCTTAACCTAGTTTAATTTGGCTGAATTAGATTGATCTGATCTGTAAGGGACCAGCACAATGATTAGATAGGTGGATTACATATCTAGATTTTATGACCTATGACAGGTCAGGTAGATTATGGAATTATCACTGTGATTATGTGGACACAACTTGTAATTTACCAACTAATTAACTTTTGCATTCTAAAATATCATTTGTAATACGTACATAACATAAGCTTCTCTAATAATAACAGTAACTTTAGTGCGACAGTCGTAGTATTTCTCTTCAATCAACACCATTGCCAATAGGTGGTCTATGCACGGCTTTCTACATAAAAGTTGCAAAAAAATTTGATGTATACACTTCTCACTTTCTCACAGCATACAATAATCGTTGACGGACTGATTCGGTTTGATTTGTGACTGGAACTAAAGACGAGCACAGAAAATGTGAGTCAATGAAATTCTAACTTTATCAACTTTGATAGGAGCAGAGCACCCCAAACGATAAAAGCGAAAGAGGGGGTCAGGTCAGTGGCTCTCCTTTCGGAATCTATGATTGTAATGTTAGCTCTATTCTATTCCTTGTTTTATCCAAATATATGTCTTTTATTTGAAACCGATTTCATTAATATAAAATCAGCTTCATCTTGACCGTTCGATTGATGATCAACCCAATCTTATCACCTTTGCTAGTTTTGTTCAAAAATATCTACCTGCATAAAGTTATTGAGTGAAGACTGAAGAGCAACCAGAGTTCAATATGTGTGTGAGTGGGACAACAATACCATTCCAGAAGCATAAAAATGAGCTGAGACAGAGATCTCATCATAGCTACTTATGGAATCATCATTAGTCATGACTAATGAGTGCTGTGTATATCGCAAGGCAAGCACACCTTCACAGAATATTAGAACACGTACAAAAAGGAAATAATCAAACATCATTGTTGCATGTAAAGTTTTTCCAAGTAAGATAATGAAATGGGCTATTACTATTAGCATTTTATGCATGATGGCCGTATCAATCAGTTTCAAATGAAGTTGGACTAATAATTCCATCGGATAAATATTTCTAGGAAATCTTATAGACTCGTGATATATAATTTTTACTTTTTAAGCTAAGATCCATAAATTCAAAAGAAGCAAAAAATAATTTAAAAATAATTTAGTACAGGCTTCTAAACTCCAAAATCCCAAACCCTAATACCAGGCAATAGTTGTAAACGAACTCTCCTCCTCCTCGGACCCACCCACCCTAATACCGGTGTGTACAGTACATTGTAATCACTAATCATGATTATGTATACCAATTAACTTGTCTTGACTTTCTTATTTAACCTCTGAGATATCAGAGCATTAACCATCTCTAACCCAGTAAAAGTAAAACCATATCCATAATTCCATATCCATATGGTGTTACTATTTAGGAGGCCTAATAGTATAGTAGTAGATCCGCCAGCTGGTCATGCCATGACCATCAGACCCTGACCACTTACTTAATTACCGATCCAATGCATTCGGTCCAGAGCAATAATTTAGGTACGGATTCCAGATCCACTGAACCAGAAATTTCCTCCCGCCTACGCCATTTAGATTGTAAGCAGCGCCGCTTTGGCCGTCCACCAGCAACTGGCCGGTGTACGCACCCCCGCCGCCAGTTCCGTAAATTCCCTCGCAGAGATCGGCGATTTCCGTGGGGAAAGACGGATCCCCGCCAGCATACCATGCATTTACCAACGGATTTGATGCCATTTCAGCCAGTTCGTGCGCCACCACGCTCACCATCCCATCAACCCCCACATCCCCATTCGGCGGCATCTCCGCCTTTGCACTGGGGATGTAACTGGGGACCGCAAAGGGGTAGGCGCACACCTCCGTACACCTACCATGGGAGTTACCTACCCATGCATAAGGGAGAGTGTAACCGACAATGGAAGGATACGTGAAGTAATGGAAACCACACACTTGGCCGCAAAAGTTCTCGACAGCCACCTCCGGTGAGGTGAGAACAAGGTAGAGGCCGCCTCTGGTGTTTATGGGGAGCGGCTTAGTGGACGCAGTAATGGCGTCTTTTATTACTGACTGGATCGAGAGGCGAGTGAGGGAGGTGCCGTGGGAGAAACCCCTGTCATTTTTCTCTTCGCCGAGGATCACATTGGCTGAGATATTGGACCCTGTCTGGTCGGTGTAGAGCCCAACCGTTTTCCACCACGAAGCAACGGATGGGCCCCGGACAGAGGAATCGGAGATGGAGCGGAGAAAGGTGCGCAGGATGCGCTTTTGCTTCGGGGCCCACTGGCCGTACCAGATCGGGTGCACGGTTATGTTAGAGGTCAGGACCGGGCCCATATGGTATAGCAACTTGACGAAGTCCGAAGAGCCTTCAAATTTCTTCGACGATCCCAGCTCAGCCGGCGACAAACCGGAGTTTCCGGTGGTGTTCAAGACGGTGCTGGGCCACGGTCTCCATGCTTCAGCGATTGACCCAGTTAAGAGAAAAATTGATAAAGAGAGGAAGAGAACAACAGTGGCCATGAGGTCAGGGAAAAGAGAGAGAGAGAGAGAGAATGGGGGAGAAGAAGGGTTTTGGGGTTTTAAAGGAATTCAGTGGAGTAACTCGAGAAACCGAGTTAAAATTTATTCACATGGGTAAGGGGGAAAAGTGGGGTGGTAAACACTAAACAGGAGTGGGAAAGGGAGAAGAGGTGAAAGAGCCAAAGAGGGGACGGGGTGGTAATGGTAATGGATGACAGAGAGGCGCGTTTATGTTGAGCTGTCAGTAGGGGGCCCACCTGCCATAAGAGCATGTCTCTCCGGAGCTCTTTTCAACGACAGCCCTCAAAAGCGGCGGAGAGCGGGGAAGGGAGGAACACTAGGCCCCAGGGGCCAGGGTACGCTCGGATCTCAAAGGACCGGTAGATTGGAATCAGATCCTGTGGTTTTTCCTTGTTTCTTCCCTTCCCATTAGTCATTCAATTTGCACAATCTATATCAACGCAAGTGCGGACCCGATTGCTCTGGATTTTGATCAGACGGTCCAGAGTTAAACTCAAACAGTTCGTCAGTACAGACTGCAGAGGATGTGAGCTCTTACTCATTACATTTTAAGCAATTTACATGTCACCTAAGCTCCCGGATAATTCATAATAATGCTATTTAATCAAATTTAATACTCCATTTAATAATACAGTATAATACGGTATGTCGTATTTTAGATGTGAATAAATTATGTAGCACACTCCTAAATAGGGCTGGGCAAAATTGCTCGAATTCGTAACTCGCTCGTTTACAGCTCGCTTTAACTCGCTCATTTACAACTCGAGTTGGCTGACTCGTTTAATAAATGAGCTGAGTTTGAGCTAAGTTGGCTGACTCGTTTAATAAATCAACACCTGTTAAACTGGTTAAATGAGTTATAAACGAGTTGTGAGCCAACTCGAGTTGATAATGAGTTGAGTTCGAGTTGACTCTACAGCTCGTTTTACCATCCCAACTCGAGTTGACTCGCTCGTTTATTTAATGAGCTGAGTTCGAGTTGGAGGTAACTCAGCTCATTTACAGCCCTACTCCTAAACGTGTTTTGGATCTAAGTCCATGCGATTTTTATTAATATAACGTTGGCTGTTACTTGAATATAAATGTGTACTTTTTTTAGAATATAATTTAGGAAGCATTCCGACATTCTCTTTTAGAAATATTTTTTTTAATAACAAATTGTTCAAACACAAAAAAACATATGTAATATATAAAAGCAGATTACACAAGAATTTGTTCTCGCCCATAAATATTTTTGATCTAATTTATGTGTACTTTTGATTTCAATAGAACCAATTTTTTTTTCACTTTTTATATCATATTATTTCAATAGAAAATAACAATACAAAATTTATACAACCATTTCTTATTAGTTTTTAATTCTCGTGATTTTTTGTAACAAAAGCACGATAGAATTATGTACAAAAAAATAGAGGAGATATTCACTTACAATATTCTATATTCTATAGTTACAACATCTTACAATATGATTTTTCAAAGTCCATACAGTCAATCCAAACCGTTCAATATGATCTATATATTAAAATATTCTTGGAGATCAAATTTTATATTTTTTTATTTATTTTTACTATTTATTAAGATGGGTACAAAATTCAATAGTCTGAAAATAACAGTTTTGTAAAATACCTAATAAATAGTAAAAAAATTCAAAAAAAATGTAAAATTTGATCTCCAAGCACATTTTAATATAGAGATGGTGAAGGACCATGATATTTTTTTTTATTTACTCAGAAGTGACTTTTGAACCGGAATCAATAACTCAGATTCAAAATATTTTTTCTTTTTTTTCCAGTAACACACAGAAATATTTTAATTTTTCGTACAGCCGTCAAAAATCCGACCTGAAAAATGTTGATCCGGGTTATTTATCGCAATCTTTCTAATAAATTCAATTACATATTATTCCATCTATTTAAAAAAAATATAAAAATATTTTTAATATTTCAATAAAAAAAAATAAAACATAACATTATTCTATTTAATTAAAAAATTCAGGAAATCCTAAATCAGTGAAATAATTTTCCGAAATTGGATTTCTGCGAAATAATTTCCTGGAAAGTCAAGCTGAATCTGGAAAATTATTTTTTGGATCCAGCGACTGTGGATCCGGAAAATTATTTTCCGGTTTGAACATATTTCGAATTTTTTACAAATAGATTTCGAAATTTTTTAATTTTTTTGGATAGAAAAAAATTTCGGTGATAAGCAAGTTGACACGGTAAACCTTACAGTGGTCTGCCGCATAAGACAGTGAGCTGTTGTCCTTTAGGTGGGCTCCACTGTCCAGCGTACGTGGCAGCCGATCCCTGATGTCGAGGAATTCGTATCCTCTGAGATATCTCATATTCTGTTTGACCGACGTGTCCGGTGCCTATTCGGGAACAGCGCAGGACCCGTATTATTTGTGCTTTGAGATTCGTGCAGAACTATTTGAACGGTTAAATTTTCCAAAAAAGTCTCGCAAAATATGAGATATCCGAGAGGATGCGAATTCATTTTTGAAGGAATTAGACGCACAAGTCTGCCACGTCAGTGACGCCGGACTGATCTCAACCGTGCGTGCACTCGTGGTTCTAACGGCTCTGATTGATTAGAAGGTGCCAGTTTGAGTGCAAGCGACGCTGTCTCTCTTTTGATGGGACGGTTCGAATTTGAGCATCAACTAAAAGAGCAACGCCAACGGGTGTGTATTGAAGGGCCTGCGGGCCTATGATGATTAAAAAGAATTAGCTTACTATATGAACATGTTATTGTTTATTTTGATGATTGATGTAGAATTGTAGATTAAATTAAGTAAGGCGATATAAATGACAATTTGGCCGTCCATTTTAGGGAAAAGATTTATTTCCCCCAGTATTTTTTCTTCATTTATTTTCCAATCATTAATTATCTGGAGGACCACAACTTCGAGCACAAAAAGACAAAAGAAAAGGTGTATCAATCATTAATTACGTGGGGGACCGCTAATTAACTGGAGAGACTGCTTATATTTGAAAAAATTTACAACTGACGCGTGCAAATATGTATACTTATGAACGTAAGTATTAACATCTAATGTACCAAGTATTCATGTCTAAGATATCAAGTATTTCTTTAAAAAAATAGACATCACCTTTATTTTATCTCTCTCATCACATACTCATATATTACACGTTTTTAGATGTGAGTTTTTTTTTTTCGTTCAATGTCGCCCATATTTTTGACAATCTATGAAGAATTTTGCGAATCTAAAATCACAAACGTCTTCTACATAATTTTCTCTTTCAAATGAGATCAATGATGAAGTACTTTTGAGTTATCCGTCGCGCAAGTATTCATACCTCGTAGTGCAAGTATTCATATCTCGTCGTACAAGTATTTATACCTCGTCGAGCAAGTATTCATATTCGTCGAACAAGTATTCATACCTAAGATATCAAGTATTTCGGAAAATGAAACTCGATACATCACACGCCCATCTTTTACATGTTTTTAGAGGTGGTTTTTTTTTCTCCGTTCAATCTCGCCAATATTTCTGACGATGGGTGTGTGATGTGTCTATTTTTTTTCGAAATATTTAATATCTTAGGTATGAATACTTGCTCGACGAGGTATGAATACTTGTTCGACGTGGTATGAATAATTGCACGATGAGATATGAATACTTGCACTACAAGGTAACCCACCTCTAAAAACGTGTCAAAGATGAGTGTGTGATGTATCCAGCTTTTTTTTTTTCCGAAATATTTGATATCTTAGGTATGAATACTTGCTCGACGTGGTATGAATACTTGCTCGACGTGGTATGAATACTTGCACGACGAGATATGAATCTTTGCACTGCGAGGTATGAATGCTTGCGCAACGAAAACCCGAAAGTATGTCATCATGAATTTCATTTGAAAGAGAAAATTGCGTAGAAGACGTTCGTGATTTTAGATTCGCAAATTTCCTCACAGATCGTCAGAAATATTGGCGAGATTGAACGGAGAAAAAAAACTCACCTTTAAAAATGTGTAAAAGATGGGTGTGTGATGTGTTCAGTTTTTTTTTCCGAAATACTTGTTAGGTATGAATACTTGCGTCCAGTTTTGTATTTTAGCGCTAGAAGTTTTGTATCTTAGGTATGAATATTTGCGTTCAGTTTTGTATCTTTTGTGGTTCTTGTTAACAAATATTTGCGTCCAGTTGTGGTCTCTCTCTTAATTAGAGGTCAACAAAGACAGTTATTGACCGGGGGATGAATAGAGGAAATGAAATGGGGAATAGTTAGTCGTCTCTATTATTTATTCAGATGTGATTGGGCAAAATACGACAATTTTGATGTAAAGTGCATTTAGTGCCTTCACCAACGGGTTGTGAGGCAAAATCATTATCATATCTAAATAAGTAGTCAAGAGTTGTCCGGATTAGCTCAGTTATGGAAATATATGTACTATGTAGGCATTGCATAATTGAGCATTGAATCAGAGATAGCAATATAGCATAGTACAATGATAAAAAAGAACAGTGAAAGCTACAGTTAAATCTGAAAAAATAAATTCTGACGCTGGAATAAAGAAAAAGAAAACTGTAATCGAGACAAAAGTTGCTATGCTCTCATGTTTGATGTTTCTCAATAATGGCGCCAAGCCTCCAAGTGGTCAACATACCGCGAGGGATTAGACCGCTAAGCTCGATTTTACAAAAATCGCGGTCCTTACTCTCGGTCTCGGAGTTTAGGCTTGGTAATTCTGCAATCCACATCAATTGCACAAGTTTGGAATAGTCATCACCTAAGAAATTCTAATTAAATTCATTTCACGAATATATAATTAAATTAAATTAATTTTAAATTGCAGCTGTTTTGTAATCAGAAAGTTCCATCTAATGAGGTGAATTCAGTTTGAAAATCATCGTGGCCCTTTTATCTCTGCATTTGATTGAGAATCAAACAAACAAATCAAAATATAGCGAGAGATAATAAAATTATGCAGTATGTATAATTAGAGAAAAAAATAACAATATACTGAGGCACATATAATGCTTCCATAATACTCTTTTAAAATTTTGAATTGTGTGATAATTAATAACGACAAAATATTTTTTTGATAAGTAATTCTCGACAAAATTTAGTTTTGTTGAGCTTCCGGAAGCGACTGCTGAAGTTATGTTAAGACAGATCAGCAAATAACAGTGACTTATTGTTGATGTGGCAAGCCAAATGATGCATCGTCATTGATTAGAAAGATATGCTTAATCAATTTTCTTGATTCTTGTTTTTGTACAATTGCCTATAAAAAAAAGGCCATCGTTATAAGCTAACGGACTATTAAATAGAATTTGCGTGTTTCTACCCATCAATTTGGGTTTTCCCCATTTTCTATCCCCTTATTCAATTTCTTTGAAATTGATTTGATTTTTGCATTTGTTGTTCAATTATCTTATTTGTGAGTTTTGTCGTGTCAAGAATCTATTTAAAGTTGAGTTACTTTGGGCGTGCGCCAAAAACAACTTGTGTAATGGAAAGGGAATGGAAGGGAAGGAACCCGTTCACCTCCTCTACACTCCGATTTGAAGGTGAACAAATTCATCACTTCTCTATATGCGATTCACCGTCATTCTCCTCCATTCCCTCTCATATTAACCCCTTTCTGGAACAAGTAAACGACTCTGATCAGGTTCAGTCAGGAGCCTGTTTCCTTCCCCTTCCTTCCCCTTCTCTATGTTCCTCCCATACGGAGCACACCCTTAGAAGATTTGTACCCCTTCGTTCGTAGCTCACTATGACAGTGAATATACAACTTTAGCTAATAATATTTTCACGTTGTTCTATCTCAAAAAAATAGTTTCATGTTGTTAGTACCAACAAAAAATAATCTTTTCTTTTTCTTTCGACTATAACTGACAACATATATTCATTTACCAAAAAGATAAAAAGTAAATATTTTCTCTTAAAAAAAAGATTGGAAATGATACCATCTCTAACGCTTGTACATAAAATTTATTAGTATAGAATTTGATACATCACAATGCGAATTGATGAGTGTTTTTGTGATCTGGCTAATAAAATTTATAACCCGGTTTGCTATCGAGTCAGATTACAAGCGCATAATCCTATCGAGTAGTATAATCAAGTGTCGATCCGCAGGGAATAAGATTTAAGATCTTGAGCGATTAAATCACAATCTTTCAAAATGTTAGATAAAATCTGAAATTCAAGAGTTGTTGGTTTTGATTTTTGTATTTGGCGAAAATTAAAAGTAAGTAAAATAAATAAGATAGTGGTGTGAATTTTTAGGATTTTGACATACCATTATTACTTCAGTCTGCTTTGGTTTTTTACTTTAATTGATGTTGATTTTCATATATTGTTTGAGGGTTTCTAATCCAATTTGGTAATTGCCGCTCTCGTCCTGTCACAGTCACCCTACCAACCAAGAGATCTCGTTAAAGCTTGTGTCAATTGGTGCAATGAGTTTTGTGATTAGCCCAAAAGATTTTAGACTTCACTTACTGGGTACGTCGCCCTACTAGGTAAGGCACGACAATACGACATTCGTCTGTGAATGTCGAGACTCTCATGTATATTTTTATTGATCCAATTAATGGTATCTCCGGCTAAGGTCTCCACCATTAATTTAGTATTTTTATTCTTTCTTATCCTAATCCAGTTAGCCCAATGGTGATTAACTTCCATGTGTGGCCATCACATGACGGTCTAGACTAACAAAACAAAATCAAGTAAGATCGAACATAAAGCGCAAAAGCAATCGAACAATAAAAGACTAAACAATGATCAAATAAAAATATATATCAAAGCATCATGAGTAACAAGGTTTACTACCAACCCTAAGAATCTAAACTTAGCCGCTGAACGACATGTTTACAATAGAATAATAAGAGAAAGATACAACCATACATGAAGTACCCTCCTACTTAGTCTCTACACACTCCACTCTTCTCACTTATGAAAATAGAAACACTAAAAAGATCTAAGAATACAAAGATATGTTTCTATTCAGTCCAAAGGTCTTTTATAGGAGTGAAGGGGCGCCTGGAGATGATTGGATGCCAAGTAATCTGATCTGGATACAGCTGTCAAATAATTCACCAAAGGACGCCTCGGGTAAAATAGCCTCAAAACATAATTTCTGCATTAAAACATAAAGTATGACAACAATAACTTTTTTCACGTAATAATAAAATACAAAGATGAGAAAATAAGACAAAATCTAAGTCAAAATCCTATGTAATTCATGACCATTTTGAGCTTGATCACGAATCCTTTAAATTTTTTTTTACATTTATACATAATTTATCCACAAATTGGAAAGAACAACAATGAAATACCACAACAGATGACTTTATAGTTTATGCTCGGTTGATAGTGGGGCCAGAGAATAGTAGAGGGGTAGCAGAACTGTCAATCACGGAGCTAATTGCTGAGTGCACGGGGCTGGCTGCATGTACACAAACTGGGTAGCACTTAGCAGTTTAGCAGAGCAGGTGGAGACGGTGACAAACCCAGAGCTGTGCAACGCTTTATCCCCTCAACATAATTCTACCACCGCACTATTACCGAGCAATTTTTGCTTTGTCCCTTCCTTTTTTTTAATGCACCTCCGTTTTTTACAGGGATAAAAGTTCCGTTTCACGTGTTAGTGTATCCGTCCTAAATCCTGTCAACCTACAATAATAGTCAATTCGAGTGAGGCTATGGTGCTATGCCACCAATGGCTAGTGTACTACGGCTCAATATGGTACTTTTTAAAATCCTAACGGTCGATCCGACCGTTCAATGTGATATCCATATGAATATGAACTTGCAAACTAAATTTTATATTTTTTTGAATTTTTTTACTATTTTTTTAGATAGGTAGAAAAATCAGTGTTTTTTGAAAATTCTGGACCATCAAAATTCTACCTATCTGAAAAAATAGTAAAAAAATTCGAAAAAATATAAAATTTAGTTTGCAAGTACATATTCATATGGTTATCACATTGAACGGTCGGATCGACCGTTAGGATATTAAAAAGTACCATATTGAGCCGTAGTACACTAGCCATCCGTGCTATGCATAGCACCATAGCCTCACTCTAGTCAATTATATATATACATCGTTCCCTGCGAAATAAAATATGTGTGCACTGTCACTGTGCAGTGGTGTATGCTTTTGTATGGTATAAAAATATTCGGTTTGGGTGGCCACATGTCTGCTGTTCAAACAAATAAATAGGCGAATATATGTCCACCGCCCAATATATCAGAAGAGATAGGAGTAGGTCCGATGGGCATCCGACCTACATTTAGGTTCAATTAGCTCTAAGACCGTACAATTAGCATCAAGATCTATGCGCACGGAAATTGATACAGACTTGCACGGATTTTGATACAGAGCACACGAATCTTGATGCAGATCGAATGGTCATCACACCCATCGGACCTACTCTGATTCCATATCAGAAACGTACATTTTGTCTCTCACTGGTCACTACATTATCGTTTGCAATTTTTCTTTTACACCGGAAACCTAAGATATGGATGCCTGGACAAAATTTTGTTTTCAAGTTGAAAAAATTAAATTATCAAAATAAGATGGATTTGTTTTTCTCAATAAATGAATGAAATCAAACTAATAATTTAGTTCTATGAAAAATAGTTCTACAATTTACCACACCAACGGTCATACAATGTAGAAAATCAATAGGACTGAACCAATAAGGGCTCGGGTGGAAAAAAGGCGAGGGTGATGAGAGGAAGAGATGAGGGACTGAACCAATGGGATCCGGGTGGAAGAGAGAAAATCAATGAGCAAACGGATTTCACTGTTCATGTTTGGACCGAATCATTGATTCAGTCCATGTAATTTTTGATTTTTTTTTTTTTACGAAGATATGCATAATTAAACTATTGATTAAGTGCTATAGATACCTCAATGTATTGAGATTGAACCATTCTATAGGAACACAAAAAAAAAAAAAATCTATCTTGTTTTCAATAATTTAATTTTTCTTATTTCTAAAATAAAAAATTGTGCCTGGATGTGAGTAGCCTGTAACAATACCGGTAACTTTAGGTTTTGCCCAAAGCTAAATTTGAATGCAGTAAGGCAGTAACCAGGGTTCGATAGCATAGGTCAGCATTCAGCATTCAAATTGATTTCGGTGACATTTAATGCGAACAGTAGAGAGTAGACAAAAGATAGGAAAAAGGTTCCTTCGATCTTAGTAAAGTAAAGAAAACTTTCATGTGCATGCATTCTCCAAATTCCAAAATCTTAAAGTACTCAATTATGCGCCGTATACTGCAACAGTAAAGATCTATAGTAATACCTTTGGTTAGTTTTTTAGTAAAGATCTATACTGGTCGCACTTTTGAACATGTAAATAACAATTTCATATTTTAATCTGCTGCAATAGTTACGATGTCATAGCTATAACTAGGCTGCAATTTTTTGAAAGAGTTTTAAAGATATGAGACAACTTGGAATGGAATAAAGTGCCATAGCTATAACACCGATGCAACTGCAACAACGGTTGTGCACTCCAAAAGATTCAATATTCAAGAAATCATACTTCCCTAGAAAATATGCAAGTTGAAAAAATAAAACTAAGTTGCAGGATAGGGATAGAGTTCTTTGTTATCCCCAAATATCATTCCATCTTGGCCTAAATTTTGTTACACTTAACACTTTACTGATACACATATTGCTCTCTGTACAACTACAGAATCATAGCTATTTTTTCTGTTGCAACTGCAGTAATTGCGAATAAGCACTACCTTGCCTCCTAATCAACACCTCATGCCTCCCAGCCTCTTGCACTCTCCCTTGACTAATCACCGCAATCATATCAGCTTCACGAATCGTTGACAACCTATGCGCCACCATGATAGTTGTTCTTCCTTCCATCAGTACATTCAAACTTTCTTGCACAAGCTTCTCAGAGGCCGTGTCAAGTGCACTTGTTGCCTCATCCAAAAGGAGAATGGCAGGGTCTTTCAAAATTGCACGCGCAATTGCCACTCGCTGTTTCTGGCCACCTGAAAGCTGGGCCCCACAGTCCCCTACATGCGTATTGTATCCATCGGCTAACCGGCTTATGAAGCCATGTGCATTAGCAGCCTTGGCTGCTTTCATGACCTCTATTTCTGACACGCCTTCCTTCCCATATGCGATGTTTTCATAAATAGTGGTAGAAAATAATGCTGGTTCTTGCTGAACCAGTCCAATTCTTTGCCTTAACGATTTCAACCTCAAGTACTTTATATCCATGCCATCAATTAATATGTCTCCCGAGGTTCGATCATAGAATCTCATTATAAGAGCTATTACAGAGCTCTTTCCTGAGCCGCTTTTCCCGACTAAAGCAAAGCTGCTTCCAGCCGGGACCCAAAAGCTCAGGCCCTGCAGCACAAAAGCATCTGGCCTTGTAGGGTATCTAAAACTCACATCTCGGAACTCTATATCTCCTTCAATGGCTTCTACATGCATTGTTCCTGGTTCATCTGGGTCTAGTTCAGTTTTTCTTTCCAGGATAGAAAAAACCGAGCTAAGTGCTTCTGACCCCTTTGCAATGTCAGGAGCTAATGCAATTGTCTCAGCCACACTGATTGCGGTAATTATCAATACCATAAAAGATTTCATGATGCTACCAAAATCTGACTGTTTGTGTGTTATCAAGCTAGAAGCGTACCACAGGCCGAGTGCATAAGAACAGTATGCAAAAAACTGGGAGAAACCGTAGCCCATGCCAGCTATGTGTCCCCTGAGAAATGCTGCCTTATTTGCCTTGTCTAATGTTTCACAGAAATGTGATGTTATCTGTTCTTGGGCATTTAATGCTTGCACTGTTCTTATGCTGTTTATGGCTTCTCTTGCTATTGCAGTTGCCTGAGCATAACTGGATGTGTAATTCCCTCCAAAACCTTTGAGAAATAAGTGCTGCATATAAAAAGACAAATAGTTATACAATTAAGTTCCTTGATTATGTGCTCTTGGAAATAAATTTATCATCAGGTAAGTTCACGTGCAGTGCAAAAGAAGTAAAAAAGAAGAAGGAAACATGCATGCCCTAGAAAAATAGGAAAACAAAATATTCATATACACCAAAAGCAAAGTCACCATCATGCAGACCGTTGACAAATCAAAGGAAACATGACCTTCATCCATCCACACTCACAGGCCAGGAAGGAGAGGTGTTTTGGATTTTTCCCCCCCCGCTTAGATCTTACTCCTATCCATTGATTCTCTCGTGTTTCTCAGGTCATGCACGTGTTTTGAAGTTTTAGAGGTAGAAAGAATTTTTGTCAACTTGAATTTAACTTCTACAGTTTTACCTCAGCTATAGAAGCACCAATGAGTACAGGGAAGGTTGATATAACAACTAATGCCAGACGCCAACTAAAGAAGAAAGATATCACAAATGCCGTCACAGCTAGTGCCATGTTTTGAATAACTGTTGATATTCTCTCAGCAAATATGCTCCGCACTAATGTTGCATCTACTGCAAGATTTGTAGTAAGTAACCCGGGGTTGTTCTGGTCTTGATCAAACCAGCCAATCTCGTTCCTCAACATAGCTAGTGGACAGAGATTTTTATCAGAAATTTTAAGATAAAGGCAGTTAAAGAATCACAGGTTTGCTATTTTTGCATTGCTACAACTACTGGTTTGCATTTCTGGTCTCTTTGCAGAAGCATACCAAATGCTGTTTCTGCATTTGCTGATAGTACCCAATTACCAACATTCATGTATTTGCAACAATGCACAAAGAACTTTTTAGTTTTCACAAATCGGGACCGACAAATAGAGTGGCATTGACAGAAAAGGTATATTTTGTATAAACCAGTCATGGAGTAATTCTTTTTGAAGGCTATTTGGCGAAGAGTCATGAATTACATTGAGCTAATTAGAAGAGGGACAATTTAGTAATTTTTGCTCGATGCACAAATATTAAGAATCTTCAAATGAATCGGGTCTTAGTACTAACAGCAGAAATGCAAGGTATCATTAGCAATTATGTAAAGTATTAAGTGCTATTGCAAAAAATAGCCTTCTATTAAGATAGATGCAAAAACTGAGGATATAAATGAATTCTATGGTAAAAGTCTGCACAGAAGTAAAGTAGGCTAGTGACCTGAAAACATCAGCAGTCTGACCCTGTTGGTGAGTTTCTCTCCCATCAAGGTGTAGTAATAATGTTGCAACACATAAACTGGCACTGTAATTAAAGCGGCTCCAATAAAAATAAGAGAAATTGTTCTTAACTCAATCTTGATATGATGTGCATTGTGAGTATAAAATACCGAGAGGACACGCGTTATTCCTAGAGCAAATAAAGGGCCTTCTGCTCCAGCTATTATTGCACCAATTGAACCCAACACAGCACATGGCCATTCCGGTCTGTTTAGTTGGATCAGTTTTTGAATTGTAGTTAGTGACTCTTTTCGGGAAGCATGGTTTTCTTGCTTGATCATTCTTGATCCCACAGGTACGATCTCTTCAATTTTCTCTTGTCTTGCATGTGGGAGAGGTGATATTGCGGAAATGCCCCTGAACAAAGGAAAATATCATAATATCAATGGTATAATACCAGCATTGTGTAAACATGTCTACAGCTGACCAAATACTGACACACATTAATTACAAGAATTACTGACCACATTTTCTTGTATTGGGATCTCTATTTTCTTCGGTGCTTCTATTTTTCAACTAATCTTTCATCTTAACGTTGTAACTTGAAGGGTAATCACATGTCAAACACTTTAGAGGAGTCACAGACTTCTCTTTTGCTGGACACATCTATTGCAATTCACTGGCAATGATATTTCAGTGCAAGTCAACTTGCAACTTCAAATGCAACCTCACTTACAGGATTTCCTTGATACAACCGGAGCTTTTGTTGCTGTTTCTCTCAGACACCTGGAGCTGCACCAACATTGCATATTCTCCCTCTTCTCCCTTTGATATCAACTCACTATGAGTGCCACTTTCCACAACTTTACCGTTCTTCAAGACCACTATTTTGTCAGCCTTGCTGATGGTCGATAGCCTATGCGCAACTATTATAGTGGTCCTGTTTGCCATAACATGCTCTAAAGCATGCTGAATTAGGAATTCAGATTCCGCATCTAAGGCACTTGTCGCTTCATCTAGAAGGAGAATTGCTGGGTTTCTAAGTATTGATCTGGCAATGGCAATTCTTTGTTTCTGGCCTCCTGAAAGTTGTTTACCTCCATCTCCAACCTTCCATTAGATGAAGCAACCAATGATTGTTTATAGCTAAATAGCATGTAAACTGAAAAATGAGAACATCTCACAGAATCTACCAAATTCTGAACAGACAGATTATACTTTCTCATTGGGTTAGAAAAGAAAACAAGAACAAACTAACAGCTACTAAGGTGCTCTTAGTCTCGTACTTCTGTAGTGTAGTCTAGAGGTTTATGAGGATGAATAATTTTGGCATCTCTTGAATAAGATTAGAAACATCGGGAGTAGGGGATATTGCTTGGATTTTTTCTTTTTGGGACATCCATGACATTCCTAGTTTTGTTGAGTATGCTGGTCCCTCTTTTGGATGAATTTTCCAAAAGACCCCCATGTTACACAGATTTTGAAAAACCCTTCCTATCCAGTATTTGAAAAAAAAAAAACTTGTTTTGAATTCTCCCCTTAATTATGTTGGATTTCTTGCAATTTCATCTTAAAGCAATTTATACCCCAAGCACATGAATCAGCCATGCTGCTTACCTCAGTCAAGTAACCATCTGGTAACTCTTCAATAAAAGAATGAGAATTTGCAACTCTGCAAGCTTCCATTACATCTCCCATACTTGCATCTTCTCTTCCATACATGATATTTTTGGCAATAGATGTAGAGAATAGAACTGGTTCTTGACTGACCAGTCCCATTTGGTTTCTCAACCACTTTAATTGGAGGTTCCTTATATCATGCCCATCCAAGAGAATTCTACCTATTCCCATAGACATTACAAAATTAATGGCGATACTTATATCAGCAGAAGAGAAAAAAATAAAATGAATAAGAGCATTCTCTTGCTATAGTTTTTATTATGATTGACAAGCTGGGATTCCTGAACCAAGAATTGCAAATTTGCAATTTGGATTGATACATCTTTGTACTGGAAAATAGGACACAGAGCGCCCCAAATGTGGCATTTAAGACTAAATTAACACAAGTTCATGTCAATTGAACTGCAATTCTTTTTCATATCCCCTTGCAGAGCATTGTAATTACCTGATTTTGGTTCATAAAGCCTTTCAATCAATGAAATAATGGTGCTTTTTCCACATCCACTTTGACCGACGATTGCAGTTGTTATGCCAGCACCTATTGTGAAATCTAAGTCCTCAAAAAGGATGCTTTTCCTATATTCATATGCAAAAGAGACATTACAAAATTTAATTTCTCCAATTAATTTTGTCCTGCCAATTTCTTCTCCTCCTGTTAGCGAAGAGCTCTTATCCTTTTCTATCATAGTGACAATGTTTCTTGCAGCAGCCCATGCTTTTACCAAAGAACTTAAATTAGGCGCTGCTTGGCCAAGAGAACTGCACAGAAAATTATTAATATTACAAATATTTTTAAGTTAGGCCTATAAACAGTAATTATAGAAATACAGAGAATTACTAAAAGCATTTGTAAATAAAGGAACTTCATGAAGTGATAATAATTAATTATAAACTTTTTGGTATAATTAGTCCGAAAGGGGTATTCTAGGAGGTGCTGGAAATACATGATTAAGCCACTACCAACAAAATTTAGCCAGTAAATATGTACCAAAGCAGCACCAAAACCTTCTGGCAAGCAGCCATGGAATAAAAGCATATAAAAACAAAAGATGATACAAAATAAAAGGGGCCAAGATCAGAAAAGTAAACTGTATATTGGATAAAAGGTATACTGTTGCAGATGGACAATGTTTCATGACTTGATCAGCTAAAAGTTACCAAACAGAAACTATCCTAAATTGAAAAACATCACTAACTAGCAATTTTACAAAAATGTTGCCCAAGTGATGCCTTTACTCTTTTCTTTGTTAATTAGAGTGAATGCAAACTCACAATCCACTGAAGATGACATTTAATATGGTGCTAAATGCCTTTCCACCATTGGTAACTCTGTGCGTGACAAGAACTCCAGCATACCATAGAAGTAGGGCCCACACACAGAACAGTAGTCCATACGTGGAACCCACACCCAGACCTTTCACAAGACCACCCTTCTTGCCAAGTTTTAAAGCCTTTTTCAGTGATCTAGAGTATGCTTCAATGGCCTTGCTTTCTCCCACATTCGAATAAACTGTCCGTACCTGTGATATTACCTGACATATGAAAAAGGAGAAACAGTTAGAACAACTATCAGCAAAGTGTTCTTTAAAGTGAACTTTATGATTATGCTGTAGCACTTGTATTCAGCTGATTACGGCTGGTCAGAGCTCCATGCTGGTGGTCCTGACTAGTGTAATAGTATTAGACAGCTGGAAGTTTACCTGGTTACACAGGTGAGGGAAAATTAACCACTCAATCCTGCAATTAACCCTATATTTGACCAACAACTGTGAAATTGATTTGGAGTTGTCTTCTTTATCGTTATCCACATTATGCTAAATTTACCATCAACTAAGTGAACTGTTTTACCAGTGCAATTAGCTGTTATATTCAGGAACAAGGAAGTAATCCAACCTAATAAGTTTTTCACTAACATATATAATGAAAATTATGGTCAAGGTGCATCACTATGATGTTTTTTACGTAAATGTGGACATAATCCACTGAAATGGGCCCCATTGTTATGTACTCAACTTAAAATATAACTCAACAAATTCATTTGCCATTCTGAATTGTGTCTGTTAACATCATATGCACCCTCAATTAAGTAAACTGCTTCTACTATGATAGGAGCTCATATGCAGGAGACATGAGGGAACCGATTTGGATAACTATCACAATTATCATGGTCAAGGTGTAAAACTTAAATTCCATTTTTTTCCTCTGGCAAATAGGGAAATGTAGCCCCCCGCAAACCAAATAGGCACCGATTACAAATTAAGACTTGGTTGAACCCTCCATATCCTCGATGCAAAACCAAAAACAGTATCAACCATTAACTGCGAAAATATGCCTCATCTACCCACAATTTTACCTGAATTATCCACAATTTGGCCTAACTTGTGCTGATAAATGACCAAAAGAGCTTGTATAATACACAAAAATTCGCTATGGTAACATACTGATACTAGTACGAATTCAAATAAATGTTCAGAAACACTTAATACAAAGTTTAAAAAGAAGACTTGAAAGATCACCTCTTCTGCAATTTTTCCAGCTTCGGCATATGCAACTTCTCCTTTTCTTGACAAATTTGAAATTACAACAGCATAGGTTCCTCCAGCAACTGCCATTAATGGAACAACCGCCAAGGTAACAAGTGTAAGCTGCCATACTGATAAAAATCCAACACTAAAACCGACCAAGAACTGGGAGATGTATCTGAAGCAGTGACCTATCTGCATGAGTTTTACAACTAGTTAGATTAACTTACAGAGGATCGCACACAAGGTGTTCGACATAATGCGTCTAAGCGAGTAACAATTTGTTTACCCAACAATCAATGCATAATTTCTGTACCTTGTCACCGATCGCATCTTGCACAAGTATGACATCGCTTGAAAGTTGTTGAAGTATAATCTGTTTTGTTGAATCTGTATCGAAAAAGCTCATATCTTGGTTTAGAACAGATTGAATGTACTTGATCCTTAATCGAGCTGTTTGTCTCTCCCCAGTGTGCATCCAGAAAGCTACTCCTGTAGAATCATGAATAACTAGGCGTCATATATAAAGAAAAATTGCTCATTTTAGAGATACAAGTCCACAAACAAGAAAAGGAAAAAGAGAAAAAAAAAAAAAAAGCTCTATATCCGAAGAAACCAAGAAATTACTTAGTACATACCGATCCATGCCGAAATTAGAACGAGTACTCCTAGATACACCAAATGCAGCGCGTTCTGCACGAAATGAAAAGGAAAGAGCTTATAAAGCTATGAAATGAGAGAGATTTCGGTTTTAGAACATTTTGGGGCCCCAAAGTCGTGGAGTAACGAAACTTATGAGTTTCAATTCGGACCGTCCGATTTCTAATCGGATCAATCCGACTGTAGTGCCTTTGAGATTCGTGCTTGAAGATAACGAACGGACCGGAAAATTTCGAAAGCCTGCGAGTAAATACTAAATACACAATAGCATTTTTTTCAAAAATTAAAATAAATAAGTAGTTGCCTACGGGTTGATTGACAAAAGAACTAATAAAAAATAAAAAAAGTATTTACAGTATACATCTGATTTTTTATTATGTACATTCACTTAAAATATTAAAAAATATTTTAAAATTAAAATTAAAATTGTAGATGCATGTTATTTATTTCTAAATAGCACATATATCAAATGTGAATCGATTAGTTATATAGCCTCCCACCAATAATATTAATATTTTTAAAGTGAATTTTTATTGATTATCTTAGATGACTCAAACTCCAAGTTACCTCAAATTTAACACCCATCATATCTAAATAAATAGAAACACAACTACAATTTACCTTTTTAGTTCGAACGATATTTTACAAGATATCAAGATATGTACCCTAAAATTTAAAATTGTACGCTAAAGTTATATACTAATTATTTTATAGATCAACTCCATTATAAATTTACATAAATTGAATGTGATTTAATACTTCATAAAAAATTGTTAAATGTAAATCCTTATAAAGTTCAACTCCTTTGTTAAACAATAAATTTTAATTTATATTATTTTATTTTTTTTATGTTCATGATACGTATAATAAAGCATACAATTTCTTGTAAATTTTTTGTAATTTCGTAAAAAAAAAAAAAAAAATTATGTTTTTCGTGATTATATTGTCACGCAAAAAAATGTGTATATAGACCGGTCCTAGAATTCATATCACATATAAGGTAACAAAATATTTCCGTTGGATCCAGACGGTCCAATTAGAATGTGCACGAATATTAAAGGAGCCCCGTGCATTTCATTTCGGAACGAAAATTGGCCTGAATTCTGATCGGACGGTCCAAATCTAAACAAAAATATTGTGTTACCTGAGAGGATATGAATTCCAGGTCCTGTAGTCTGAAATCCGAATTCATCCATTAGATTTAATCCGGTACGAATTCATATGCATGTGCAACATCAGGATTCGACTCAACTACTTTTCTTAGAGAAAAACAGAAACCTACTTTTTCAATCCCAACCATTCAAATTTTCTCATTCACGTATCTCGATAGAAAAACTTTTTCATGCACAAATCTCAACGAATTTGAATAACTAGGATCGGAAAAGCAAGATCCTACTTTTCTCTAAAAAAAGCAGCAGAGTCCATTCTGCAACACCAACATTCGAACAACATACATAACAGTTTTTAGGGAGTAAATTTGCAGAAATGAATGAATACAATATATTACCTGTGATACATCTGATGCAAGGCTGTGTGGATGTTTAGAGAGAGAACCTAAGGAGTCTATGAGTCGACCAAAGAGCAACAAGAATATTGGAAGAGCAGCACCATGAATGCAGGAACCAATGGCACCAGCCAACATCAACACATAGTCTAATCTATCAGCAAAGAAGAAGAGGCCATGTCTACATGCCTCTTCCCTCTCATTGCTCTCTTCTTTGATAGAATTTGAGGTAGAGATATTCATGTCAGTGTCTTCTTCCATGAAAAAAGAAAAGAAAGGTACGTAGAGAGTAGAGACAATTAAAGGTGGCAGAGATGCAAGTATGCCGTGAAAGACAATTGAAGCAATTAATAAATAAATAAATAAATATAGGAAAAGGGCTAAAATGGGAAAATCCCGTGAAAGAGAAAGACTGACAGGTGACAGGCTAGTGTTCTATATATCAGTAAATGCTCCAATAGTCCAATCTATTTCTCTTATTTTTTTGGGAATTACAGAAACATTCTTAAAATCTCTGATTGGAATTAGTGCAAACACTTTTACATGGTTTACAGATTTAATTTTGAGCAATGTCTAGTCAGCAAAATCAATCCATTGAGTAGTTGCTGGGACCGTTCACTTAAATGTAGGCACAACTAAAAGCTTTGTCAGGGGATTCAGGTAATAGTTGCTTTTTCTGTATTTGTATAACTGTCGGTTCATAGCATTAACAACAAATTACTTGTGATCAATTTATTGTGGTTGGAGAGCTAATGGCACTTTGCTTATTAACATTCTCTATCACTCGTTAGAAGGGCTTCATTTGACTTGGGCGGAATGCTTTTGCCACCTAACCTTAATAAAAACTTTATCATGTATTCCTTTTTAATCACTCCACTTTACATTAACTTCTCCGAAATATCTAAATTTCCTTGATAACTTCCCTGTCTAAAATAAGCATCTTGAAATTTGTAAATTCTGACTGTGAAAGATGTTAACTAATGTTTTGAACAAGTAAAAAATTGTAATCCCTAGCCGTATCAGTCTACTTTGTGCCAACCCTGATTTTGTACAAAACTAGCGTAGCTTTAATTTCTGTTGGCATTTCTAAGAAGCAAAAGTGATATTTGAGTAATTGCTCTTATTTCTTATTTCTGTGTGCTTTTAAAGTTTTGTTTATAACAATTTATAATGTTACCCGCAAGCATTTAAATTCTAATCTGTGTAATTTTAACTCCTAATTACTTTTGTCTTCAAGCCAAAAAAAAAAAATTTCATTTTACTCACTCTTTTTTTATTTTTCTTTGAGCATTTTTGTTCATTTTTTCAACGATCCATGATAAATTTTACGAATTTAAAAATACAAACGTTTTCTACTTGATTTTCTCTTTCAAATGAGATCCATTAAAGAATACTTTTGAGTTATTCTGAAGTCGTTTTTTTTAAAGTAAATCTCATGAGCACTTTGAATTTTCAAACTTTTAAACATCAGTCTACAACTATTTAAACATCTGATATCATCATTTAAACTACTATGTTGAAGCATTTAAATCTCTGATATCACGCATTTAAACTATGTATACAACCGTTAAAAGTAGTTGTGTCAAACTTTTAAATAGTTTCAATGTCAGGTTTAAAATGTCATAGAATGAGATTTAAAAATTGAGAATTTAAAGTATTCATGGGCTTTACTTTCAAACAACATAAAAACAACGACTTGAAAAAAACTCAAAAGTATTTCTATATCTCATTTGAAAGAGAAAATTGACTAAAAACCGTTTATATTTTTAGATTCGCAAAATTCTTCACGGATCGTCAGAAAAATGGACAAGAATGATCAAATGAAAAAAAAGAGTGAGTGAAATTCATTTCCTTTTTTGGCTTGAAGACAAAAGTAGTTAGAAGTTACTACTCAAATTTAGAATTTAAATGATTGCAAATAAATGTTTAAGTGCTTACGAATAGTATTGTACAAGGTTATAAATAGAGTTTTAAATGCTTAGATATGAGCGATGAAAATGAAAGTTAGATATTAAATACTTCGGAGCGCGTTCAGGGATTTATTTGGGAGACAATTATCAAACTCTTATTATAAATTTTGGAAGGAAAAAATACACAATTTTATAGTTTTTGAAGGATATACATGAAATTCCTTCTAAAAAATTAAAACCGTGATAAAATATTGAACTTGAAATTTAATAATGAGCTGGGCTTAGCTAAACCATGGAGTAAAACGACTTGGTGCTCTACGCCTCATTATTTTCATTTTGAAAATCCAAACTACCGATCCGAACCGCTCAAGTTGTTCTCCGTATTGAAATGTGCTTGGAGACCAAAATTTACATTTTTTGGAATTTTTTTACTATTTATTAAGCCACTTTGAAAATCGCTCAAGTTGGTCCAAATTTTTTTACTGTTTTGCTACTGTTCATCCGAATCAGCGATTTTCAAAATGACTTAATAAATAGTAAAAAAATTCCAAAAAATGTAAAATTTGGTATCCAAGCACATTTCAATATGGAGAACAACTTGAGCAGTTCAGATCGGTAGTTTGGATTTTCAAAATAAAAATATAGCATGAAGTACCAAGTCGTTTTACACCATAGCTTAGCGCTAAGTCCATCTCTTTAATAATTTAGTTATCTTTATATCCATATGTGATCAAATTATAACAAATGTAATATACAGTCCGTCAACAAGTATATATAATATTTTCGTTCTGATAAATTTTGAAGGCAGTTTTGCGAGTTTGTAAAAAGTTGGTCGTCAAATATATCCTTCGCTTCAATTTATTCAATTGACATCATTTCTCTCCAGGAAGAATCGAGTTTATGTTTGTGGTGATTGGTTGTTGTATTTGGAACCAAATTGCAGCTCCAATGCATGATTCCATTCTACTCAACAAAGTGGCTCGCATGGTTTGAACAGAGTATGTAATACACAAAACATGCTTTGTTAATAACATAACTTACCCAATTCGACAGTCTTAGCGTTCACTATATTTTATTTACATGAATCGGGGATACCAAGCGTTGTGATATCTAAAGGAATATAAACCCTCTTCACCGGAGCTCAAAATTTATGCAAGCAAATTCTTGGTCAAGCTGTATACCAACTCAAATATTCTTTTCCCTAATAGGGCCTTGTAAGAAGTTGAATGAGTGACATGCTTCCCTCTGATCTAGTCTTTTCCTCAGCAGTTGTCTTTCCTCTGCCCTCCTGGTTTTGGTAAACAATTTGCATATTACCAATCTAGGAAATGGAGTATTGATAATCAAAACTCATATTGCAATTACATGAACAAACCAACTCTCATGGAAACTATGAAACTTTTACTATTAAAGAAAGAGGTGGACAGATAGACATTATTTAATAAAATAAAAAGATTACAATTGGCTGTCACTGCCGAGTTTTTGAAATACGACAGTTTTCAAAAAATAGACAGAGAGAGGGAGAAGACCTTGGGTATATCAGGATTCATATCAGGGCTAGTGAATTCTTTAAGTAGCATAGAAGAGGCTGGTCGCAATCTCCTGGTTAAAATTCTTAGGGTAATTCAATTAGTAACATAAAAAATATACATAAAATGTACATATTGCATTAACAGAGAAGATACATAACTGAAAGCATTTAAATGTAGTCATACACTACTAACCTCTTGGGTTTTCTTGCAATGAAGGGCTTAGGAGGGGAAGCACAGTTCTCCTTTCCAATAACTTCAATTAAGCTTTTAATTGGATGGTTTTCCTAAGAAAAAAAAGCAAGTGATTTAGGATAATTTGTTTGAGCAATAGAAGCCAAACCAAAATGTATTCTCATTAGATGGCACAGAAATGAATTGATCACAAGCACTTCAAAGACAAACCTTACGCCGCTCAACACTTGACTTCCCATCATGGCCCAAAGAAGTCGAAAAAAGTTCCTCCGGATCTAATGAATTAGAAATAGCTGTGAGAAAAGAATTTGGTCTTGTCTACCCAGAATAAGTTTTGGCAGTATTGCCACTGTATTAGGGAAGGTACTTGCCAATACCAGAGATGACATGCATGGTACCTGCATGATACCGTGCATCCAAATGGTGGATCCTTCACCATTACATACCAATAATTGCCTCAGTCAATATCCTTAAACATCAAATAGTAAACCGGGACTATAATTTTTGGCAATCCAAAGTAAAAACTCCAAGCATGCCAGATTAAATATCAAATCATACCCCTGCCAAATACAAAGCACCTCATACAGACCTCTAGAACACGAAAAATATCAAAGTAACTCTAATTTCTTTATATCTTGCGTTTTATATATTTTCTTCGTTTTTTTTTTAGGTTTTGCAAGGGTATCAATGAAATTGTCCAAGATATTCAACACATGAAAGACATATGAAAGTGATGCCAGCCGATAATTCACCTTTTTTAGGCTTAACATTTACTGGCAGGCCACGATTTCCTCCAACAGGATCGTCCCTTGTTTCCTCTCTTAATTCCTCAGAGTTCGGACTCTGTTTTTTTTCTAATTCCAGCTTCAATTCTTCAGAGCCACTGCTGCTGTCCTGGTTCAATTGTTGAAGACTTCCAAGTATCTGACCCAACTGCTTAAATATTGTATTAGTCTATAAAAAGAAAAAAGTTAGAGATGAATCACTAGTACTAAATATTTTGTTTAATGTTACCAGTTCCCCGTATATTCAAATAATCCAAAAATTACCTGAGATTCTTGGAAGATCTCTTCTGACCTAGAAGAGGCTGTGCTACTTGCAGCATCTTCTCCAACACCTGTTAGCTCCAAGGTCTTGTCACTTCCTTCATCTGTTAAAAGAATTTCAATCAAAGTATTTCCACAAAGCAACGAGAAATACAAAATTGAGAAACATCCTTAAATTACCTGTCGAACCCTCAAAGCTTAAAATTTTTCTTGTTTCAGATCCATGGGCAAAATAACTTCCCGAAGAACTGTTTCTTTGCCTAACAAACTGTAAAATGTATTTTTCTATTAAGTTTATCCAGATAGGTATTGCAGAAGAAGCAAAGATCAATGGAGACTGGAGTTAATTACCTCACTGATTTGCCTTTTAGCTTCAGTTACTAAGGGACTTAAGTTGGCAATGTCAGAAACTTTTGCCTGACAAATGACAGAAGAATTTAAATTTGCTCCCTTAAATCCAAAACCAGAAAATTTAATGAAGTTCAAACTCAAAAGAAAGATTGGCTAAACATCTGAACCATTTATGTGAAGTTTCATTTAAAACACAAAGTTACCTCAATATGTTGAACATAGAACTGAGTTGTCTTCTCTGTAGATAGCATTTCTTCTTCATCAGCATCACTATCTGGACACACCTTTTGCAGCAGATCATCTTTGGAAAAATGTTTTTCTATTCAAAACAACATCCAGTAACAAAAGGTACTTACAAATCAGAAAATAATAGACCATAAAGAATATCCTAACTCGATATCATAGAAACTCCTAGGATTTACCATACAATTTGAGAGGTAATAGGATAATAAGCACATATTAGAATGCCTTGCACTCAACATGATAAATAGCAATTCATATTGACAAGTTTGCAATAGATATCTTAGGATCTTTTTGTTTGCACGAAATTTAGCAGCGGAAAGCTGTTTTCCATAGAAATCAATTTCTTGTGTGTTTGTTTGATTGGAAAAACAAAATATTCAGAAAATTATATTCCAAATATTACGGAAAATTAGCGTTTTCATTTTCTGCATTTTTTTGGGAGAATGCGAAAATTGTTTGAACATCTC
The DNA here is from genome assembly GCA_025461125.1 of Carex kokanica. Lineage (NCBI taxonomy): Eukaryota > Viridiplantae > Streptophyta > Magnoliopsida > Poales > Cyperaceae > Carex > Carex kokanica. The sequence goes on from JAJGRX010000532.1 coordinate 528,498, forward strand.
TTTTTGTTTCTGTAGATCTTCAGTGCCTATAATAAAATACCAAAGCTTTACTTCTTTGTAACCTCCATTGATCCCACGATGTACCCACGATAGTCAATTTCAGTTGTTTAACGTTTTTTTCAGCTAGAAGACCTACCCACGAGTGAGAAAAGCCGATCATTCAACAACATTGCCACATTTATAAAATAAGCCAATATGTAACGCAAAGGAATCCCTTAATGTGGGTTGTTGAGGAGAAAAGTGTGTTTGCCTCTCAAAATTGTTTCTGCTCTTTCTCAATATTAACATCAAATTCCATCAGTCTTACTCCTACAGTCCTACCTCTCTCTCTTTTTGAATAGTTGTCAACCAGTGTTAGGTGAGGTTATTTTTCGGAGTTCAACATCCAAGCACAGTAACAGAGGTATCTAGCACTGACTGTTAAAGTTGGTACGCACCATTTACAAAGGTTCTCTTTGTGTGGATTGAGTCCTAATTTTTACATAAATTTCATTTTATTCCTTTCAATGTCAGCAACAAAAATGAGACTATAACGTATTAATTGAAGACCCACTCGATATTTGTCAATTTCTTTTACTTTTGTTTTGCTGAATTGGTTTCTGAATATGGGTGCGTCTCTTTTGTACAATATACCCACTCAGAACTGGTACAAGAAGGATTATGTTGAAGGTAAGTTTCTTACATTCAAAAAGGTATTGTTGTTCTGATGAGAAGAATATAATAAGATGCTCATATCAGATGTGCCTGATTTGATAAAGGTTACTGTAAATTTGGTACAAAGAAGCTCATTGTGACGATTACCATACCACTCAAAACAGGTAGTACGCTATGGTACCTTAACTGACAAGTACTTGTCCAGTATTTGCCTATTTGGTCAAATGATCCTGCCCATACTTGAATGTAATGCTGGAGTTTTGTTTGGTGCTGATTCTGTCTGATAGTTCTTAATCTATTTCATTCTGGTTGATTTCTTTATACATGTTCTTATTAAATTGCTAAGGCTATTGAGACCTTTATGCTCAAACTATAATAGATCGCAAACTAACTCTCAACAAATCACCCAAGCTGCTGTCCTAGTATGGTGCTGCTGTTTTGGTGAGTACAATGGCATGGTAAGTATCCTTTTATTATAAAACTGTTGCATTCAATTTAATTTTTAATTTTCCATCAAAATGAATGAGCAGAAAAGAAAATTTGTTTTCTTTTCCTTACAAATGAATATGATAAATTACTTTTTATTTTTCCTTCATATAATCATTTTTCCACAGAAATTACTTTTCTAGAACTATCACTTGCAAATGAACAGACCCTAAAAAAATTAACAATAGCAAGTTCACCTCTTAAAATCTGATCAGGCGAGAACTCATGAAGCTCAAGGTTTGATGATTTATCCTCATCATAAATCTCATTGTTCTTCAGCGCAACAACCTACAAGAAGAGAAAAGTAACTCCAAATTATAGTTTTAATCTCTCATATATTTCTTGGCTGAAACTGCAGAGGAGATGCTAATAACAATGCCTGGAAATCTGACAAGCTTCATAGATACTATCTAGTTCCTATACGCATCCCAACCTGTACCATCATATTTCTGTTAATGCTGGGCAGAAACTCCAGTCTTTGTTACTCATTGAATAAAAGACATCCTCACCATATGTGCTGTTTCAAGTAAGTACTAAATAGGGTTCTTTTTCCAACTTTGGCCTAGAAACCAAAATGCAAACTCTGAAGATTTAGCATTCAGCAAGGATATGAACAATACATAGGACAATTTGTATATTATACTCTGTAGGAAAACAATTACCTCAGCTTTTTGTATGGTCTGACACAAATTCAAAGAGCTAATGATGTTTGCAGGTGCAACTTCAGATACTGCTTGCTCCAGGATATCTTTTATTGGTTCCCCTGTGAAAATAATCTCCACAAGGAACTTCTCAACATGTGAACTAAATTTATATACAAAAATGTTGAATGTTAAATCAGTGCAATTGTTACATACCTATTGGACACTCAGAGCTTAAATCTCCTTCTGCACCAGATTCTTTTGCAAAATCTTCCCCAGAAGAACATGCCGATATGAACTGTAAGAATCATTTTGTATTAAATTGCATAAAATAAGCAAGGACAAGTGAGTAATCCATCAAAGGAGATTACAATACCTCAATGCCTTTTCTCCTAACTTCAGTTGCTGAGGATGGACTATGATATGCAATCTCCGAACTTGTCTGATAATAAAATTGAACTTTGCTTTGTCAATAATGTACAAAATCAGTATGAGATATCTCGATAGTCCAGAAAAAAAAAAATGAAAACTCCGCAACTTATGTGTGTGTGCATGTATTTAAAGGAAATTTAACAACCAACCTCAATATTGGTGCAGGGTTTAGTTTCATTTTCTAGACCTATCATCTGACCCTCATCAATATCACTGTCTGGACATGCCATTAGCAGAGGATCGACATAACCAAAGTGCTCCTCTGTCCAAAACAATAAATTCAGTCAGAAAATAGATCAAATACTAGATTGTCGAAGGAGCTCCTAACACTTCAAAACTTCAAACAATTACACTGATCAGAAACAGTCACACATTCTAGGAAAATATGAGAACGGGCTTTCTCAGGAATTACGTGATTGGAAGCACAAAAGAGCCAGAAATAATTTTAGTTTCCTGGGCTCAAAGGTAGAACTTCTCCTAGTTGAGAATTTTGGTCAATTTGGTGAAAAAATAAAAAAATTACAGTTAAGGATCTATCTGTCAAGAACAATCTTGTGGCCTCCGAACACGTGAAACAAAAGAGGCTCACTCATTGTACTTGTAACTCCAGTGCAATAACACATCCAGTAATAAAAGTAATTTCTATTGCAGTTGTTGTTTTTCCACTACAGCGGGGAACCCACATAAAAACTTGACTTTTCTCTGGTTAATTGGCTTCTTGTCTTTCTATGGTGATCATACAGGCCATTTTCCTTTACAGCAAGATGTTTAATACAAAATAAATTAACAGTTAAAGATTACCCGTTGAACCCTCAACACTTAAAACCTTCACTCCAGATACTTCAGCAAAACCACCTCCAGAAAGACCAGCACTTTGACAAGTGAACTGTAATGTGTACTTCTTAAGTTAGGTTAAAGTAACATTGTTAAGATAGAGATAAATGATAAGCATGTTGATTACGTCAATGATTTGCCTTCTAACCTCAGTTACTATTGAAGGACTTGAATCTGCATCTTCAGAAGCTTTTGCCTTAAGACAGAATATAAGTTGCTCCTCAATATATGTAAATATCAAAACCCATGGTTTTGTTGTTAAAAAATGTTGTCTAGTCACTTTCAAAAATTATATACCAGATAGATTAAATGTCAGGTGCACCTAATATTTTACAATGGAAGGAAGGAACCAAAACAAAATGTCCAGAACCTAGTACTCTTGGATCGGAATGTTAGAAAAGAACTCTTACATGAGCAAAAGGCTGTTCATTATGTGCAACTAGAGAACTTACTTTGATGAGTTGAACAGAGGACTGTTTTTCATTTTCTGTAGAAGGCATTTGTCCCTCATCAGCATTGCTGTCTGGACATACCATCTCCAGAGGATCATGCTTCTCTGTTCAAAACAATATCCAATCCAAAAGGAAGTTTGTTTAATAGACATGTAAAATGCCTGCCTGTTTGCTGAAGCAAGAATAGAAATAAATATACATCCAGCTAAATAGCAAAAGCATCAAACTACAGAAGAATCTAACCTGTTGAGTTTCCATCGAGAAAGTTCTCTGGCTCTGTAGAGTCAAATGAGAGACACTCTTTCTCTGTTACCTCGTCTATTAGGTTTTCAGTATGTTTATCCTCATTTTCTTCCTTGATTGACATAACAGTTGCCTATAAGAAGCGGTGATTTTTAAACTATAGGATTACCTCTACTATTTCCATTGACAAAAAAAAGGAAACAAATGCTGGCGGGCTGTACTAACCTGCTCACATTCTGACAGCGGACTGTTTTCCAGTAGATGAATAGAACAGGAAGCAGTTGCTGAGTTGCTGGAACTTGGAGTTCCTGTTTATGAAAATTTGCCAGAGTTGTAGTCCTCAGTGGGTAATATCAGCCAGCTTAAGCAGTAACAAGAGAATACACTCTAACCTCTTTTCCTTGAGCCAGCAGAAGAATTCTTATAATCCGAGCTCTTGAAATCATCTGTTGATTCAGTCAGCTGCAGGACCTAGAAAAGAATGTGTCATATGTTAGCTAGAATAAATTTCCACGAAATAAGATAACCGTTTCACATAGAAGCTAATATGCTATCTGACATACTGACCTCAGAAACACAATCAATGTTTCCCATTTTATTTTCATCAAGACAAGAGACTGCTTGCTCAGATTGCTTTTGGCATAATTTTAGTTTAGCAAGCTCCCCTTCCAGCTCCATAATTTGTCTGTCTTTCTCTATTATGATTCCTCTCATGCTAAGAACCTCATTTTCAGATTTCTGTTGTGTATCAAGACAAGCAAAAGAAGGGGCTTAAAAAAAATATATTAGGTTCAAAATCCAAAATGAAAATTATCAAATTATCATATTTTATACTACAAATATGTCTACTGAAGCCTGAGCATCCAACAAAAACTAGCATTAAGAATATCACCGATGAATATACCAAAAACTTATCCTTGTAAAGCTTCAGAGTTTTCCAAAAGGCTCTTGCAAACTGGGTCATTATAACTTCATTTCGTTTCGCTTTGTCCAACTCAGCATGAAGGCTACCCTTGCAGGCACTTGTATCAACTGTTACAGCAGTATTTGGAATGATTGAATCTCCTGTTGCTTGAACCACTTCAGGCTTCTCTGAGTTGACTAGAAGAATATGACATACTATCAATAAAGCACCTCATATAATTGAAGTGACAAATTAAGTATAAAGCATTCATCTATTTACAACTAGCAAACCTTTTTCAGATATTACAACAGCTTCAGTCGAGTCAACATGGGTCTCTCCAACAACCTAGATAATGGAAAAATAAAAGCGGATAGATACATCCAAACTATCCATGAGCTTAATCATTAAAATTAAAGTTCATAATAAACCCAAACCCAAACTAATATTCAATTGAAGCTCGCAAGCACAGCTGTAATTTGCTTCTTATCTGCCCATTTTGTTACATTTTTTTAATGACCAGCAACAGTTAAACTGTCTGATCACCAAAAGCTTGAGATAGTTCCCAAGGAAGAACAAGTGGAACTTACCTTTCTTCTTTTCCTGTTTCCTTGCTGGACCACAGCTATGACATCTCTTTTTCGCACAGGCAGAGCTTTAACCTCCTCAATATTAGTATATCTGGTGAACAATGGCCAAAATCACACCAACAAAACATAAGAATCTCCATGAGTTAAAACAAAGATAGGCAGGTATAAAGATGCTACCAGTGGGATGAAAGACAGAAATCTAAAAAAAATAGCAGTAATATCAAATGTGTATCGTACTTAATTTTCATGTAAGGGGCTGCTTGTCTCAGCACAAACGATGTGTCGACATAGTCATCTTCCCCTGGTTTTACAGTTAGAATCTGCAGAAAATGCACCAACAGTAGATTCCTTCTGAGTTAAAAGCCAACCCTTACTATAGCAGATACAGATGTAAATAGTATTGTACCAGAGTCATTCTCTTCTTGCCTTCAAGATATTCCTTCAAGTATCTAGTCAACTGAGAGAGAAGATAACAATAAGCAAAACGAAACTCATTACATGAAATATATATTGCAGATTAAAGCATTCTAAATTTCTAATTATACAATGATAGTAATTACCAGAGAATTCTTATAATGCATTTCCAAAGGTCTTTTGGGGTTCCTCTGATGCTCAAGTAAGGACTGCAACATCAAGAGAAATAAAAATTCAACCAAATAAATCACAGAACATATGATTATAATAATTAATAAGTGTTTCAAAAACACGGCTAAAATTTCTCACTCTCAAGCAAAGGCCAAAAACCATTGAGGTATTGTTTATGAAATGGCTCTCCCCTAGTCGTGAACCCTGCAATTGGAAACTGTTTAATTAGAAGCATAAATTAGTTTAAGAAAATTATCAGAACCAAAGCTGGATAAAAAGGAAAATAATAAACAATAATGTGTATGTAAAGGACCAATTAGATAGACAAATTCACCATGTTGCCCGTCTTTTTATCCCTTTCCGCTCCAGCAAGATCAGCTATCACAAGTACACCATTACCAAATGGCATGTCGTTGCTAGTGTCGAAAACATCCTTGGCTCTCCGGATTGTAATTATACATTGAGAACGACTGTAATAACAATATTTTAAAAACAATAAAAATTTATCTATTTTAACTAACAAATTTAGAAATCAACAACAGGAGGTGCAAATGGCTAAATTAATCGGGGTCAAGTCAGATTCATTATTTTCGGTTATATCAGATTGAGGTTGTCCCAATTTCTTTTTGATCCTCGAATTGAACTGCTTATATTCTTCTTTTTCTTTATCTAGGGGAGGAGGGATATGTCGTCCCAATTTCAAGCAGCTTCATTGGATTTTGGGACTTGACCTTTTAAAATCTTCAGATTAGCTTGTTTGGGTTTTTGTTAGCTCAGGTCCTCCAGGTCAGTTTCCAATTAGCTTGCTTGAGCTTTTCAAAGACTTTTAGTAGGGTTGAATTCAGATTTGGATGAAAAGCGCAACTTCTTAGATCAAATTATCAATTAAGCACCTAATACCAAGTACCAAATACCAACTATTACATCACTTGATAGATATTATAAAATTATTGCTACATATAAGTAAGACTTGCCTTGATTGGCTGTTTGCATTAGTAGCTGCAGTACTACGTTTTGACATACCACGTGCAACCAGACGTTCAGCCCCTTCTAGATCTGAGACAGGCACCTAAAAGACCACTTACTGAAATAAGGTATTCTTTGATAGTGATAAAAACAGTCATATATTGATCAGTTCTGCCCCACCTATTCATAAACAGTATATTCAGAACAAATATCTGAAAGGTACCTCTTCAAGCCCTCTAATAGTTGACTGCACCAAAGTCAGTTCTGTGCCATCAGACAAGAGATCGATCATTTTCTCTCCTTTTCCACTGACAGAGTATATTTCAAGCATTGCCAAGTAAAATGATCTGCAATAACCAAAATAGTGAGTTTCACTATTTTAAGATTTACTAAAATATTAAAGAGGCTTTACAGAACAGTTGATCAGCACCTGTTTGAAGCTAGAAGTAAAAGATCATGAACAGTGTGATGGAATACTAACATACCATACTATACTAATCTAGGCACAGTGTGATGGAACAGTTGATCAGCACCTGTTGCTGAAGCTAGAAGTAAAAGATTATGACCAAGCATTTTACCTGTGCTGGCTAGACTTTTTTTCTCCACTGGAGAAGATCTTCTTCAAAGCTAGAGGTACCAAACCTGGCTCTCTATTGCTTCCAAACATGGTGTGTGTTTTGCCAGATCCAGTAGGACCCATTGCTACAAGCAGAGCACTTTTTCCTCCCATGAAGTCTTTTACTAATGGATTCATTACCTTATCATACACATCAGTCTACAAAGCAGGTAAAAGAGGATAAGTAAATATTAGCAGCTTCCATAGAGTGACAAAGGATATTAGTAAGTAAGAGAAAGGTATACCTCAGTAAATACAAAAAAAGCAAAGTTGTAAATATAATTTAAGATAATCAGGTAAATGTTAAAAACCACAAATTACACAAGTATTCCTTATAAATAGTTCCAAATTTTGCTTTTGTTACTAGACAGAGTACATTAAGAAACTCTTATTAGATTTGGTTCCAAAGGCAATCTCCTTTCATTTTTCAATTTCCATTTTTCTATCGCCAACCTGCATTTGCCCACCAGTTTGAGCTTATATGAAATAGCAAACCTTAGTCTATAATGGAATTCTGACCTCAACAAAACAATTTTCATTGAACTGTTTACCTAGCAAATATTGAGTATCATAAGATCGTTCTTAATACTTGCAAAGAATGAAATGATCACAAAGAACAACAAAAATTAGTAAATTACAACTAGTGTATGGACACAAAATAAAACCTGAAGAGACTCGGGAGGAAATACAAATGAGAACCCATCATAGACTTCATTCTTGCTGCCTCTTTTTGTATCCACCAATTTCGATTTGGGGATTGTTAGAGTGACCGAATCAGGACCATTCACAGCCAAGCACACCTCAGTTTTCTTCTTTTTCTTCACCTTCGGAGGAGATTCATTGGCTCTAGCTCGAAGGTTAGGGTTTTTTGCTCTGGGGTGGGGCCGTGGATGGGGTTTGATTTCTGTAGGGCGAATCCGAAGGAACACATTTAGATTGGAAGAAGTGGTGGATTCAGACGGTTTGGCTGGAGAAAAAGAGGGAGAGGGAAGAGGAGGTAGGGTTTCGGGGGCCTCATCAAGGGAGAAAGGTTGGAGAGTAGTGGCTACGGCCGCTGCATCGAAACGGGAAAGAGACGAAGGTACGAAGGGGGTGTTACGCGCTCTCCGGTGAGGATTCCGGCGAATGGTGGTCGGAGGCGGCGGAGGTGAGCTCTCATCCATTGAAGAGTGCAATAGTCACTGACTCACTGTCGACTATTGAGTAGACCGTAGAGGATTCGATCAGCGACACAAAAAGCAGATGGATCATAGATCTGCTTATGTACGGTTTTGGATCATTTGTCGTTTTGTGATTTGAGCGGGAGATGGTTTCGAGTTTCGAGTTTCGACTGTTCTTGAATAACTCAGCATAATTTAAATTGGGCCTTTTACGGCCCACATATTTAGCCCATTGGTTGACAATGGATAAAATGATTGATTTATATTTTATAGTTTGTTTGCTACGAAACGAAGTACATTTAGTACCGATTTTGAAACCATATAAAAGTTCCTACAGGATTACTCCTTATACATTCCGTTGACATGAATAAAAAGTATTGCTGCATCTTCCCTGAAGCGCACCGAATTTCGTACCCAATAGTAGTAGACCACAGTTTAGTAATCTGGCCTTCACATAGTACCCTTATAGCTGAAGGGTTACATATTTCAGCCTCTAAGTAGAGGTGACTTTGAAGGGTTTATAACTTTTGAGATCCAATACCATCTCTGCTACCGATCCAAATGCAGCAGCTACGGAAACCACAAGGCACATAAAACTGAGCATCTGCATCGCCATCCATCGGGTTGACCACTTCTTTATCTTCTTATGCACAATGTACATTTCAACAGGGAAGTAAACTGTCAGAGGCCAAAAACCAAAGGCACCGAGGATGCCCACCACATCGCTGAAAAATGGCATCAGCATGGAAATGATGGTAGTGGTGATGACAAAAACAGTGCGCCAGATCATGCGAAAGAAGTTTAACTTGATGTTGCCTAGTAGAGGGAGACGAACCTCATACTCATGGGTCAGGAACTCGCTATTTGGCCATTTATCGGTTGTCCATTTCTCCACAAAGGCAAACAAAGGCTGGCTGTATACCTGGTTTTTATGACAAATTAAATTAGTTCAATTAGTTAAATTCAGAGGCGGAGCGAGACTTTCAATCTATGGTTAGATCTGCACTGCCTGAATTGTTTGGTAGCTTGAACCCTCAATACATAATTACATATAAGTTGCATTTACATTAGCACCAAGGATGTTCATTCCTAATTATATTTTCAACATTAGTTTGTTTCGATGGCAATACATTTTGGCATATCAATATGAGATTTGTTAGTACCAAAGCAAATGTGTTCAATGAGAAGAAAGTGAATGAGACAGAACTTGGAGCAAACAACATTCTAATAATAAATGAAGAAAACACAACAATTGATTGGATTACCTGGTAGGCACCAACTAGATGCACAACTATAGCAAGATTGGCTATGTCGAGGAGCCAATAGGGGTTATAGAATCCAAAACCAGTAAGCAGATTACCAGGCACATTATCACCGAATGCTGCATAGCCCATGCAGCCACAGAGGAGGTAGAATACAGTTGTCACTATAATGCTCAATAATGTTGCGTTCTTCATGGTTTTATTTTCGGCAGGTGGGGATTTCAGTGTGTCCTGAGACATTGACAAAAAAATTCCTGAATGTTAGCAAAAAAACAGAAGCCAGAATGCTGAGTTCTGCTTGAAATAGGTTTCTTTGTTATTTTTTTTACTATCTTTTAATTTTGATGACACTTAGTGCCTGCCTCCTATATACATTGGTTCATATATAAACAATACTAACTTAAATCAGAATTAATCGTCCCAACTGAAAGTCAAAATACTGATCCTAATTGGTACAGTACCTGGATTTCAATGAGGATGACTGAGTAGGAATAGGCAAAGGCAATGTCACCGAGAGCTGAAAGGTTTCTCCAAATTTTTTGTGTGGGAGTCACAATTCCTGATTTGGTCATTGCTCCTATGCTTACACCCATAAGGCTACCACCGAATTTCTTGTTCTCTGCAATATACACATTGTACTGTAACTGATAACTAGAACTTGTTTTTTGTTAACACGCTAGTACGAATAGGAAAAGATTAGCAAAACAGACACAGCATATACTCAATTAGACAATTACAGTCAACAGTTGCTACCCTCTTTTCCTCGCTATCTTTTTGTAAAAAATTCCGATTTTAATTTTTTTTTCAAATAATATACTTTTGCAATACTTTTGATGCACTAATAAATTAATAATGGCAATAATAATAATAATATTAACGTATGTCGCTGCAGATTATTTTCAATTATGATAACTTGCAGCCAATACAGCAAGACCTTTTTTGTTTTTTTTTTCTATTGCGGCGTTATAACCGAAACTGATAATATTAGTTTTAATTAATTAAATGTAGGCATGCACTGTGGTGATAGGTCTATTCCGAATTGTACTTCGTACATTATTTGTGCATCTAGAGTAAATATGTATTACTCTAGAAATTTTCAGTCAAGGATGCATTTTCTAGTTATAGCATTATATTGAATTTGAGAATACCTGCAGTCTTTGCTACACCCAAACCAAGGCCCACGGTGGAGTAGGTGAACGACATCACAGCCGCAACAATAGAGAGCCATGATACCTGACTGAAATCTGGGATCTGAGAAAATAGAATCTGTGCAACACCAAACATGATCATATAAATATTGCCTGACACAGGACACAGCCCCTCGTCATTATTGGTACGAAAGCAATTCGACCTCTGTATTGCCCTGAAAAATAAGAAAAAGCTTTATATAGTTGCATTTTGAATCGGTATAGGCCCCTAGAATTGAACTCATGCAGTCTGTCTTCTGTTGTACCCAATTTGACATGTATTATAGCGAACTCACATCATGCTGGTGGAAGCTGCAATCGTGTATCCAATGGCCACCCCAAAGAGGTTTATGTACTGAATTGTTCCACAAATTTTTACCTTTGCACCTCCTGCGATAAAAGTTTGTTTTAAAAAAAGTTTATTTTATTGCAAACAGAATAGTGCCATTATAAAGTTTTTTGTGACCAATTATAGTTGGCGCCAACATATATAGCTAGTGCATTTCTTGTGGTGATGTATAACTTTACTGTTGGTTAATTTTTATATCATATATAATGAATGAGTTGACATAAATTCTTAACGCGTAATTCTGAACCAAGATCTCACCAAGATTTGACCTAACAGCATCCATGTAAGTGTAGTTTCTCCTGCCAGTTACTGAATCGCCAGTCCGGTAGCACTCGCAAAGAAGGCATGACGTATAATAAATCACAAAAGCAAAGAGAACCATGACAATGGGACCAGCAATCCAGCCAAGCTGCCCTATAGCCCATGAAAGCGACAGCACACCCGAGCCTATTACGGCTGTGATTATATGTGAACTAGCAGTCCACACAGTTCCTGTCAAAAATTACAAACATAAATTTAGACTCATCTTTATGTATTTAAGAGTACACAAAATAAGAAGCTGCTTAACTATGTGCTGTATCCTCCCATTAACACTATGACTAAACGGAACCACCACATTTGAAACAGAATTTTGAAGAAAAAATGTATCTAGTCTTTGTTAACTACTGACAACTCTTAACAGAATAGGTTGTTCAACGAAGGTGTTTATACTCTAGACTACCTACATATACATATTTAACTTTTAAATAAATAAGTGATGTTTCTATCTAAGTTACCTGTTCGTTTAAGACGTCCATCATCATCAAAGCACTTGGAGAATCCAGGCGGGATGCCGGCCTCTGTCTCTTCTTGGGATTTTGGTCGGGTTTCTACTTGCAAATATTTCCTCATGTCCCGGTTCTCATCTGTCTACATATATATATGTGTTGAACCCAAATCAAGTTTACATTACTAGGTATAACTAATGATTATTAATCAACAAGCTAGGCTACATAATAAGTTGGGAACCAGTTGATCAGTAAACTTGGAAGTACTGACTACTGAGCATGTACAAGCCGTTAATAGCAAAAGTAGTGAGTCTAGTGACAGATGCAAACAATCTTTTATGTAGTGTGTTAATATAATTTGGGTAACAAATAGATAGCTTTTTGTTCCTTCTTTAATGACAAAACTTACCACACTGTCATGTATCCTAGGCGGAAGGGTACGGCTTCTGGGTAACATGTTTGATCTTTCTCTTTTGATACCTCTGACAGGCCTTTCCAACAAATTAAAGCAGTTTGTTTCACAAGAAATATGCTGTATGGAAAAGCTTAATTTGTGTTTGTAGTCTAAAATGAGAATGAGACCTTCGTTTTATAAAGAGCTGGAGTGAATGATTTATTGTGTGGGCCTCAACCTCAAACGCCTTAAAATGGTGGGGGTACAATTGGATAGTGGTAAGCGTGTTTTCTTCTGCTTCCTTGGCAGCTTCGCTAGTGAAAAGATAGAAAGCAATTTTAATGGGATTCCTTTAAGCTGCCCAATAGCTTTAAATTCGTTTTGCAATTATAACATGGTTGCTAAAACATATCTGTTAGCTGTTTAGTTACAATGCCTTGATTTTTTCAGAACGCGAGTTGTGCTGTATACAGAAAAGCCATGATAGTTCAGCATCACCTACTTGTATGCATTGTTTGTGAAAAATAAAATACTCCTGTAAAAAGTCATTTGATGTCCATCAATGTTACTACTTCAGTCTTCAGGGAAGAACCATGCATATAAAATTATAAACAACTTTGGTACTGACGATAGATAATTGAATTGCTAATTGTTCTGCTTGACACGTGGTAAAGTGTAATGGTGTCTTTTCTAGGTACAAGGGGTGGGCACTTTTGTCTTTTTAGGCGAAAATGTGTGACGCCTAAAAGCATATAACATAGCGATGGTAACGTCTCTATCTTTGTACCTCCCCACTAATCCGAATTCATATCCTCTGCATTAACTCAAAAGAGAATCTTTTTGAGTTAATAAATCTCAACTATACAATCTGCTTCAAGATTCGTGCAAACTAGATCTGCACTAATATTAAAAGACCCCCTATGCTATAGACACGATCCGGATTGGCTCCGTTTAAAATCAGACGGTTGAAATTCATTAACTCAAAAGATTCCCTTTTGAGTTAATGCATAATCCACTATCGTAAGATATTGATATTTTCTCATGCCAGTTGCGATAAGTCTCAATCTTATAATAAACCTCATTTAAAATATAAAATTCTCCAAATTTAAGCAAATTATTTCGATGAATAAATGTTTTCATTACCTAAAATAGTACTGTCGAGTTTCCACAGCATATCTTCGCCAATTTCAAACATCTGATTTCTCCCTCGTTATTCTGAACTGTGTTCCACCATATTTGCCAATGAAATTTCATTTCTTTCAGTTTATCAGACAATTTTAGTACTGAAAATCATTGGGCCCAATGAGATAACAAGAGATTGTTTAAATAAACATAGATTGACAAAATTGTGGACAGAATGAATTGACAGAATGTTACATTTCTCTAACACAACATAACTTAAATTTCAAAGAAAAGATATCACAACATTGCTTGAGCTAAAAAATACAATACTTGGACGGAATATAAAGGCGATCTTCTATTTCCTGCGCTTGTATCTGAGAAAAAGAAACACAAGAACAAAAATAAGCATAAATTTCACTATATATGTATATTACCTACCTGTGTAAGAATTATGATACTTAACAATCATCCTTCCAAAAAAGTGAAAATGGCTACTTTAGCCCAGTAAGTTCGCTTTGTGTTTCAAAAGATAAGTATTACTTTTGTAATAACTTCAAGCTCTAAATTTTCTTTTCTTTTAGACATTTCTACTTTTCCTAACTCTTGTATGATTTCTAGGGGATCATTACAGCAGCAGTCCCTGAAAATATTAACCCATTTACTGTTATGTTATTGGAAAATTCTCAGTTTGATCTGTTCACATCATTTTCGCCCAACAACACTTTTCAGTCTGAAAATGGATGCAGACCCCAGTAGGAGTTGACGAAATAAAATGATTTCTTTTAGTGGCTATATCTTAATCAGTCAAAAAGAGGACCCATTTATGTCACTGTGACCAGAATGAACATCTATTTTCTTGACAAAAAGAAAAATACTATATAGCAAATGCTACAATGTACTGTTTAGCCGATGAGTTGGAAACTTCAATACTATAAAAAAATGGGGATTGAATGACGCTTCAAGGACCATTGGTGTAATTTACTCTATCTATTAGGTTGTAATATAGCGGTACTTAATTCATTCATAAAACTCAACAAAAGAAGGATCAATACCCAAGGGAAAAGATACAAAAACTACAATATACCTTGATTGGCTCTTAAAAGAACTCTTGTGCTTCTTTTTCAGAGAATTGCCAGTGCCCTTTGTAAAGCCTCGTGCTTGTTTTCTTTCACTCATGTCACTCTGAAAAAGTTCATGCATCTCCTCTCTCCTTGAAGACTGCTTGACAGGTTTCTTTAAAGACTTCTTCAGATTTCCAGCTCCACCCCCCTTCTTCATGGCTTTTACTGATTTTGCGCGTCTATAAGCGACATCAACAACTGATTGTCCCGTCTTCTTTCCTTTCTCCTTCTAATTCAACAGAAAGACATAAAAGACAGCTCATTAAGAAGATTAATTTTGTATTTTGAAGAGAATTTTCTTTAAGTTTGAACAACTTCCATACATCCTTGAATTAGACATAAAACTAAACAAGAGAAACAAAAGTTCAATAATTACAGTCAGCATTGCACACATTTGCAAATAACACCCAGCATATCTCAGCTATGCAGCAACCAACCAACATTTTCAGCTCATTCACTGGCAAGTACCGAAACCAATGGTATAATGACGACATTAGCCTGACTATAGTGACATCTTTATTCATAGACAGTTGTGAAATTAAATCAAGTCAACTTTATTAGATTTCAATTCTGAAGTTCTGCTCATTAGCCTTCATCAATAGGTTATGGCATGATTCAATCAGGTTGAATGAAAAGGTCTCATCTAGATTTTAGACTTTCATGAACAGGTTATGTCGTGATTCAGTCAAGTTAAATAAAAAAATCCAGGGTAATTTAGTCATTGTTGCTTGCCAAGCGACCCAAATCATGGCATACCCAGTTATGTTGATGATGCTGACATTCCTCTAATGGTATCTTTATTCAAAACCAGTAGTGAAATAAAATCAAGACGACATTATTAGAAACTAGTCCTGAAATTTTACTCATTCAGATTTAGCCTTCCATTAATAGGTTATGGAATGATTTAATCAAACGAAAAAGGTCCAGGGTAATTAAGTCAGTGCAGCTTGACATAATTTAAATATTGTTATTTCCAGTTCATAAGAACCATGATGGGAAGATTGCAGATTTCAGAAACTTCTGGTGTTATTGCAATTTGCAAAATACCACTAAATGCATGTTTGTATGGATATGGGAGGGAAAAACCCGGCAAACATAAATTATCACTGTAAAAATAATTAAAGAATTTAGAATATTTATGGAAACCTGATTATCATCATCTTCTCTCTCATTCTCCAACATCTCTCTTCGTGCCTCCAATTTTCGGCGCATTTTGCGAGGAAGATTTTTCTGCACAAATATAAAATTTGCAAGACGATATATATGTATCAAACACTAAAATAAAGGTACACTAACAATTAGCAAAAGGGAAATTCAACAAATAAAAACCACATACTTCCCGCTCCCTTTTCCTCTTCTCTTTCTGTCGCAACTCCTCTGCTTGCTCTGCACTCATCACCTTGTTTGGAGTACCTTCATTCAGTGATACCTACACCGATATAAAAAATAATAATTAGGGAAATAATAGAATAAACTGCCACTGGAATTTTGCCACACAGCTAAATTTTACATAACAGTAATACATGATTTATATAACAAATATTGACATTTAAAAACAACACATTTAATCTGTAAAAGAACAAAAAGAGTTCAAATGTTTCCATATCCATGCGTTCACTTTTTTATATCCATAATAACAAAATTATCTGAAATTAAAAAAAAAACACTAGATGATACTAGATTACTCTGCATTTCAACTTTGTTTTGATGGGAACCAAAAACTTGGAAAATCAACATCCATAAAGTGCCCATTAGTTGAAGTTTTTTACAAGCCCTTGATGCCAATCAAAACAAGGTCAAAATATCGCTGTTTCTCATGTGCACAGAGAAAGTGATATAAATCACATCTAATGGTTTTATTTTGATAGTTTAGTTTTAGATTCTCAGTTATTGAGAAGACTACAAAACAAAACAACAACAAAGGAAGTCAAGAGAGTGAACAAATAAACTACATCTGGTGCTTGTGCTGCATTTGCCAAAGCCTTCTTTTCCTTTTCAGTTGCAAACCAGGTTCTCTTAGGTCGTGAGTATATTTCGTCCTTATGAGCGATCAGATTTTCTGCCTGTCATATCAATTCAAATAATAATAAGAAAATCTTACAAATAACTTCCTGCCTGAGATGTCAGGGCGCACACATGCAAGAGTAAGGAATCTAAATTTGAAATTAACCTACCAGTTCACACTAAAAACAGAAATAGCATGACATTTATACCAAGGATCTAGTTCTTCAGATGAAAATTATTCTTTTCTGAATAGTATATAGGATTGCAAATGCCGTTTTGAAATTTATGATCAGAAATCATCCATAAAGTTTCCTATGACTAAAAGCAATCACCTTAGCAGCTTCCATTTCAGCTTTCCGAAAAATCATTTCTTCCCTGGAATCAAAAGAAATAAAAAATATATTAGGCAATAACTACATATTATCGTTTATTAATACTCTGGAGAATTAACAATATGGACCTCTCTTCTTGAAAGATATTGGAAATCTGATCCTCCATTTCGTCAATTAATTTACACCATTCAGCTACTGGTTTCTCAGCAACAAGTCGATTTTTCAGTTGAGATCCGGCCTTTTTTGCCTATACCAGAGTATGTGTCATGTAAGCCCATAACAAGATTAGAAAACATGGAAGTACATAAAAGTCCCTCTTATGATGTTTCATAAACTCAGCCTACTTGTGTGTTTCCTCACATAGCATGAGAAGAATATAATACTCATGGCAATGGACCAGGTTTGTTTAGGCCAGCAATATGAGAAGATTATAAAAGTCTCAAATCTAACTTAACCCACCCGCAGGTACAAAGCACCAGAATCACTATTAAATCAACTATTATACTAGCGCATCCATCAATCTGGAATTAGCTCATAATAAGCAAAAATTAAAAGTTCGTAACATTATGAACAAAAAAAAAAATTATTTATTTTTCATATATTTTTAATGCAAAGATAGGAAAAAAATGAGCCTAAGCCTTCACTTTAACAAAGTACCAATTATAATTCTTCACAATTCAAGTAATATAACAACTGCTATCTTAACTCAATTAGACCTGCCAGCAGATAAATATCCTAACCAAAATCCCAGCCATTCATTTTTAATTAAAAAATAAAAGAAAAGGAAAAATAGTAAATTAAGTGCTATTTGGGTCAAGCCCGGATCAGTATTAGCCAGGTCAAGAACTTACAATGGCCCTCAAGAGAGATCGATCATCATCTGTGACAAATGTAACAGCGTATCCTTCCCTACCAGCTCGAGCCGTCCTTCCAACACGATGCAGATACCTGCATAGATCAACAGAAGAATATCATAATATAGCTAGATATGCACAGGGACTACTAGAGTCATACCATATTGCATGGTCAACAATTCTTTATTCTCTCTTTTTTTTTTTTCTTTTGTTCAGTTTTGACTTTTGAGTGTATTCAGGCTTGTAGAGTTGTCTATACATCTCTCGCAGTTAACAAAAACAATTAGGAAGCATCCAAATTTTATAATAGAATATAAAAAATTCTCTCTTACTAACATTTTGACATCTCGAGGGCAGGAGAAATTGATGACTGTTTGAACTCCAACTATATCAAGCCCCTATAAACACATTGTTTGAGTATAATTAAAGGCTAGAAAATAAATAGAAGTTATATTTTTAAATCAAGGTACCTGGTATAATTTCTACAGTGCAAGGTCAAAACCTCCTATAAGAAATATAGAAAAACAGCGAGAAATTCTAACTTACGCGGGCTGCAACATCAGTAGCGACTAGGAAATCCGCTTCTTGCCTTCTAAAAAGCTCCAATGCCTACATTGGAAATACCAATAAAGAAATTAAAAATGGCTCTGGTAAATTCTTAAATTATTATACACAAGTCCAGTATTTTCAATATACAAAACCGCATAGGAACTAGAAACGAGTAAACATAGGTATAGAATAGCCAAATTATACTTACTTCAAGGCGCTGTGTCTGCGTAAGATTGCCGTGGAGTTCAGCAGCCTTCATCCCCGCTAAGCCAAATAATATTTTGAGCCTATGTGCAGCTTTCTTTGTTCCACTGCACAAGTATTCAACAAATAAATGAATAAACAGAAACAAAGTGGAATACCAATTTGGTCAATCCCTCACTGCGAAGCAGAACCAAAAGGGTGAAACTTGAAAACAGTGCACAGAAAGCATATGGATGCACGACAAAATAAATAACAAAAAGGGAATCACAACCTGAAGATAATCACTTTTTGCTTAAAGGTCTTGGAACATAGCGCAAGTAGAACAGCCTCTCGATTTACTTCACGTGCCCTTCTTATTCTAACAACCCTATTTAGGACAAAAACAAGACATCAAATCAAAAAACTTTACACTGATTCAATGTATGACACTGCTTACAACAGTAGTTATTTTTAGAAACATTCTGGTGGCGCTGAACTTTTCTAAAAAGTGGAATCAAAGACAATCTGAGTAGTCATTGTACAGATTACAAACCAACTTGGATAACCAAGAGTATCATAAAAGATGGTAGATTGAAAAAGTGCCGAGCTTACTCTTCAGTCAAAGTTTTTGGACGTCTCAGGGATGGATCAGCCTCAAGCCGCACCGGTTTATTCAAAGAGAGCTGGACAAGTGAATCCACTTCTTCAGTCATGGTGGCAGAGAAAAGCATAGTCTGTCTCCTTTTTGGACAAAACCTAATCTACATATTAAGAAAATTAACGCAAGATCCAAATCACCAAAAGCTAATAAATGACAAGGTCAATAGACAGATATTGGTCCAATAAATACAAAAATAGATATCACACCAAAAAACCAGATAGAAAGTCATACCAATTCTTGAATTTCAGCACTGAAACCCAACTCGAGAAGCCGATCTGCCTCATCAAGAATCAAAATGGCAAGATCTTCCAGCCCAACTGACAATGAATTTCGCAAATGATCGATTATTCGACCTGGGGTGGCTACTACAATATCAGGCATCGATCTCAAGGCAGCCTCTTGTATCTGGAAAAGGACAAGAAAACATAAACAAGGGTTGGATGGGTTTCTACTTTTTACTTTTAGTATCTAATTGAGCCTGTATTCGAACAGCATATATAACAACTGCTTCTGGATTTAAAAAATAAGACCCCATACCAGAAATCCACAAACAATGCCCTTTCAGTTCATCACATTCGAAACCAATTGTCAGTGATATGTTCTACAATTCAAAAAACCTAGCAAAGGAATAATCAACTAACATATACTGAAGAAAGATCACAATCAATTGGAAATGTAAAAGTTAAATAATATAAAGACATCAACAGCATACCTTCGTTGAAAGCCCACCAACAACAAGGCAACATCTGATATCAGTAAATTGTGCAAGTTTCTCTATCATGCTATGGATCCTACACAATGGTGGTTAACAAAAGATGAGAACCGCAAAAAATCAAGGACAGAGAGAGAGAGACTGTTAGGGACAAAACGCACTGTACAGCTAACTCCCTTGCTGGAGTAAGGATAAGAACTCTTATTGCAGGCACGCGCTTTGGACGATAAAGAAGTCGCTCCAATGCTGGCAGACTGAAAGCTGCTGTCTGAACCAAACATATTAAGAAGTCAAAAAATAATTCTATATGAACTTGGATATAAAGCTAATTTCAGTTGAGGTTCTTTGAGGCTTCTGCAGGTAAGGACTTGTAGCATAGCCATGCTGCCACCAGTAGGAATATATTCACAGTTATGCTTCTGTAGGTCAACCTGACCTGGCTGGTGATTAGTTACCTGGATAAATTCACAGTCATGTCGTAGTAATGGTTCTTTAGACTCGCTGGAAGGTCAGGCTGGGTCCAAACCAACCTGTTTATGCTTCATTTCACTTTTTCCCAAATAAATAAATAGACCAAACCCAAATTGGCACATATGAAAGATTAATAAAAGAAAGACCAAAACCTAATGTGAAACAAAACCAGTGAAATTTCGCTTGCTTCTGAGCTAACTTTCTTTGAAAAATATTTAAAGGCATGGAACCTCGTCAATGTGCTTTTCTTTATTAAAGGGCACATATATATATAGAAGAAAAAAATCAAGAAACAAACCCATTGGCACCCACAGGTCCAGTCAGGTCCACTTATGGAAAATGTACTCCTACTTTTACAAACAGAAGGAAAAAACGGGGAGAGAGGAAGTTGTGTATGAGTTCACCTTTCCTGAGCCAGTTATCGCGCTGCCACATATATCTCGACCAGATAATGCTAAAGGTATGCAAGCAGCCTGCATACATTGATAAAACAGCAATACCGATAAGAAAGACTATCAGTAGAGTTTCTCTCATATTAAAATATTTTGTCAGGTCCTTTTGTTATTTTTGCTGCAGTTTGAGTTTCTACACAAGAGACGCACGAAAAAACTATGACATCAACATCTCTAATTCATTTCTCAAAAATAAGATAAACAAATAGTAACCTTTAGGGTTGTATCTACAAACCTATTAAATTGATACAAAACATGACAATCTTAATCAATCCTAACAACATCAACAAAAGAACCTGAATTGGAGTTGGTTTCTGGTATCCAAGTGATTCACAAGCTCGAAGCAAGGGACGAGACAAGTTCAGATCAAGAAAAGAATTTGCGTGAAAGGATGCTCCTTCCGAAGATGCAAAGAAAGTCGATGGGTTCAGTGTTTCAGCTTTCTGAGATCCCTGCATAGAAATGACACAAGAAAGCCTTCCTAATGGGTACCAAACAGCAAAAAATCAACAATAATATAATTGATGAAAAATAACCTTAGCATCTCACAAGAAAACCATCTAACTCACAGTGTTTGAATAATAGATTTAGGATCAATCAGGCTGAACAGAATATTAGCACATTGAAGTGGAATCACAAGATTAAAGGATGCACCAACTGGGAGAATCACATTTACCTTGGGAAACTTATAAAGCGAATTGTTTTTCAAGTACTTACAAACAGTCAAATCATTAACAATAAACGTTTAGTTAAAAGGAAATGAGGATCTCATACCGGACCTTATCTCGACTCACATTTGCACATAAAGTGTGATTTTTGTGATTGCTTTCAATCTAATTCATGTATAGCTATAGTATAAGTCCAAATAATCCAACTTAGTCTTACTCAGTATGTCTTATCATTTACTGGGGTGTGCTTGATCTAAATACACCAGCCAAAGACCTGGTTGATTGTTCGGACAAGAAGGGAATACAGAGGATCAGTAAATCCCTCTTGAACTGCCAATTATGAGGGAGCCTCGAAATTTCTGAAGATATTTAAGAAAATATTGAAGAAATCCAGTACATATATACTAGATTAAATTGAGAACCTTACCTTTTTAACAGATTCATCATCAGACGTGGTAACATCTCCATCCTCGTTTTCAGTGTCATCCTCTTCTTCCTCTCCCTCCTCCATCTCCTTTTCTCTATCTGCTTCTTTTTCCTCTACCTCATCTTCTCCCTCTTCTTCCTCCTGCCCCTCCTCCTCCTCCTCCTCCGCCTCACTGCTGTTATCTTCATCTTCGTCTTCTTCTTCATGCTCGCCAATCTCCTCGTGGTCGGGATGAGAGACAGGGGGGCGCTCCTGGAGGGCACGAGAGATCTTGGAATCAACCGAGGTGGTTATTTCTTGCATGGGATCATCCACAGCCGAGCCCAAGTAGGCTGAGAACTCCCAAGGTGACTGCGGAAGTGGCCTTCCGGCAGCTACCTCTTCCTCATCGGAGGAGCTGTCCGGGTCGAATCGGAATTTGGGATCCATTTTCTGCGGTTCAGAAATTGCTTTCTGCTGAGACGGAGGGGGGAGCGCAGCCGCAGAGAGGTCGAGGGTTTTTCGCTAGGGTTTTAGCGCCGGCGAGATTGTTAAACTCGAAAGTTGATTCCCGACTTAACTGATATCCCAAATTGGGCTTCGTAACCTCTCTGCTTTTTGTGGGCCTCCATTGGTCTCTCTCAAGATCCTCACGAACATTAAAGATCCTCGTGCATTTTATTACTGGTCGGATTGGCTCAGATTCTTATCGAACTGTCTGGAGCTAAACAGAAATATTATGTTACCTCAGAAGATAAGGACTCATGTCATCACAGACGGTTAATTGATCCGGTATTGGTTGGATCGTTGGATTAATGAACTGTTAATTTATTAATAATCGAGTAAAACTAGCGTGTTTTGAAAATTAATTTGCCCCCTTGAGCCCAATAAGCGAAATCTTCTTCTTCAACTTGAGCACAATTTAAAAACAATAAAGGCCCAGTCTAATTTCGTCGCTGAATATTTTTTCAAACGAGTCTAGTCCTCTCTGTGGCCGCTGCAATTCTCCTAGAATATGCATTGCACATTAACAATGAACATTTACAAAAGAAAGAAAATCTCAAATGGGCCAAGCTCAATTCTCTTCATATTACATTGAAGATAAAATTGAAGAGAACTTCGTCTGACTCTCGTTGCTCTGTGAATAAAAAAGACTTTATTTTGCTTTTCTCTCAAAAAAAAAAAAATGTACATGCATAATAAAAATCATGTTGTTTTTTATTATGTTAATATTTTTATATAGTATCCGATTAGCTAATGAATTTGAACTCGACAAGCTATTTGAATCCGATTTCTGCCCCCTGACAAAAATTATGCGTCCGCCTATGTCATCAGGGTTGTTCGGTACCACATGTGTGGGTTTAAATTTTTAGTGGGGCTAATTAAGGAGCATTTGTTCGGTAGAACTGGACTAAGAAAAGGTGCTAAGGAGCACTTGTTCGGTAGAACTGGACTAAGAAAAGGTGCTAAGGGGCTAATCAATTTCAGAATGAGAACATCGTTAGCGGTAATGGATTGGTTAGGACTTGGGAGGAAAAGTAAAAGGCGATGAGACCACACTGCGAGCACCGACATTTTTAAATATATCCAAAGTTAATTACAAAATAATAAAAATACTTAGAGCCGCTAGCTTTTGTTAAAAATGTCAAAACCGGCTATTTAATGGCCGGTTCTGGATTTAATTTTTTTTTTAAGAGACAAATAGCTAAAATGCTGAAATATAATACTAAAAAATCAAAAAAAAATTAAATATTTGTCAAATTACTTTTGTTTTTATATATAATTAGCATATTTATACTAAAATACACTAAATTACTTGAAATTATGTTAATTTATGTTGATTTACACTAAATTACTTGAAATTAAAATAATTATGTAGAATTATGCTAAAATACGGTAAATTACGCTAAATTACGTATGAATATGGCCGATTTTGTACCATCTTTCATAAATAAAAAATTAGTAAAAAAATTTCCAAAATAGCAAAAAATAGTATTACTTTCGTAAATTACGCTAAATTGGTATTCTACTGTTCTACATCATTGTCAATCTTAGTTCATAAACAGTTTCGTGGGCTTCTTTTGTCATTTTTTTGGGTTGGTATGTCAAACAGTCACATGGTCATGATGGCCGTAGTGGCACCCGGCCCCTAACTGGTTCATGCATGATATTGTGTTTTTTATGCAACATATGATGGAGGAACACTGTCATGTAAATTGATAACCTATATGATGAAGGGAAGGGATGGAATGCAGTTGGGTTGTAGCAAGTGTCATGTATGCCATTTCCAGAGCATGTGGGTTATTTGCACGAGTGCATGGCACTCAGGGGCGGACCCGGGTGGAGATTTATTGATTCCGACGGACTTTGCTTCTTCTTAATTTTTTTTTGCCCCTCTCTAAATGTTTGATTTGTAATTCGGATTAAATTTAGGATTAAAATTGAAATAAATTTGTTGAATTTTGATTGGTAAATAAAATTATAAGTCAAAGTATCAGAAATTAGAAGTCAAAGCATTGGAAAGTATAAGTTAAAGCATTGTTTTTATCAAGTACCCAATTGGTTAATGAATTTAAACCCGATTAGATATTTAAATCCGATTCGATATTTTTTTTGCCTCCCCTGACGAAAATCCTGGATTCGCTCCTGATGGCATTGGCACCAAATACAATTATTTGTCAATTACATCCAATGCTCTATTTATAAACCTCATGTCTAATTACAAAACAGCAATGCGCTGGCTCTAATTTAGCCTCTAACTGCCTAACAGAATTGGTTAAGCTAAGAGCCTAAGACTAATCCTAATACTATACACATTGTTTCAATTTGTCTAAGCTGTATTCTACCCAAGGCCAATTTATTTGATTTTTTTAAAATAAGAATTAATTTCACAAAATGAAGTTGCTAAACATATCAAAAGTAATTAAGATGCTAGCATTGTCGAATTCGCATCCTCTGAGATATCTCATATTTTGTGCGATTTTTTGGAGAATCTCAACCGTTCAAATACATTATGCACGAATTTCAGCAATCTTAATATATGACGTCACAAGCAAAATTTGTCAAAGCTATCGAAAATTAGTTCCATCAAGTTACGTTATGTGATTAATTTTTTATTATCATGGCATGTGATATTTTCTTAATTTCTTTGTTATGCCTAAGAAGTGATTCTAATTAATGAACGGTGAAATTACTTGATGACTTTCACACAAAAAAAAAAAAATCAAGAGTGACCAATTAGTACAAAAAGAACTAGCCCGAGAAAAAGAAAAAGAAAATCAAGAGTGACCAATTAGTACATAAAGAACTAGCCCGAGAAAATATTGTTAAGCTTCTTGATCATATTTGTGCTTATAAAATTATGAATAATAAGTCTTAGCCAAATGTATATTTCATGATCATCTCATCACAGCTGTATCAACAAAAAAGTACAGCAAGTTCCACAAAGGCGTGCTATTTATTAATTTAAAATTGCTGAGGCAAGTTACCGCCTACGGGCTGAACACGTATCCTCTGCATTAACTCAAAGGAAATCTTTTAAGTTAATGAATATCAACCGTCTGATTTTAAACAGAGTCAATCTGACTCCTGCCTATAACATAGGAGGCATTTCAATATTCGTGCGGATCTAGTCTGCACGAATTTTAAAACATATCGGATTATCGAGATGCATTAACTCAAAAGATTTCATTTTGAGTTAATGCAGAGGATACAAATTCCTACGGGCTTCCGCTTTACCGAAGACGCTGGGCGTCTCTAGAATCGCCCCCCCTATTCTCCGCCAAACTCTTCCCTCTAGTCCTTCAATTTTGATCTGAGCTGGTGTTTCTGTCTAACCACGGTTCTCGGTGCTTTCATTTAATTGATTTAGCCACCGCTCGTTGCTCCGTCTTCGTTCGAGCCGGTGCTTCCATCTAGTGGATCTGGCTACTGTTTTTTTGTGCTTCCACTTCGTGAATCTGGTCATCGCTCCTCGCATCGTTAATTCTTATGGGGGTTTTTATTCTCCAATACAAGCGATTCGTTTTTTTTTTCTTCTCTTCTCCTCTTTGGCAATGGAAGAGTGGGTGGAACGAGTTGTACATATAATTACTTACTTTATATGTTGTTGTCTGTTTTGATTGTTTGTGTTGGGGTTTGTTATGTGCTATCTTTCTCCTCCTCCTCTCCCTTTTTTTTTCTGCCTCCCACACTTGCGGTTCTTCGTTGGGACCTCTGAATGGTGATTGTTCCAGTTCGGTTGATTCTGTTCCTGGTCCGGTTTGATTCAGTGCCTCCATTGGGACTTTTTGAGTGGTAACTGTCCTGACCCGGTTGATTCAGTTTCCAATCAAATTTGATTCAGTGCCTCTACAATAAAGTCTGCCAGTAGGACAACTATGCACACAAAGGAACCTATCTTTAGGCTTTTATCATTTTTATCAAGCAAAGATGACCTAATTTGTATCCATAGGATGCACGTATCCTTGTGCACTTTTAGTTTATTTACAGCTGAATGTTTTTCAAAACACTCGTTATCTAATCTTATGTAACAACTGTTTTTATAACTCTTTAAATTAATAAAATTACCATTAGGCTTTCCATCCAAAAAAAAAGTTGCTGAAGGAATGGTCCAAAAAAATAAAAAACTCTACTAATGATGATGTTGAAAATTTAAACATTTCAAGTCTTAACATTAGTTGTGACTCGCCAAGTAACTACGTGGCAGTACTATTATTTTTTTGTTTTGCCTTTTTAACTTGGTCTTGTTTTGTCATAGTCATTTTAATATCATTTAAGTCATGATAAATTGTATACGACTTTATAAATTAGAAGATGTTAATTTTGACGTTGGAATTATTATGTTGCTTACATGTTGTGTTTTTTTAGCATAGACTATTTCGTATCAAATTTTACATATTAATTAGAATATTTTTAAAATAATTTTGTTAAATTTATTATTCAAATGATTGCTTTAAGAAAATTCATACAACTTTTCTTCAGAAACTAATTGACATAGCTTTACGTTTATTTGTTTAATTAAACCAGCTTATTTTTTTTTCTGTTTAAATCAGTGTTCTAAATAGCGCGCTATAGCGTTTTTGGACCCCAAACGTTACGCTATGACATCAAAATGCGTTATTTGCGCTACGGCCGCTACAGCGGCCGCTACAGCGCTATAGCGGTCCGCTATTTGCGCTATACGATATGGGTTTTTTTTTTTTTTTTTTAAGCAATTTATATGGGTTTTAAATAAAGATAAAAAAAATCTCAAACCAAAATTGAATTTGTTGCTACTTGCTACAAATAAATCAATTTGAAATTGGGAATAGAAATAGAAATTTGAATAGAAAAAAAGTCCAAACCGAAATTGAAATTTGAATAGAAAAAAAAATAGATTATGTCATGGATCATGATGCTTAAGATATTTTTAATAGGAAAAATCGATAGTTTATGATATTACTATGGATATTTTGAACCGCAATTTGGACTTTGTACGGGTTCAATATGAATATTATAATTTCTTAATTACTTTGGTGTTATTTATTGTTCTATGAGACTTTAGATAATGTTGATATTTAGTACAAATATTGAATATACGAAATGTAAAAAAAAATGCTATTTGGAATAGCTTCCGCTATAGCGACACTATTCGCTATAGCTTTTTTTTTAGTCTTCCCGCTACGACGCTATAAACGCTATTTAGAACCTTGGTTTAAATGATTAGATACTGTTACCATATACCCTATATATATTTAATGAAATGACAAAGTATGGGCCCACTATCTTGTTTGACACGTAATTGATTATGTGAAAGAGATGAAGAAAATTAAGTAATTCAAGTATAAAAGAAAACATTTGATCATATTGATTACGTATTAGTAGTTATCAACAAATGGAATATATAAAGAGGGACATTTTCGTCCAAAATCCAAAACAATATTTTGCTATACTGCCGAAATTTTTATTAATACCACTGTAAAAGAAAATCACAAATTATGAGAAATTTAAAAAATATCAGGGCCTCCAAGTCAATCTGTGGCCCCATTCATGAAGGCCGCAGACTGACTTGGAGGCCCTAAAAAATCCACAAATGCACTGTAATACACTGATATTTAGATTTTTGAGGGGCCGCAGATTGACTTTGAGACCCGCCAAAAATAGAGCTGCAGATTGAATTGGAGGCTCTGGTATTTTTCAAATTTCTCAATTTTAGTGGTGTTTTGTTTTTTGTTTTTAAATGGTATTAATAAAAAATTCAGGCTATACTGTTGTCCCTAGGCGCAGTGGATCCGTATCCTTGCAAGTAACTGACTGAGTCAGACAATTGAAACGGACGGTCCCGATATACTCTCAGCAGGTGCCTATTCGGAATAGCGTAAGGGCCAGTATTATTGTGCTTTGAGATACGTGTCAAATTAAAAGAACGATCCTAGACCGTCCGTTTTAATTGTAGTCAGTCAGGTAAGCTGAGTGGATGTGAATTCAGGCGGGGCCGTCCATTTGTCAATTATCAGAAAATCAATCAAAATGGGACCCAGACACCCAGTGCTAAGGCCTAAGGATGAATGAATCAGCGAATTCGGCAACTAGATTCTCCGCGAACAGGTCTCTATATCCAAAGTTCCAAACCAAATACCAAAAGCAAAGATGACTAGAGAGAAGAGAGTAGAGAGGATCCTGCATGCACTTCATTTCTTTTCAATTTCATTGATGAATCATACTTAAATGTTCTTTGCAAACAGACAAACACTATCAATTATCAATTTCATTATCCTTTTTTTCTTTCGCACGCCTCAACCCCGTGACAGTGACACCGTCCGATGGGCAGCTCCGACGAAGCTGAGCCGTTAATCTCGGCGACGGAGCAACCGCTCCTCAGCTCGTCTACCCCCTACTCATACTCAGAGCAGTACCCCGCCCCCATCGCCTACACACACTCCCCTCGCCCCATTCGCGATCTCCCTTTCCTCCTCCTCTTTCTCCTCCTCACTCTTTCCACCTTCGCCATCGGCTTTCTTTCCCTCGCTCGTCGCAACCCTGACAAAGCCCTAGTTAGTAGCTTCAGATACAATCCCTCACTCTCCTCCTGCGTTCTCCCTCACCTTCAGTCTCCCCCTCCCCTCACCTCGGCTCCCCTCCTTGAGTACCTCATCCCTACACTCATAATCACACTCCTCCTCTTGCCCGCAATCACCTTCTCCCTTCTTTTTCTTCTCAGGCATTACGCCAAACAATTGATCTATTCCTTGATTCCTTTCTTTTTCCTCACTCCATCCTTTCTCAACGCCTATTGGTTTGTGGCATGTGCGGTTGGTGCCGGCTGCCGCAATGCCTTCCCACTCACATACCGCATCGTGCTACTTGTTTTTGTATTTCTTCTTATAGGTGTAATTCTCTGGATCATAGTTTCAAACTGGCATCGCATTGAGCTGACGGTTCAGATCATTCAGGTGTCAGCGGTGGCACTGGCAGAGAATATCGCCCTCCTCTCAGTCCTCCCAGTGCTCTTGTTCTTGTATGCATTAATCTATTTTACACCAGTTGTGTTTTTTCTGGTGTTTGCCACGTGGAATGGCAAGGTGGTGCCACGTGCACACAGGGGTTTTTATGAGTGTGTGTGGAGGGAGGCTAAGTGGGTTCAGTGGTATTTTGCACTGGCTGTGATAATGTTGCTGTGGTCAGCAGCTACAATGGTAGAGGCTCAGGTATACGTGATTAGTGGTACTGTCGCACAGTGGTACTTCACAAATGATTCATCCAGGCGGAAAAAGAGCTTGAGGAGTTCCTTGAGGTTTGTTGAATCCCTATTTGATTGAATTTTATTTATATTTTATAGTATGGTGGTTTTACCTTTTGGCAATGGGAAATTGTGGTATTAAAGCTTGGTTTAAAGCTAATTAAGAATCCAGCCATACTGCAATAACATTTTAAAGACTTTTTTCTAAATTAAATGGAGGTCCAAAGTAGAACTATGGCAGATGACTGACTCGCAAAATACGTTCTTACCCTTTGTATTATATTAATAATTTAACATATTTGTTCAATTGTTGCCGTCTCTCATAATTTTTTTTTTCCTTTTTCAGTAATGCCTTTGGTCCTTCCTTCGGCACAGTTTCTTTCTCTGGTATGGTAATGGGAGCCGTCAGATTAGTGCGCATAGTTCTCGATACTGCAAAACAAAACCGCGAGCTTGGAGGATGTGTCAATCTCATATTGAAGTGCTGTGCTGACTTTCTACTGTCGGCCTTTGATTTTGTCAACAAGTTCACCGTAAATTTTGCAGCAATAACAGGTGAAGCATACTGCTCTTCTGCTAAGATGACATATGAGCTTCTCAAAAGGAATCTACTCTCGGCTGTATTTGTTGAGACGATCTCTACACGATTGTTAGCTGGAATAATATTTGTCATCTCCTCCGTGTATGCCATACTGGTGAGCATTTCTCTTCCTTGTAGAAAAATAATAGATTCAATCATGGACCTGTTGTTCAGAAGAAAAAAAGAAAAGAAAAAGAAACTGGTGAACTATAAACTTTATAAAAAAATAATTAATGGTTGGCTGACCTTTTTCTTTAGGGGATATTGGTTGCCATTTTAGCATGCATACATGTGTTTCCTCAAAAAAAAAACATACATATGTTGGGTTGGGTGCTAGTTGCAAAAATCTCAAGAATGATGGGGTTTTAATTTGCAAAATTCTAAACAGCTCCACAACAGTTGAGTGTTAAGCTGCAAATACAAAAAAAAATGGTTGTGTTATTGCAAGTACATTAAATATGGAATTATTTTGCAAAATAAATAAAAAAATAATAGAAGAGCCTCGTAATGTTAGTTTGCTGAGTTGAACTTGGGAAAGATTAGCTCTGAGCTTAATTTGTCTTGGCCTTATATGATTAAGGTACGGTACCAAACATACCTGCACAAGTCATCTGTTACCCGATTGTATCGACCTAGTTGAGTTGGTATCAGTAGGTATTAGAATCCTCAGATTCAAAGCCATCCAGGAAGCCTGATGTTGATCGGTATAGCTTTGATTTCTTTCTACTCTCCTAAAATATCTTCTTAGATCAATTCATCTTCTGTTGCGCCATTTGCAACTGCTTACTTATCAGTGTTGGCATCAGTATGGTGCCATACATGTCCCGAGCTTCATCATTTAATGCCTTATGTTAGTATTAGTGTTAGTATTCTTGTAAGTGTCTGTGTGTCTCCTTTCTAGGGCCAGGGTTCAAGTTTATCAAGAACATGGAGCATCCGTTAATTTTTTTATTGCCAGTACATGTCACCAGAAAATTGTTAGGTAGGATCTGGAATTCTACCTATTTGAATTGGCTTGAAATGTAATACTTTTATCATTGGACAGGTCTATGCAATCTTGAGGGCTGGGAGTGCTCTTGGCACTGAGCTGTATCTTATCGCATCTCTGACATGGCTTCTTCTCATGGTAGTTTTAGGCTATTTTGTTTATGTTTTAGATAACGTCGTAGATGCAGTTTATATATGCTATGCAATAGATAGGGACCGAGGAGATGTGAGCAAGGACCATATCCATCAGATTTATGCACAACTTCCAAAAAGTAGGAATCATGGGTCGAGCCTTGTGTAACCCTTGTGAATCTTGTGGATAAATAATCTTAATAGCTTTATAGGGTAATTTTGTTAACTTATTATTCACATAGGTTAAGAACTTGATACAAGTGACATTGTTGATTCAAGTATATTTGAAGGAGTATAATGTTGTTAGAGTAATTCAATGTGAATATTTTTTTCATAGACAATAGTTTTATGATTAATTGTTGTTGGTCACTCGTGTCAGCTCGATCTGGATGTTTAAATGTTTGTCATGTATTCCCGTGTTTCCGGGCAAATAGGAATACATTGTTCTATTTACCACCTTCAGGGGGAAAGGACTTTTAGATTTTATTTTACTTTTTATTTCTATTTTTATATTTATTTCATTTGCATGGATGTGTTTGTCTATGGACTATTAATAATATTTTCACTCTTTGAGAAAAATGTTTTTATATTATCATTATTTATTCTTTTTATATCATTCACTTTTTAGTTAGATTTTTGGTATTTAGCACATCAGTCATGAATTCATGCATTGCCGAATTGTCGAGGCGATTAAAATGAGTTAGAATTGAATATAAATTAATTACATAATTGAAAGAGTCCTAATAATAATAAAAAAAAAAAAAACAAAGCAGGTCTCACCTTGTAGAAATTGACTAAAGAATTAAAAAAAAAAAAAAAAAACCTTGCACAAGGCTAATATTAACATCACAACCCCTCAAACCCATATTTTCTCCCCATTCTTCTAACAAGTAAAAAGGCAGTAGCTTTCAACATGCCAACTAATTGGCTTAGAATGACTACTCCATAAACATGCATGGTTTCCAAATTGCTTCCAACAAGAATATTCCTTTTTGAAATATTCCATAAATTGGAGGTTACCGGATGTAAATGCAGCCCTAGTTATTCACAACAGACTAATACTTGGATGTTAGATCTAATATGTTATGGTGAGCCAACTTCGTGCTTGCACACAGGGCAGAATGTGCCCCATTTAGTCAGCCAAGAGTCCACACACTCCAAGTGAAATTCTGCAATGAGGAAAAAAAACATGCATAGTTAAAACAAGAGTTTATTTTTGCAAATTCCAACAGTCTAATAAAACTACACAAACATGTGTTGCTTTTGCAATGAAAACCCTTTTCCTTTTGCTATTGCAAATAACACCATCTCCTAGATTGGGTTCATGATGTTGTGGAGGAGATATATCCGGGAGAGTATTAACTATTTCTCCCATAATCCTATTCTATCTAATTTTTCTCCAAGCCTAAATCAACGAAAATTCAAAAGAATTGTCCTTTCGACTAAGTTACTACACGACCAACTCAAAGTCATGGTTAGCCATCTTTTGGTAAATAGTTAATGAGTGACTTAGCTACATGTCTGGTTCAAGATGCCAGAAGTCATAATACAAACGATATATAACTACAAATCAAAGAAAACACAAGTGATCAGCTTTTTGGAGGTTGATACCATGCTTACAGGGAAGAACCCTTAACATCTCGCCGTCTTTATATTCTTCAAGACAAATAGCACAAGTCTCTCCAGTATGCTTCCCATTTGAGCCAGAAGATTCGTACACAAAACAAGGAAGCAGCTCCACAGCCTCTCTCTTCACACTGGTTGGTCGGCTACGGGCCCCACGTCTCAGTAGATGGCAATTGCGTGCAAACAAAAAAGTCGCCACAACTGATATAATAACCACCAGGGAGACAAAGGATATGACCAAAACTGTCCCTGCAGTTTCTTCGTAGGATGAGTTTATACAACACTCGCCATCTATACCTCTTGTGAGTTTCTTCAAGGAATGCCCAGATGTCTTTGAGACAAACACAGCATGTATATTTATGCCAGATGAACTGCCAACCACTAAAAAAAACAATAAAGACATGCTTTAGGATAAATATTTGGGAATCCATTGAAATGTCAGATGGAGATGGGGGAAGCAAAAAAAAAAAAAAAACCAAAGTAACAAGATATAGCCACTTACTTGAGTATAGATTACCCTTGTCTTGATCATCATAAATAATTGCAGTCTGAAACCCAGCATCCTGTGCATTTCTGACTTTCTCCTCAAAACTGCATGTGCCCCTTGAGATTAACACAAATCTAACTCCTGTTGCCAAATCACCATCAGTTCCATTACTGGGACTATGAAGTGGAGAGCACGCTACGATAGGGTTGGCTATGTGCAAGGATCCGCAAATCCCAGACGCGCTTATCGGGACAGCTGAGGGAAAAAAAAATCATATTAATTTAAGAAAATCAGTGTGATTATCCAAAAAATTGAAGAGGGGGGGGGGGGGGTGGCGCGTACCGAAGCGCGCAGGAGCGTCGAGGAAGGTGTAGGAGAAAGGCTTGGAGTAGAGGTGGATAAGAGCCGAGGAGGGGCGGAGGAGGAAGAGCAGTAGGGCGGCGAGAAGAGAGGAGCTGAGGAGGCGTCGAGAGTGGAGAATCGGTGCGATTGCTGTCATTCCTTTGGCATCTTAATTTTTACTCGCAAGATCCAGGGAAGGAGATACTCCGCCTTGTAAAGGAAAGTGGGGAGACGATATCAGTAATTCAGTATCACCGTCTCACGCTCGGCTTCATTCATTTCTCCACTGCTAACTACGCAACCGTCCTAACAAAACTGGTATCAGATTTACCAGCTTTTTCTTTCTTTTTACCAGCACTGCGGGCCTAATATTTACCGAAATTTTTTTCTTACCACTCTCACAAAAATCAGAATTAAATCAATAACACCTGTTTATTCAGAATTCAGATTTCACCACGTACGCGTACTGAATCTGCGCACGGATCCCCAATCCATACGCGTAGTGGATATGCGGACCGATCCGCTCGCACAGTGGATATGCGCACGGATCCGTGCGCGTAGTGGGTCGGCGCACCGACCCGTTCGCGTAGCCAATATGCGTGCGTGGAGCTCTAAACGCTGCCAAGTGCTCCCTCCCAATCGGATCTCAAATAGAGATGGGACCACCGGGGAAAAGAAAGGGAAAATGAATTAAAAAGAGAGATGGGACCCACCCGGGAAAAGAGAGGGAAAAGAAAGGCAAAAGAGAGATGGGACCCACCGGGGAAAAGAAAGGGAAAAAGAAAGAAATCGGTGCGCGTCTCTCTCTCCAAGCACGCATATTGGCTACGCGAACGGATCGGTGCGCCGACCCACTACGCGCACGGATCCGTGCGCATATCCACTGTGCGAGCGGATCGGTCCGCATATCCACTACGCGTACGGATTGGGAATCCGTGCGCAGATCCAGTACGCGTACGTGGTGGAATCTGAATTCTGAATTAACGGGTGATATTGATTTAATTCCGATTTTTGTGAGTGGTAAGAAAAAAAATTTCGGTAAAATTTATAAGAGCATGGATTTAATACTATACATATATAATTTATAAAATTCAACCTTTAAGATATAATTTATACTATACAACATATGAAAATAATACAAGTTTATGTAAATTTTATGATTCATCAAATAACTTTCAACTTTTAATAATTTATTTTAAGTGAGGTTGTGGTGATGTACAATGTACATCTACCTAGTGTGGTGTTGTGATGTACTTCAATTTTCATCCGACACACATGTTGACACAAATGTTAATTTTATAACATTGAATGAAATTGTATGAAATTTAATGCACAATTAATCACAAGTCTAACAATATACCTACAAATATATTACTAAGATTGTCGAAATATCCATTATCAATAATTTTCAACCCTTTACGAAGTACCCGAGACGGTCAGCAACAGCTACTAAAATGGCACGTTCATCTTGCCTAGTCATTTGAATGAAATTATAATATATATATATTGGGTGCAAAAGCAAATTAAAGTTAGCATAACAGCAGAGAGAATAGTTTTAAAATCAACAGGGTAAAATTGGACAGTGAAGAACATAAAACTTAACTGAAAGTAAAATTGGCATACTACCTGAATATTACACAAACGTTACAGTAAATACAGAATGACGAACTACACACTCAACGCAAGATTCAAGGAGAAAAAGAAAAAGAAAAAGAAAAAATCAATCAGCATATCTCTGCACCTAAAGCACCTGTACACAGCACACTAATCCTATTGCAACTTACAGCCAAAAAAATATCAACTAAGCATAAAGCACCTATGTCACTACTACAGTCAAATTGCATCAGTAAACCTAATCTGAAGAGCTTGACCCAGCAGTCTGAGCTATAGAAGCATCATCACTGGAGTTGCCATCATTCTTACCCTCATTGTCAGAACTTGAATCTGACGAGTCAGAAGGGTCATCAGAGACGATATTTCTGTGTTTGTTTTTCTTCCTTCGAGCATCTTTCACACTTCTTCCTTGTAGCTCCAACCGTCTGCGCTTCCTAGCTGTCCTCTTTCCCAGTGCAAAATCCTCACTGTTTGATTCTGATTCTTCTGCTCTCTCTTCTTCTAACTCACTCTTATTGTTGAATTTCTCTTTTTCAGATCCAGTCATGTCCTTTCCTCCTTCAGCAATCAAACTCTTTCTCTTCTTGCTTGAATTTGTCTAAAACAGCATTTCCATACGAGCACATTAAAACTTGATACAGTAAACGAGTGTTTCTATTCTATCCTCTTAAGCATCCAGAATAATGCATTTTCTTTTGACTAGGAAGCTCCACATTTAAGTGCTGCCGAGGCACTCTATCATAATTTCCTCCATTCAGTATAAGTCTTGCTCGATATGTTTGTCAGGCTTTACACTCGAAATGGGGCAAAATATATATCATCTTCTAAAACCATATTGGCCTATCTTAACTTTACTTGAATTATATATATATATATAGAAATAATGGCTGTATAAAGGAAACAAAATCAGGTCAATGGCAAAAGCTAGTTACAGTATTTTACCTTCGAGGCCTGATCAATTAGATGAGCCCATTCCCTCCTATTCCTCAATATATCATGAACAGCATGGACTGGGGTAGTATATGCATACTTCTCTCCATTTGGTTTTCTCAAATTACTCCAGTGCTGAAAAAAAAGAGAGAAAAGAAAGGGACAGCTCAGTAATAGACAAAGTGACCGGAAAGTAAATGGAGATACAATTTTGGCACCTCTAATCCTAACCCATAAGCACTTGGTCACTTGATCCACAAATTTAATACTTATGTTAGTGACACATGAATTACCGGTCCTTATATGCTACAGTTTAGCACCTTTCAGTCACTTTGTCCCACAAGTTCAGTACCCAGAATCCTGATCTATACATTATTGGCCACTTTTGTCCGACAAAATTAGTACCTAGAACCCTAATATTCACATTAGTGGTAACTCTCCCCAATAATGGTTTAAATGTGTATGCACTCAGTGATAGACTAAAAAGTGCAGTTCAGGGATCATGTCAGAGAAAAGGGAAAAAAAGTCTGATACTATTTGAGAGCAATTTTTACTCTGTAGTGCGCAAACCCAAGTATCATTGTTGTAGTAATATCATACAAGTAGCTCTGCTCAGTACAAAAATTGGTCTCACAATAGGATCGCCACAAAAAAGAAAATATTCACGAATATGTACATTGAAGAACCTTAAACAAAAATTAATAATAATCATACCAGTGAAACACTATGGCACAGATCATCGTAGGTAATGTGTGGGTTGGCATTAAAGATCTCGTCAATTAATCCTGAGAAAAGGAAAAAAGGATAGCAGTCAATAGTGGGTTGGGACTAGTCGCTAAATTAAAAAGTGGTTTCAATTATATTTGATTGGTCCATAGTTGGGCTTTCAAATAACATAACAAATACTCGGTAACCATAAATTAATTAACAACTTAATAATGAAGATGCACCCGTGTCATTTTTGTATAGCAGGCTAACATAACTACTCTTTAGGTTGAGACACTATTTAAGTAATACATTAAAAGGGAAACTTTCAGGTTTTCGCCTGCAAGACACCAGAAGTGTCATGTATATCCCTACTTCGTAATAGCTATCTAGCATGCTCTAAAACATGATAAATTCAACCTATACCCAAATACAGTCAAAACTAACCAAGACACTCTTTAATTAACTCTTTTTAAGTAAAGAGAAACAGTGAAGAGCAAGTTGTGTGCTGAACATCTATAGAAAATGGGATAGGAAGAGTAAATAATGATCCTTTATATTTTTGCGGGGTATACATACATGATATTTTCTCTGTTTCATAGGTGCATATATGTGTAAAATAACAATACAAAAAATAATCACAAAAACTTACCTGGTAGAGTACGACATTTGCTGCTAATGCCATCACTCAGGCCACAGCTGGCTTCTGCAGGAGCTTTACTACTAGTTGCGCCTTCAGTCGAGGAAGCTGTGGGGCTCTGATGTGCCGGCATATCAGGCAACCTTTTGTCAGAATCTTTGCTAGCAGATGGAGATTGGCTGGTTCCAGACTTGCTTCCTTTCCAATCATTCATTCCAGAAGATTCACGAGAACGCTCTTTCTTGGTCTCCTCCCTATGCTTCTTTTTTGGTGCCTACATGATCAATAATAGTCCAATTGCAAAAATTCAGACAGGTACACCTGTGCTTAAGGTCTTTCTGTTTATTAAAATACATATCGAATAAAATAAAGGCAGAATTTTGTGTCCCTCTCAAATCACAAAGTAACATGCAAATATAATGAATACAGTACAGAATCATTAAGATATCTCTATCAAAATCTCTCCATAAAGATGTAAACTACAAAAGTACAATCAGAAATTATACCATTACTTGACCATCAAGCTCCCCCAATCTATTCCATAGCAGTTATACTTTACCTCGGTTGAATAATGATAGAAAGGTCATCTAAAGCAATTTTTTTAGAAAAAAAAAAAATTATCATCCTTTCAATTAGTTATCACTCCAGCGGTAGAACAATGATAAAAAGGTCATCTATAATATTGGGGTGGCTTTGCAGGGGTAGGTGGTATTTAAAGATTTTGCAGGGGTATACATGATATTATGAAAATTTTGCCGTGGTACAGATAATATTTCCACCAAATAAAAGTAATTGGTATTATGCATTATTGCAGTATAAACGATTGACCAGTCCAATCCCAATATCTAGATTTTGAGTGGCACTGCACCGTAGACTGATATTCGTTTAATATATTTTAAAACTCACATTCCATGTCAGTATCCACTAAGGATCTAGGAGGTACCCCAGACAAACCAGTAGATTAACTAAATTGGATATGAAGATGGTATATATTGGATGAACATTATTGCATTTACATTTGTCACATTAAACTCTAGAAATTTAAGCATAAATGTATTATTAGAACATTTGTAAGGCAGTAGGCTTACTGTAATAATATCCCTTCCTCCGGAGGCCGAGGAACGTTTTGAAAGCATAGAAGTTGCAGCTGGGAGGGTTGTCTGCATGCCTGGAGTCTGACGCAAGCGTGGGACCCTTGGAACTCTGGGAGAACTATTCAGTTGTTGATGTAGTAGTAGTGCAAGCTGTTAATAAAAAAAACTTAAGGAAGAAAGAAAATAAAAGCACAGATAATATTTCTGCAAAAATTGCTAGATCCATCTCAGTATCAGCCTACTTAGACCAGTAGTATACGGCAAGAACTCAGCAAATTATATATTTTCCTTTTTTTCTGGGCTCAAAAAAGCTATTCTGCTCGCAACCCAAATTAACAATAGAAAAAAGGAAAATATATAATTCAAAAGAAATAGTAATGCAATCTGATTTCCTACTGCTTAACTAATTTGCAAACAAACACATGTTCAAATTACATACCTGTTCATCGCTCAGGTTAGCAGCAGTATCAGACATCTGCAGAGTCCCAAGTGCTGAGCTGTTGCATGCATCCGAAGCTTGCTTATGGCTCCTTTCACCCTTTTGGCATGTGTTTACAGGCCCCAGCTTACTTCGAGAACTTGATGAAGTTGACTCATCCACATTGGCAGCAGGTCTGGCTACATGTTCCTTCATATCAGCTGATTTATGCTTTGATGTGGAAGGAATTTTACTTGCCTGAGAACATTTCTGCAGAGATGAAGCTGAGCCTTTTGCATGGTATATAATGGGGTGTTTTGAAGAATGGTCTTGGGACTGGCTCTTGGAATCTGCAATGGCAGTCTTTATCTTAACTTGTGGTTCCTTCAATCCATCCAAGGATCCCAATCTAGCTGGCCTTGATAAACCAGAAGAGCATGATTTATGGTTCAAGTGATCAGATGAAGTAGAACAAGCTTTCGGTACACCTTCTGTAGATTCATCAGTGCCAGGTGTGTTCTTACTTGGTCCTGCACTTCTAAATGCAAACCCCTCTTCAGCTGTAATGTCTCCAATTTCATCTTTTAAATTATCAATCTTTTCATTATCTTGTGGCACTTTTGCATTAGGCGGAAAATTTTCATGATAAGGCTGATCTAATGCTTCCCTTGTATAATGTGGAACATCATTCTCTGATTTCAAAGTTACTTTATCTAGATCTGACCCTAGCGAAGCAGGTTCTGAACAGGCAGCAGTAGTTCTAGGTACAGCACCTTCATTTTCATTATCCTTCAGCCTGGTCTCATCCTTCAACAGCTCCATTGCATGCAATGCCTCCGCAAAATCCTGATGTAATTATTAAATCATATTTAGATAAATCTCAGTGCAAGAAGTACAAGGGAAGCAAGACGGTTCTTCTGAAAAGAAGTGTAACATTACAGATTGTCATGTATTGAGAAAAAGACACACCTCAGCTTCAACTGATTCATCAGCTCCTCGAGCCTTTGAGAAAACCTCAATCTTCACCTTCAGAGTTTCAGATTTCTCAATTACACTTGGCTCTTTGATTAAATCTGGCAATTTCTCCATAGAGCCATTCTCTATATCCATCTCTTCTCTTGTATCACCAAAACCTTCACCAACCTGATCATTCGAGGTTGATTTTTCTGAAGCGTCTCCAATTTTGGTTTCGCCCTTTTCCTCTGGAACAGGTGACTCCCTCACATGGAGACTCTTGTCATCATGGATGTCAGATATGGTTGTGTCAACTATAGAATGGGGACCTGTTGAATCATGCAGAATTAAAAATAACACATTAACACCATAAATTGGTTCCAGAATCTACAATGTCTGGACGGTATATAGTTTTACGACAGGGGCTACAAGGTAATTCAATCTTGGTATCCTATCTTACTAGTGTGAAACTTCAGTTCTTTTGGCAACAATACAGAGTTAGAACTCCTGGAACAGTCTATATATAACCTAATTACTACATTCATCAACTAAACACAATGTTAGCAAAAAAAATGGTTGCTGTAGAAGAATCTATCAAAGCTGGATTGTTAATAGTGGAAACCAACCATTATTGTAACCAGCCTCTGTTAATTTGTTTCAGTCCTTTTATTTTATGGCCAGTAATGTTGAGAGCTATAGTAAGTGAACCAATCATTCAAAAACCCTGTTAAACACAAGGAAACAAACCAAAAGGGGACCGAAGACACACCAACTGAGTACTAAACAAAGGCATCAGATACACAACAACACCACACCCCAATTGCAAGTCTAAGCATGGATGTTTGCTAAATAACTACCAAAACACGCTTCAAAATAAGTTCCTCTTGAACTTTACCCCCCGCTTAATTTGCAACCAGAAACTTTCCAACCTAACAATATTTGAATAAATAACAATATAGACAAACACCTCTCCTCTTGTTATCCCAAGAAGATTTCTTCTTGGCACTATAGTTTTTCGTTTCTCTGCATCCATCCTTCCTCTTCTTACTGGAATGATCCCCAGTAGGTCGAATTCTGTGTGTGTCCTTCTTTTCTGTACTCACAGCCGCATTTCCTAGCTTAAATATTTTTCTGACAGTGCCTTGGGGAAGTGCAACAGCTGCCTCAGCCTCCTTGGAGAGTGCAAAGAGTGCATCGGCTCCCTGGCTCACATTTGGTTGGCTATCACCACCCTTGACTTCCTCCCAGCAAGGGAACTCTCTGTACTGAAAGCCAAACTTCTTTGGCACGTAGCCTGTGCAGTGCCATAGGTTAGCATTGAAGACTGAGGATATGCCACCCTGTATGATGCAACAATGGATTTTAGGATTGTCCTTACAGTGATTGTTAACATTCCTAAATGGTTGCTTGCGTAAGCAAATTCTTATGCCAATTGTAATTGTCACTAATTATAGGGGTAGGAAAAATGCAAGGTATATGACTTGATCAGATGAAACATATAGTGGATCTCTCTCAC
This sequence comes from Carex kokanica, assembly GCA_025461125.1. NCBI lineage: Eukaryota > Viridiplantae > Streptophyta > Magnoliopsida > Poales > Cyperaceae > Carex > Carex kokanica. The sequence goes on from JAJGRX010000532.1 coordinate 570,297, forward strand.
TCTCTCTCAAATCAATTTTTCAATAGCTTGTCCAATTGGAACTTTTACTTGCCTATCCAACATTTTTTAATAAAGAGCCTATCGTATTTAATTTTGCTTTACTCGTAAAAATAAATTAAAAGATCAGAGTGGTCTTCTTTGGGATAATCCCTGTGCTCCTTTTCTATCTCTTCTCTCTTTGTTATCTCTCTCGCTACCCATCCCTATCTATTGCAAAACCCTTAAATAACCAAACTCCAAAACCCTGTTTGAATGAATTGTAGTTGGAGCTTAGCTTTCTGCTTTCATTAAAGGTGAATGCTTTATTGCAAAATTATTTTCCTTTTCTTTTCCATCTCTTGTTCTTTCCTCCACTAAATAGAAAAGAAAAAGAAAAAACAAAAGTTTTCCTGTTTTGTCACCCTCTTTATCCAGTATGTTTCCACCACCCACTTAAAAGGGCGTACAATTCATTGCAGAAAACTTTTCATCTTCACCTGCTTCATCTGTCATCTTTCCTCCAATACAAAAAATAAAAAGGAAAGGGAAAAAAGGTCCCTCGAGCATCTCCATATCCTCTTCTCCGATATATTACCATATCTTTATATCCACTTATCCACTAAGTGATTCTTAAAATAAAATAAAAAACTTCCTTATTGCTAGGTATTGTTGTTAAATTCAATATTATTTGTAAAGGAGAAGTTGGATGAATTACAAGAATTGTGTGTTTCTCTTTAAGGAAATCCCTTGCATCCTTCTCTATCTTCTTCTCTCCTTATTATCTCTCTCCCTAATCATATATGTTTCTTGCTAAATCCTAAACCTAGTATACATTTAAAACTCATTTGCTTCACTATGCCTGGTGCTCGGGCAATCATCACATGAGGCCAGAACTAGACCTGAATATGAATGTCATGCCTGTTTTTAGTCACGGAGACCAAAAAGTGACAGCTTATGGTCAGACACAGTTATGGCTGTGTCCGATCAAAATCCCGACATAAATTTATTAAACATTTCAAACTAGAAATATTTCAGGAGTATTATTTTAAAAAAAGGGAGACAATTAAAAATTATTTGTGGTTCCTGGACTGCTTTCCTTATTTCTATCAATATGGTTGTCTTGTTCTACCTTAATCTTTCTAATCTTCCATAATCACCGAAATTAGTGTACACAGCTAAGAAGCCTGAACAGTGGCTTAGATAACTAATTATCACATGAATTACTTTCTATGGGTTTTGAACTATACAAGGCTATGAGGATGATAATACAAGAATTACCAAACTCTAATTGGAATAAAGAGTATGACCAGCCTAATAAGCACCCCCAAACCAACAAGAGACATGTTAATAGGCCATCCAAGGTACAATCCCAGACAAGTATAACCAAACTGCTAAATTCTTCTCTACTAACCTAATTCCTTCTGATACGCTACCAAAATAATCCTGATTCGTCCATAGAGTGATAAGAAATCTCTACCTTAAAAAGAGATGGATCTCCGCCAGGGACACCTTGCACGTGTACACGGTCCTGCAATGGAACCTCTGCCCATTTGCGAAATGGTGGGAGGGAAGTGGGGCCCGTTTTCATGGGCAGCTCAGCCAGCAGTTGAGCCACCTCAGTCTCTTCGTTATCAGAGGGGAAACCAGTTGGACCAGATCGGTCGCCGCCTGACGTGGCAGCAGCCGCTTTGCACTTGTGGCAAGCGAAGGAGGGTTCCCCTTTGACGAAGCGCGCACACCGAGTGTGCACCCAGACGCCGCACTCGTCACAACTCACCATCTCCTCGCCGTCGTCGAAGTTCACGCCGCACGAGCAGTCTACCGTCCATGAGCCATCGCCCCAGTCTTCGGCGGCCGCCGCCGTCGGTAGGTCGGGGCGGTAGGAGCATCGCGCCTTCATCTAAACCCTAATTTGTTTTTGACTTTTTGTAAAGAATTTATCTTTTTTCCCTGGGAAAGGTGATTTCGGAATTGGGAGTGGGGAAGAGAGAAGTCTCTCCTCTCTCCGCCACCGTGCTGCCTCTGTTAGCTTTCTTTCGGATTTGTCGGCGAAAGCTGTCTGGATCGAATTGAAGAACTTGGCCGAGTCCGGATCCTCTCAAGTATCCGACTAGAATCCGGATCAATCCGATGACCTTTCAATATTCGTACCAAAACAGATCTGACGGTCTGGATCTAACCTCAAAATTTGAGTTACTTCATGTGGGGTGAAATCGGCTTAGACATCGATTTCGCGACGTTAACCGTAAACGGTGCGTTTTTACTTTGGATTGTTGTCATCACAAATTATATTTTTCATCACAAATTATATTTATTAAGCCACTTTGAAAATCGCTGATCCGGTTGAACAGTAGCAAAATAATAAAAAATTCTGGACTAATGGATCAGCGATTTTCAAAGTGGCTTAATAAATAGTAAAAAAATTTCAAAAAATGTAAAATTTGGTCTCCAAGCACATTTCAATATGGAGATCATGTTGAGCGGTTCGGATTTTCAAAATGAAAATAATAAGGCGTGGAGCACCAAGTCATTTTACTCCATGACTTAGCTTAGCCCAGCTCTCTGTGTATATATATATATATTATCTAACTGAAAATTTTGTTATATGTCTACAAATTTTTTTGCTACCTGTTATGTACTCGTTGAAGTCCTATGAAAGAGGAAAATGTGTCAAAATTCGATGAAGAGTAAATTGGAAGGAGGGGGGAGATTTTGTTTAGACGAGAGATATTTTGTTTGAAAATTTCATAAAATAGGACAATTTGTAAAATTTCCTATTAACACCGGTGTTTAAAATTTATCTCTTGACTGATGGAACCATGATGCGAAAAACTTTCCTCTATTTGTAATTTGTGTCGACATTTTTATAAATATCCAAAATTAATTATAAATATTAATTATATCCAGTTTAGCTGTTTTTTTTTAAATGCCAAACCGGCCAAAAAAATGGCCGGTTGGATTAAAAATTAGATTACTTTTTTTTTGAAAATAGCTGGTTTTTTTTTAAATATTTGTTAGATTACTTCTTTTGATGTAAAATTAGCATAATTATACTAAAATACGCTAAATTGCTTGAAATTATGTTAATTACTCTAAAACACAGTAAATTATGCTAAATTAAGCTAATTTATGCTAATTTACGCTAATTTATGTTAAATTACGCCAAATTACGCTAATTATACTGAATTACGCTAAATTAGGCTGATTTTGTGCCATCTTTCATAAATCATAAAAAATAGTAAAAAAATTCAAAAAATAGTAAAAATCGGTATTCTACAAGTTCATTAGATAACCAATTTACTGAGCTACTTAGATTGAAAAATAGAAATGAAAATCTTAATCGGAAACTTCAACTCAAGTTTTGAGGCTCTTCTTTTTGTTTTTTGGCAATTCTGAATTTCGAAAAATGGAAAAACGGTCATTGACGCATGCATATTTTTGCAAGCTTTCCGAAAAGTGGTAATTGAAATCGAACACTTGAGCGCTGTTTTATGGCCGTTTGAAGTTTCGTCGTTATTTTTTGCCTTCTCAGCGAAGATATCGTCTAAATTAGCATAATTAGCATAATTGCCGGTTGGATTAAAAATTAGGACCAGCCATTTTTTTGCCGGTCAAGAGGTTTTTTTTTTGAAATATTTGTTAGATTACTTATTTTGATGTATAATTAGCATAATTATACTAAAATACGCTAAATTACTTGAAATTATGTTAAATTACGCTAAACGGTAAATTATGCTAAATTAAGCTAATTTATGCTAATTTACGCTAATTTATGTTAGATTACGCTATATTACGCTAAATTATGCTAATTATACTGAAATACGCTAAATTAGGCCGATTTTGTGTCATATTTCATAAATCATAAAAATAGTAAAAAAAATTCAAAAATAGTAAAAATCGGTATTCTTCAAGTTCATTAGATAACCGATTTACTGAGTTACTTAGATCGAAAAATAGAAATAAAAATCTTAATCGGAAACTTCAACTCAAGTTTTGAGGCTCTTTCATTTGTTTTTTGGCAATTCTGAATTTTGAAAAATGATAAAGCGGTCACCAACGCATGCATATTTTTGCAAGCTTTCCGAAAAGTGGTCATTTGCTGAAATCGAACACTCGAGCGCTGTTTCATGACCGTTTGAAATTTCATCGTTGTTTTCCGTCTTCTCAGTGAAGATATCGTCTAAATTAGCATAATTAGCATAATTGTCAGTTGGATTAAAATACGCTAAATATTTGGCCGGTTGAGACGTTATAGACTATCACGTTTTTCCTATGTATCAAAATTCCACAAAACCCTTCCTCATTACCGATATTTTTTTTTTATATTTCTATTAATAAAAATTTCGGCCTTGATTGCAGCCCATTTGCACGAATCTTGAAGATATACAACTCGATACCCTAGACCTAGAGCGTAACCGCAATCTCGGCAACTGCCTCGCACGACTATGGTGGCGGGAATTCTATGCTGCGTGGCACTAGCGCCAGTCCTTCCCGCCAAATTGTTCCCTATATCTATTCCTAATCCCTCTCTTCTTCTCCTTTTTATTAACCAAATCCAATCGGAACTTCTTTCCAATCGATCCCCAGTTTCTCCATCCTTTCCATGGATTCAACTAAATCTCCCTCTCAGCTCCACATTACCCATCCGAGCAAGAAAACCCCAGCTTCCTTTGGCACCCCAATCAAAGGGAACAGTGGAGTGTCATCTCACGACCAGTTCTGGACGCCGACGCCAGAGAAACCTACCCAGCTGTCTAGGCAAGGTCGCAACAGGAGCATTGCCTTTTCCGTTAAGGAGGTGAGACAAGCTGCTCTCGGGCTTCGCAAGAAAGATCGGCGCAATGATAGGTCAGATCGTGATCTTGCCTTGTTGGAAGAGCAGTTGTGCGCAGATGGGGCTGTCAAATCAAGTCCATCTAAATCGAAGAATCAGATTAAACTCCCGGAAAAGTACAATCCTTTTCATTTCATTAGTTTTACTTCGATCATATATGGTTGTTAACTGATTATATGTTAGGGACTATCTCTGAAAAAAAAGGGAAAAAAAAAAGACAATATATTCTGCTAGATTTTGGCCTGGATACTTGTTCATGATTGAGTGGAAAAATGTATGACCAGATTCAAGCATAAACAAGCATTTTTTCCATGTATAAACAACCCATTAGTCTTTCCCATATTAGCAAATGATAATAGTAGTTTATCCAGTGCCTGACAATTTGTGAAAGTTTATAAGAGGAAATCCAAAAGATTTATATCATTACTTCCAAACACTTGCATCCACACATAACAGAAAAAAAATACATCTTTCATTGAGTTCAGTTCAATACTTCCTAATCTAAGCTTTAGGTTATTGGATAAGCTTATGTATTTGGAGGTCTTCTTATTTTAAGCCTCAGTTTAATACTTCCTGAGGTCTTCTTTCTGCATCTATTCTACCAGTTTTCCTCCAGGAGGTTTCATTAAATTAACCCACCACTGTTTTGCCTTTCCTTTTTTCTTTCAGATACCAGATTTTCTGTGAATTATTCAATAGCATGGATTGCTCAATTAGGCTTCTCCGACTTAAAGGATCCATGCCGACGTTTTCAAATCTTTATGCCAGGATCCAGGACTTAGCTAACCAGTAATAGCCACAAATTATATTATATTATTATTATTATCCTTTCCATAGCCATCTTCCTATTTTGTGCTTAAATATTGTTTTTTTTTTCTGCAGGAATTTCACTTATAAACAATTAGCACAGATGAAACACATCTTACCTGAGGCCATAATGATCAAGAAGGTGATTTTACGGGATGAGAGCACCTGTTGCATGAAGCCAGAACTCCAAATCAGCCTAAATGTGGAGAGTGTTGGAATTAACATGAAAGAGGAGGGCCAAAATGCATATTTGCACTTGAGAAAGGTTTTCAGGCAGAGGCTTGTAGATTTTGTCAGAGCCCATCCAGAGGTATGGGAACCAAGTTTGTGTCTCAACCTAAACTCACATTCCAATTGAAAATTTTCCTTCATTATTTTCTTGGATTTAAAGAAGATGCTAAACATGCAAGGGTCAATTTTGTGGGTATACCACTGCAAAATGAGAACATCATGCATACCCCCACAAACAAAGGAACTTCCTTTTTTTTGTAGCAGGCAATTCCCAATATTTCATTAAATAAAGAAAATTTTAAAGTGCAAAATTAGGGTGGTTTATACATATGATAAAAGGTGAAAAAAAAAACCTACAAAGTGACCGATCAATTTCTATACAAATCAGAAGCAAACAGGTGAACTTCAGCATTTTAAAGTTATGAGAGCAGGGGAATATATGATGACATGCTTTAAAGGGCTTTTGAGATTTTATCATTCTGTGGGAGCATATATGATATTTCGATAATCTGTAAGGTACACAAGAAATCGGTCCAATGTTAAAACCTATTGAAGCAACTTTTTAGTTGTTGTTGAGGGTTCATTCAACCACATAAAATGTACATAAATAATATAAGATAAAAGAACTTGACAAAAATATCATATATTATTTTTTTTGAAGGAAGGTGAGATACCAGAAGAAGAGTTGCCGCATCCGTTTAACAAGTCAAATGTACTATCATCACCAAAAATCATCAGTGAAAATACATCACTAGACGAATCACAATCTGTTGTCCTTTCCCACATGCCCCCGTCATTTCGGAGACGATTTTTTCAAAAGGGGTCTTTGCTTAATCCTTCATTGCCATCTGACCCCCCAAAAGAATGCACCAGTGCTATAGAGGCTACTGCCAAAAGATGTGCGGATGCTTTAGAGGCTACTCCTGCCAAAAAGCATGCTAGTACTTCAGAAGCTACTCCTGCCAAGCTTGTTTCTACTCCTATAAGGCTTATGGCAGCTACACCCGAGATGAAGACACCTAAGAGGTGCTCGTCAGAGAGCTTTGTTGATTCACCCCCAGTGAAGAGGTTAGAGTGTAAGAGACCGGCACGATCCCTGTTATTTACGAGTCCTAATAAGAGCATCAAGGAAAAAGAAGAGGATAATGAGTTGGTTGAAGCAAGCAAGGAAGATGACGTGCTTGATTTCCTACCTAAGTCCCTCTTGCAGTCTGTAAGAATTTTTTTTTTTTATCAGATAACCCTGATTTTTTTTTCTTATTTTGATCAGCATCAAGTTTTCTCATTTTTGCAACTTCAAGGTGGTTTTGATTTATCAATAAATAACAGCTGTTCCTTTAATTAATGGAACACATTTACCTAAAATGAAGAGTTTTTCCTTATATCTATGAGCTAGTTTCCAAGCCCAATTGAAACAAACAAAGCCAAATAAATTTATTTGATTCCAATGTTTGCATGCAGTTATGGAGTTGCATGTTTCAGGTTGAATCCATGACTCTTTGTTATAGCATGGGTTAATAAAAGAGTAGGATGAACTGGATTCCACCCATTTTACTGCCTTCTCAGAAAAGCAGAAAACTGATATCCATGTTTTCAATATCTTCTTCTTAAAAAAAAAAGAGAGAGATAAAGATATCCATGTTTTTCAATTGATTAGTAACAGAACTATGAGCATTGGATGACAGTTCCTTTTACTTTTTTTGGTTCTGTAGGTTAAGGAGAAGGAAAGAAAGGTTTTGGTTGAAAAGGAGACAGGTGTTGCTGATGCAATTAAGCGGCAAAGGACAATAAGATGCTTGCCTAGTACCTTTAATACAATTCTACTTGTCTACCGATCAGTAAAGAGATCAGTCATTACCAAGCAGGAGCTCATCCACAAAATAATTTCTAACAATGCAAGAATTGCTGACAGAGGTAATGACTTGTTCAAATGTCATTAGATTTATTTTTTGCCTCTTTTTTAGATTATTGTGAAAACAACACCAAAACTGTAATTCAGTTGAACATTGGCACTAATTATATTTTTATTATATAACCATGATCAATGTTGATTTTATCCAATTTAGCCTACTTTACCCTTCTAACTGACAGAAGTTAACAAACATATACAAAAAGGAACAATAAATAGGAAACTGGTACTGCAACCAATTGAAACAGGAAGCTGGTAGTTTAACCCTGGTGGTGCCACAAGAAGATCATTCTTTTATATTGTTTTTTTCACTTGATGATAAAGATCATTAGCCTTCTATTTCCTCATGCTAAAATTAATAATCTAAATGTAAGTTTGTGATTATGAAATTTAGAGGAAGTTGAAGAACAATTGAGGCTGTTAAAAGAGATTGTTCCAGATTGGATGTCTGAGAAGACAGCGCTTAGTGGAGATGCTCTCATTAGGTGAGCATTTTGAACTAATTAACATTTAATTGTTCTTGTAATCCTGAAAGTTGGCCTAAATTAAATGTTTGTTTTTTTGTAGAGTCGATATGGGGTGCAGTCCAGAAGAAATCAGGGAAAGACTTGTCAGAGCTGAGTGATAGGAAACAAGAGGAGGATCTGTTTATATTTAACTGCTCATAGGACATACTTGAGTTAGCTTTTAATCTGCTAATCTGTAATTATTTTTTGTGCTTAGTTTGTTATTTTGCTCAATGAAATTATCTAAAGCCGAAAGATTGATGACTGCTCCTGGATCAAAATTGGAAATCTTTAAATTATAATCCATTCCATTATTAAGCACGTTGGCGTTCGATCCACCAACGGTTGTGATTGAAAAATAAAATTTCAGATTTAATCTCAATTCTCCAATTACATAATCTGTCTTTTTTTTATTAAATGTGTCTCTTTTATGTGTATAAGTTTAAATTTAGTTAAAAATATATTCGCCACACGTATTGTCACATCATACATTATAATTTACAATTAAATTTGAGCAGACTCGGTAGCTATATATTTCTTCATCCGTAAAATATGTTTCTTTATTTATTCTACTCGATAACATTTTATTTCTCCGTGAAATATATGTTTTCTTATTTCTCCAATTAGCAATATATTTTTTTGTTTTCTTAATTCTATTTGTTTGTTTCTATACATCTTCCCACGGCATAATGGATCAAGAATAAAAATATTTGTTTTCAAATTAACTTGGCATAGCCTTTTCGCCAGCTTCAATTTATCTTGCACTTTTGAATTCTGTTCAAATTGTAAGCTCCGCTTTTTTTTTCATTTACATATAATAGCTTTGGGAATTAATTTAGGAGGGTTTGTGACTCTGAGTTAATCTCTTGGCATGAGTCATTTGAATCTGGATAATTATTCTGAGGTATTCATATAAAAGAAATTGTGTTTGTTGGAAGGAGGCAAGGGTGCAGGAGTGGGTTGCAGTTTGCTTGATTTTTTTTTTTTTCAGAGTTCTTTATTCAGAGATATAAAATTGTTGATTTAGAGTTCACATTTACTTGAATATATTTGATCAGTTTTCTTTCATTTGTTGTTATTTCTTTTACTGCTATTTTTTTTTTAAGATTAGTATTTGCAAACAATTGTATTATAAAATATATAAAGAAATTTACTACTCCACACATTCTGGCTCCTATACACTGTTAAATTGAAAATAAAGTTTATTGTTATTTATTATCCGTCTCTCTGTAATCTTAATGTTCAATCTTGTATTATGTCATGTTGCAATGCACATGTATGATACTAGTTATAATTTATTCACGCTTTATTCCTTAAAATGTGAGGTCTGCTGTCCATACGTATTGATATTAGTGATTCTCTAAGATCCATTTGGTAACAAATGATTCATAATGTGTTTTTCTTTGATTTTGTTCCTATTTTAATTTATTTATTTTAAATAAAAAGACGAAGGTTTAGTTTACCAACTTCTCTATTTTTAATTTTGGTGCCTGCCATCTGTCTTTTGGTTCCAAATGATAAAGCTTGTTGATTCAATAGATTTTATTATTATTAATCTTTGATATATTATACAAACCATGCACGTATGTCTTAAATTCATAAATTGTCTAACCTCTTTTTTGTAAGATTAAGATAACAAAAATGAACGGCCCATCAAAATTAATTGTTATTATTATTTATTATTTTTCAACCTCTTAATCATATATCATACTAGTATCGTGCCCGTGCGTTGCAACGGGGATATTATAAGATTGAATAGAATATGAAAAAACTTTTTTTTTTATTGACATTTCACCCAAAATTAAGAAAAAATATATAAATGAAAATAAAAAACACAAATGACAAAAAAAACGGAGAGATAAATAATAAATAACAATAAAAGAAACAACAACAAATGAAAAAAATGAATCAAATATAACATGAAAAAACTCTTGAAGTATCATTATCATTGCTAGTGTGATTCTCTTCGATGTAGTCCAACATTTATGAAAATGAACAAAAAAGATATGAAAAATATATTATAATTGCTCAAATTGAAAAAATATAATAAAATTAGAAAAACAATCTTTCTATTATTAATTTTCTCGATTCCAGGTGTGAGGTGATTTGTATAGAAACAACTCCAATCAAATATATTCTAAAATTTTCTATTATGCCGTTGGGATCTATATAGAAACAAACAAAGAAAAATATGAAAACAAAGAAAAAATTGATTTTCATTTTCTGTCGTGATAATTTGTATAGAAACAAAGGAAATATAGGAAACAAAAAATAAGGAAACGAAGAATTTGCTAAACGTACGAGAAATAAGGAAAAAAATGTCGCTACAAGGCATATATTCAATTTTAATTGTAATATATTGTGTGACTGTACGTGTAGCGAATATGTTTTTAACTAAATATAGACTTCTATACTTAAAAAAGATGCATTTAATCAAAACAAGACAGATTATTTGATTAGAGGGTTTAAATTAAATCTGAAATTTCATCTTTCAATCATAGCCGTTGGCGTGTCGGACATCCAACATACTTAATAATAAAAATTCAACGTGCTTAATAATAGAATGGAGATATCGAGTAACATATACAAATCGAACTCCGAAAACATGTATGCATGAGTCATAATTAGATAACATGAATGATTAAACTTATTTTTATTTTTATTAGATCGATAGTTTTGACTTTTGACGTTGGAAAATGGAAACACATTTCTTCTTGCTTTCCTTTTTTAAAGGAAAAACAAATCGATGCGACTCATCAGCTGCACTTGTGAGTTCCTTTTGTGTACTCGTAGCAGTATCGTTATCTATATCGCGATCCTTATCAAGAGAGAGAGAGAGAGAGTATGAATGTGTGATTTACTCGCTTCTAATCTGGAGCGTGCATCATACTGCTTGAAGCCTTGAACGGACGGATCCAGAAAGCACTCTGCTGCTGCCCTCCGACTCCGAGGCCATTTTATTCTTGTACAACTCAAATTCTCTGTGAAAAACGTGGCTAGAGAGATTCGCGCACAAACCTCGCCGGAGCCATGAAGATAATGGTCGCCGTCAAGCGGGTCGTCGATTACGCCGTTAAGATCCGCGTCAAGCCCGATAAGGTTGTAATCTTTTTTTTTTTTTCTATTATTAAAAAAATATTTGCGCACATTCCTGGATTTTGATCGGGCTGATACATTTGTTGTGCGTCTAATTCCAAGTTATACAAATCAATTTTTGATAATTTATATGGGACATTTTTTTTTTTTTCTCTTTGTCAGACTGGAGTGGAAACAACCAATGTAAAGATGTCAATGAACCCTTTTTGCGAGATTGCATTGGAGGAGGCGCTGAGGATTAGAGAATCAGGACTGGCGAAGGAGGTGGTTGCAGTGTCAGTGGGCCCGACCCAGTGTGCTGACACACTTCGAACAGCACTTGCCATGGGTGCCGACCGGGCTGTGCATGTGGATGCTGGGACGGCACATGTGCCACCGCTTTCTGTGGCCAAAATTCTGCGAGCACTTGTGCAGGCTGAGCAGCCAGGCCTGTTGATTCTCGGAAAACAGGTTATTTTTTATGTTGCTTTTATTATATTTTGGGAAATTTGTGGACTGGGAAGGGTTAATGATAGTAAGAACACCAAATATGATCTCAATTGCATAATCTGTTCCTTGTTGGCTGAGATAGTTTGCTGTATTAGTCCCTGTTCGGATGATTCGTATTCTATGGGAACTCATGGGCTTTTGTACTCAAAGAGCTAATGTTTCTCATAACTCATAAGCTGTTCGGTAGCAGTTACTTTTGTATGTGGGAATACATTTTGTTTCCCATTCTTCTTCCCATCCTTCAGATAATTAGATCCGACTCTACAGTTTTCTTCCCAGATGCCGGTGCTCGCTCGCAAGCTCTCTATCTCTTACTTTCTCTATCAAAATCAGCACCAAATCTCTACCTCATCTATTTTTTATCTTTTCATTCTATTTCTAATTTTTTTTTTTTTTTTGGCAAATTGGCACATAGGCCCTTATAAGGCCTTTGTATTGTTTTAATATATATTTTCTTATGAGACTACTTTTTTATTCAGCATACAACTTGTATATATGGCGCAAATGTCTCTGTCTTGACTCCTTTCAATTTCAGTTTTTGAATTTCATTACAACAAAATTAACCTAAATAGTATTTGTTGTGATATTGAAACAAATCCAGAATTTTTGATAAACAACAATAATTTTCAGTATAACAAATCATAAAAGAAATAACTATTGGTATTTTATTTTTAAGCAAATTAAACATCAGCAAGAATTATTCAATTATAGCTGGATTTAGATTATTATTTTGTATATTATATAATTAGATAATTAACATAACTCTATAGATAATAAAAATGATAACTTCTTTACAGTTAAGAGTAAAATTTCCATCACATTTCCCGCATTATATCCAAACAGCTTTTTTCTATATTTTCCGATCGTTCCCATGTTCATGGGATCCCATAATTTGCAAGTAGAATCCCACACCCAGAAATCTTATCCCGTATAATTCCGCGACTGCCGAACACTGCCTACTGTTTCCTGGTTAGTAAACTATATAGATCAAAGGCCATAAAAACGAATAATACAACTTTTGGCACTCTTTGAACTGGCTTGTGCTGAAATGTTGATCATCGTATACTAAAGTTTTGATGAAATAAAGTTTAGGAAGTACTTCCATTAAAACACATGATTGTATTAATCAATCATTCTGTCACCAATACAAGCCAGACTGGTAAATTACCAAACTCAAGTACATGGTTTTTTTTCCTTTGTTTGTTAATAATATGTTAATTTGTTAGGCCATTGATGATGATTGCAACCAAACAGGTCAAATGGTGGCTGGGCTGCTGAAATGGTCACAAGGAACATTTGCTTCCAAGGTAATTTTCATTTCTAACTTGTAACTGAATATATTTTGTGCTTTTTTTTTTGGTATGCTTATACTGGACAATACATTGAAATGGGATGGTTCGGCCTTTTGTGTTTTATGTGGTGAAATTGTGGATGTTAATTCAGCTTTTGAAATTCAACACATAGATTGTGATTTTTTTCTTTGAAGAAGAAGAAATACATAATTCGTTGATTATACCTGATGGCTGTTTAGATAATTGAATATGAAGAAATAAATTTGCTTGGTTACTTCTGTAGGTAGTTTTAGACAAGGAGAATCAAAAGGCAACAGTCGAACGAGAGGTGGATGGAGGGATTGAGACCATCTGTCTAGATTTGCCTGCAGTAATCACGTATTTTCGCTCTACTAAGCTTCTCATTCCCCATTTTTTTTTTTTGCAAACTCGTGGTTAATTGTGCCCAAAAAATCGTTGTAGATATTAGCCAGTACATCTTTTGCATGAAAGCAACATAGAATTGAATCTTTGTCCTTTTTACTGAAGTTGAACTGAAAAGCAAGAACCTGCCTTTTTGTTTTACCAGAGGAAATTCATTGTACAAACTGGGAAATACACAATTCTCAGCTCCATATGCAAGTTTCCAGGCAAAACCAAATGGTTTGTATTGATACAGGTTAAAATACTTGCAGAACTGACTTGAGATTGAACCAACCGAGATATGCAACACTGCCAAACATAATGAAAGCCAAGTCGAAAGTTATTAAGAAGGTTACTCCAGAAGAGCTGAATGTGGAGTTGAGACCAGACATAGAGATTGTTCAAGTCACCGAGCCTCCAAAGAGGAAAGCTGGTGTGATTCTGTCTTCAGTTGATGAACTGATAGACAAGTTGAAAAATGAAGCAAGTGTTTTATAGAGGGTTTCATGAGTTACTTCTGTTTCAGGGCAATTGGATGGTTTCTTTTCATTTACAATTCTGATATGAAACCATAATGGTTAGATAGGAAGCAATAAAAAAAATAAGATTCTGTATTGAATGAAACATAACCTCTTCAAATTTTTTTTTTTTTGAAATAGCTTGACAGGGACTCCATCGTCTTTAAGCTACTTCAAGCATTATGTTTGTTGCATGGAGTCTGTATTCTCTGAGGTAACATAACATTTGAGTTTGAATCCGGACCAATCCTGCCTGAGGTGGAATGAACGGAGTCCCTTTAATATCCGTGCCAAAGCAGATCAGACAGTCCGGATCTAAACTCAAAATTTTTGCTACCTCAGGTAATATGAATTCTGTTGCATCGAAGTGGCTATAATTAGACATTTGTGTTTTTTGTTCTAAAAATATTTGCAACAAAATTTCTTTCCATCCGTTACACCTCAAATCGAAAGAAAAACCGATTCTATTAATTATAATAATACAAGATTAAAACTTTCGCCTCCTGTACCCTTCACCTCCGACATAATTTTGTCAACCAAACACAATTCGATGAAAAATTTCTTTTCTTTCCATTCCTTCCCTTCCTCTACTCTCCATCCAAACAAGGTGTTAGTGCCTCAATCTTATAAAGCTTTTCGTTGGACATTGTTGTGAAGGGGTTAAGGGGTAAAGATTTTAACAGAGCAGTTTTGGCTTCATGCAACGCATGAACCATACGAGAGCTAGCGTTGTTGTTTTGATTCTATACTCTGTGAATCCAAAAGTGCTTTGTACCCGTTATAAGGGGAATTCACATCCCCTAAGATATCTCAAACTTTGAGTTTATCTGACCCCCCACACCCTCCCCAGCATTCCGAATAGGCACCGGAAAAAACTTTGGCCGTGCTTTATAAACTGAAATGAAACCATGATTGTTATTCCGTGAGCTACTTTCTGAAGCTCTATGACCAGTAACAAATAAGCTGTATTTGAGGAATAAAAACTCAAACTATACTACTGACATAAAGTATATAGATCTAGCATTTTGGTATTTGGAACTGAGCAAAATCAACTAGAAAAAGAATAAGAAAATATATATATAGCTGATTATTTTCCTATATAGAAACCCATTCACACAATAAATGCAAGTACACAGAACACAAATTATCAGACAATTCCAGCATCCTGAGATGTGTTCTTATTCGGTACCAAGTACGGTACAATTATACACATTTAAGCCTTAAAAGTTGTCCAAATTGGCAAAAGTACGACTAGTTTTTGAAATTCAATTAAAAAGATGTTATAGTTTGAAATGGTCTAGTGCTCTAGCAGTTATGCCCTCAGAAGCAAAGTGCATCATGTAGTCCCTAAAAAGAACATCCCGGTAGATCGGGGGGTTTCTGTCAGAAAGCAGCTCCTTGATGGGGCCATATGGCTTCTCTTCACTACGTAATGGATTGAAAAAGGTTGCAACTGAGATTCTGGGTACTTTTGTGCTGTTAGCTAGAACCCGGTGCTCAACACTTCTAAATTTATCATTACTTACAAGCTGCACAGAAAAATAGAAACAAAAGAGAGATGAGGAACTTTAAGCCGCTAACCGTGATTCCAGCTGAACAAATTATTTTTGGAAATGTCAGGCCAGCCTTCTTTTTTCAGAAAAAAACTTTTGTAGTTTGAGCAGAAACTGGAAACCTTTGTTTTCCTCCTTTCTTTATATACTAATAAAAAGTAAACCATAACACTTATGGTAGTATCAAGTTACAATAGGATGCAAGTGTTCTGTGTACCAGTGACTGGTACAGGAGCAAAACTATGGTTTCAAGAGTACAAGAGCAAAACTAGTATTTAAAATATTTGTCTCACCCTTTTTTGCATCCTTGACCCGCCTTTTCAAAACACAACCTCATTTCCGAACTATTGTTTAGAGTTTCAGTCTCTCTTTTTGCAAACATGCGAGTGCCCATATACAAGTACAATATAAAACCGCACTACTTGGAAGTACCTGAAGGAGGTCACCAATGTTGACAACGAGTGCTCCACGAACAGGAGACAAATCTACCCACTGGCCTCGGTTACACACTTGGAGACCTCCAACTGAATCTTGGAGAAGAATGGTTAGAAAGCTGGGATCGGTGTGCTTTTTGCTACCTACAGCAAGGTCCGGTTCAGGGCATGGCGGGTAATAGTGACAAACAACAAATTGCTTCTGTGCAGCGTTAATGCTTGCAAGGTGGTCTTTTGCAAGCCCAAGAGCCTCTGATAGCAATTCACATACTGTTTTTGCAACACCGAGCAACTGCTGCTTATAGTTGATTATTGATTTTCTATGGATAAAATGTAGAAATTTTGTCAGTGTTTACCATAGAATGAACAATACAAGATTTAAATAACATTGCCTAGCCATCTGGAGTTACTTGAAGATTTAGCCCTTTCTTTACTGACGGTGTTTGGAAATTTGGAATATTTTGCACATAATCAACTTAATTTCTAAAACAAGTCCTAAGTGTACCTATTGCATAAGTTGAATGTCCAATTATGGGTTAATTTAAGATTTTGCTACCACACTAGTCAGATCTGAAAGGGTATTTCACACTATGGAAGATTGTCCCTAAAAGCTACCCTGGCAAGCTTTAAAGAAAAACAATTGTAACTGAAATATTAGCAATTTAGCATTGGAAAAAAAATAAACAAAAATGACAAAATGATCTCACCGGCAGACAACAGGGATGTCATTAGCTTCGAGGGATCCATCAAAATCACATATTAGCGAATCGTGCCAATTAGCAAAGGCCGATTTGTAAAGCCTTGAATTAGAGAAATACCTAACCTTCCTCGATCGATCAGTAGTATAAAGATTTGACTTAACTGACACATCACCCTCATGGAAAGCTCTGGAACCTTCCAGCAGAGAGTCCAGAACATTTTCTGGTATACCATGGTTTACCAGTTGAAAGAAACCATAAGATGAGGCAGCCTTCTCTACCTGATAACAAGTGGATATCAAGTTTTTTAACCTGTGAATTCTGACACTGATGTGCTAATTTATTTATGTACCTTTTCCACAATCTCCATGTGTCCCCGCTTATCATCGACGGAAGTGAGATCAATGACAGGAACTTCCAATGCTGTTGCGGGGCCCAGCTCTGATGGCTTAGGAATATCTTCTGTTGGATGGATAAACATTTTGGGGATCTTGGTTATGCCTGAATCAACAAGGCCTTTAACACCAGCTTTGCTGCTCTGAAATTGCTCCATTTCTTTTGCCAGATCATAGGTCTCCTGGCCTCTGACATCGACAGAAGGCGCAGCCATTTCAAAATTCGGATGATGGTTGAAGTGTTTCTTGATCAAGAGAAGTTGAATTCTAGTTGACAATGGAGAAGCATGGGCTGAGGGATAAGCACAGAATAGGTGGCTGAAGTCATACTCTTAATTTTTTATATGAAAAATATCACATCATCCTTATCACACACTGAATTTTGACAGTTAAAAATGCTTTTCTGCTGGTGGTCCACATATAAAATATTCAAACCTGCACTGCACGGCACCCACTTTTTTTTTTTATTTTCTGTAGCATTAGAAAATAATTTAAAGCCGTAGTATATGTATCAACTAG
The DNA here is from genome assembly GCA_025461125.1 of Carex kokanica. Lineage (NCBI taxonomy): Eukaryota > Viridiplantae > Streptophyta > Magnoliopsida > Poales > Cyperaceae > Carex > Carex kokanica. The sequence continues at coordinate 587,959 of JAJGRX010000532.1, forward strand.
TCTTGGAATAATCAATAAACTATAAATTGCTGGAACTATTAAAAGTTGTACTCAGGTACCACATAAAATACCAGTAACTCTTGAAAGATCTTTTATTAAAGATATGAATAAGAGCTATTTCATACTATTTATACTATAGAAAAATTGATAAATTAATATAAATTAAATATTATATTTTTTTTTTTATGAGTGAGGCTATAGTAATATGCATATTACGGATCGATTCGCGCTATGGATTCATATTTCTACTTGTAAAGTTTAAACAGTTGATCTGAACCGTTAAACATGATCTCCATATGTAAATGTACTTGCAGATGAAATTTATATTTTATATTTTTAGAATTTATTTTGCTATTTTCTTAGATAGGTAGAAAACCATTGCTTTTGAATGGTCTAGAATTTTTAAATCAAGCCGTTTTTTATCTATCCAAAAAGTTATAAAAAATAAAAAATTTGGTCTTCAAGTATATTTTCATATGGAGATCATGTTTAATGTTAGAGTCAATTATTTGAATTTTAAAAACGAAGATACAAATTCATAGCACGGCTACTCCGTAATATGTATATTACCATAACCTCACTCTTTATTTTGTACATATAACTATATAAATTTTATTAGTATAATTAGCTTGATTTACACAGCATTTATATCATTTTATTTAAATAATAATTTATATTTTTTAAAATAATAAAATCAATAATTATATTTTATGATATTGCATATCTGATGTGTTTAATATATTTATTAATTTGTTATATTTTTGGTGAATTATATAAACTATCAATTTATTTGACAATTATTCATTATTCATCAGTTATCCGTTAATCTTTGTAAATAAGGATAAAATAAGTATAATGCTAATACTTAATGAATAAGATTAGACTACGTATATTATACTTATCCAATTTTACATAAGTAGGGATACGAAAATATCTAAATTTGTCATGAAGGCCAAGGTTTGGCGACTTCCAAAGAAGTTCACCTAAATTTACAATTCCATACTAGTATAAAAACTTCCATGATTTGATTTGATTTACCCATATCTGCTATAGGGACATAAGAAACATAATGATATTTACATTTTTTTGAATTGAGATAATAAAATTCACATTCGAAAAGAACAGAGACTCAAATTGTGTTTGCTATTGCCTGTTATTTAAGAACCTTATTATCCTATCAAGGACTACAATAATCTTTCATTCCAGGCTTCCAGCTTTTGTTATGTTCTTTATATAAAATACCGAATTACCGATAATAGACCAACAGTACAAACAGATCATGCTTTATGGTTACATAACCTGATTTGTACAGGCTGTCAGAATGTCACAGATGGAAATGTGAAATTGCAGATTTTCCATCAAGGCCCCTGGAATAGTAATACGCTGTAAAATCCCTTACGAGTGTTTGTCTATACAAAGGGGGTTTCCCGTCAGATAATAGCTCATTTATTGGTCCATACAACCTTGTCGAAGCCGGATGAAAATGTGTGCTAAAGAAACAGGCCACTGATACACGGGGCCCGACATCCTTTGCGAGAACTCTGTGCTCAATGCTCTTAAACCTGTCATTTGATATCAGCTGAAAGGAAAGGAAGGCAATGTAGTGTTAGAAAAAAAATGTTATCATAAAAGGAACACCAGCAGTTAAAAGTCGTATCCCAACATCAACTTTTGACAGTGCTCCTCTTTGGTCTTTTGGTTCTTTTAGATTAAATTTGGCCCTTTTGTGAAATGAAGATTTGAGCCGATTAATGCTTTATAAGCTTAACTAACTCTTGAGAATGTATTTAAATCACAGAACAAACTGTTGGAATAGTACGAACCATCAGCCATAGCCATACTTAACTAAGGATTTGCTTACCAGCATCCTATCCAGGCTCGTAAAGAATTGGCCTCATGCCTTTATGAAGCCCAATCCTTCCCTGTTAAGGTTATAGCTACTGGCATGTATCGATAGTTATCAGGTGCATAGGGGTTAACTGGTTTAATTTAACAATCCAGTCAAAATTAAGTTCGCCAACTGAATCAATAGTTATCAGGTGCATAGAGGCTATGGTACTATGCATAGCGGGTTGGTCCGTACTATGGGTCAATATCTCTGTTTTCGAAGTTCAAATAGGCAATCTGAACTGTTCAACACGATCTCTATATGAAGATGTACTTCCAGACTAAATTTTATATTTTTTAGAATTTTTTAGATAGGTGGAAAATCATTACTTTTTAATGGTCTAGATTTTTTAGATCAAGTGTTTTCTACTTATCTAAAAAAATAGTAAAAAAAATTGTGAAAAATGTAAATTTGATATACAAGGACATTTTCATATGGAGATCATGTTGAATGGTTCAGATTGACTGTATGGATTTTGAAAACGGAGATATTGATCCAAAGTACGGACCAATCCGTGCTATGCATAGTATTATAGCCTCACTCATATAAATAACAATAAAAAGGAGATTGTTGATGAATTAAGACTGAGAACAATACTTAAACATGCACATCCTAAAGAGAAACCTTTACCATATACCAAACCCAATAATCTATCTGGTTGAAAGGCCTTATTTATACCATACCATTATTATCAGTTAAGGTATGGTTATCATATTAACTAGCACTGGCAGCTCCATACCTGTAAGAGATCGCCGATATTTACAATAAATGCGCCTGGGACAGGTGGCACATCAACCCACACCCCATCATGATGAATTTGGAGCCCACCAATGCTATCCTGGAGAAGTATTGTGAGAAACCCCGAGTCAGAATGCTGGCTTGTCCCAATTGCAAGTTCAGGCTCAGGACACGCTGGATAGTAGTGAGATAACAAAATTTGACCTTGGTTACACTCGATATCGGTTAAGTATGTTGGGCTGAGACCGAGGGCCTCTGAAAGTAACCTGAACAAGGCATTTCCCAATTCCATGACATGCATGGAGTAGTCCAAAAGTGCATCCCTGAAAATGATATATGCACATGAAAATGATATAAGCATGGATTTAAGATTTTTTTAGCTGGATTGGTACTTAGTTCTGTACCAATACCAGGTGGTTTCTCATCCCTAGCTACCTGCAAGAATCAGGCAGCTCCTCTGCTGCGGCCGGGTCGGGAGCCATGCGACAATACAAGGTGTCTCTCCAATTGGCGACACGTGACTGGTAAAGGTCAAAATTACAGTGGTATTTGACCGACTTGTCCGGTTCCCTTGAATAAAACCGCTCCTTCTCCTCCCGTTTCCCCTCATGGAAAGCTCTCACCGCATCCAGCATGGAATCCATCACTGCCTGCGGGACCCCGTGGCCTACCACTTGAAGAAACCCCCACTCGTTGCTGGCTTGAAGCACCTCCTCAATCACTTGTTTTCGATCAGAGGAACTGATGTCTATGACTGGGATCGATGCTGCTGTCGCGTGGTGACTGTGAGGAAGGATTCGGTCCTCTGGAGGGAGGATGAAGATGCGAGGGAGCTTGGTGCAGCCCGCTGCGACGAGGCCTTGCACGCCGGTTTTGGTGGCGTCTAGTGCATGAAGCTCGGCGGAGCGGTCATAGGTAGCCATCGGCGAGTGGGAAAAAGAGCGATGCTAAATGCTATTCCAAGAGCAAGAGCGTGACGCCGAGCAGCGCCATCAACCTCTATTCCTCTCCACTAATTACCTGGAAGGCGGCGTCACCCAATTTTTGGGTTTTCGATCGGACCGTCCGAATCGAATCCGTAGTTCGACTTCGTCTCGGGATTTGAACCTGTTTTTTTGGGATTCGTGCGCTTCACTCTAGTTGAATGGTCACGTATTCGAATTGAACGGTCCCGATCTAAAACACAATTTTTGGGTTACTTCACTGGATCTGAATTCCCTCGTTAGTCCATTCATTACGTCAATGCAAAGATGTGTACCTCACCAACTCTAAGGGCTGAGCTGATATTATAGGACTTTCCGTATCGTCCCAGGTACCTGACTCAATACAGTTGAAACGGACGGCCCATATTTACTCTTAGCCGGTGCCTATTCGGGATGGCGCAGGGTCAATAGTCTTATTTGTACTTTGAGATTCGTGCCAAGTTAAAATAATGATTCTGGACCATCCGTTTCGATTGTACTCAGTCAAGTAACCTGAGGGGATGTGAATTCCTTCGGTTGGCATTGGAAAAAAAAATATAATGTTAGTTAATTTTTTTTTCTAAACTTATGAATAAAAAAATAGATGACTATGTATTCATGTTAATTTTTTTAAATATAAACAATTTATTGGATAATGTATTTTCTTTTAATTTAGTCAGAAGTATCTATTATGATTTTGTTATAGAGTATATAAAGCAAAAATAATTTGATTTACAAGGTTTCTCTCTTGAACCGTTATATGTATTAAAAAATCTATGATAAATTAGAGCTAGTAATATTCAAATACCTCCGATATTGAAACAAGATTATTATTAGAATTATAAACAATACTATTACGAACGTTTCATATAAATTGGCTTAAAATTTTAAATTTAGTATTGAATAATGTGTATTTTTTTATTATTTTGAGTGATGTGTATTGGCAACTGGCGTAATCAAGATTTCAATCAGGAGTAAGCAAAAAAATTATTATTAATTATTATTTAATTTTTTTTTAAATATTAATAATTTTCATTGGAAATAGAATCGGTAAGTTGACCATGAAATCATATCGAGAAATCACTAGGAATCGGCCTAATCAGATCGGAAACTTGATTTTTTTGAAAAACTATGTTAAAAAAAATTAATCTAAAACATTGAAGTATTAAATTTGAGTGAGGCTATGGTGCTATGCATAGCACCAATGGCTAGTGTACTACGGCTCAATATGGTACTTTTTAAAATCCTAACGGTAGATCCGACCGTTCAATGTGATATCCATATGAATATGTACTTGCAAACTAAATTTTGATATTTTTTTGAATTTTTTTACTATTTTTTTACTATTTTTTGAAAAATCAGTGTTTTTTGAAAATTCTGGACCATCAAAATTCTACCTATCTGAAAAAATAGTAAAAAAATTCGAAAAAATATAAAATTTAGTTTGCAAGTACATATTCATATGGTTATCATATTGAACGGTCGGATCGACCGTTAGGATTTTAAAAAGTACCATATTGAGCCGTAGTACACTAGCGATCCGTGCTATGCATAGCACCATAGCCTCACTCATTAAATTTTACTGTAAAACAAATCAATAAGACTCTTTCTTTAAAATTCAGCCAATTTTTAAACAGTCAGAAAATAATTCAATGCATTACATTAAAGTTGGGCATATTCCTTTGTAAAAGAATTTAGCCCATTCTTATAAAAACAATATAACATATTTATTATGGTCTCTCTATTTGACTTTTCATAATTTCCCTCCTCATGTCATTATATTCTGGAACAGATTGATGAAAACTCTTTCAAATTTGTAGCGATTCCGTCGATTTCACTGAGAACTGAGACTCAATGAGAGGCAGGCGAGATATACAAAACTCAAATTCGAACCAACTATATACGAGTCTGTTACTGTTTTTTTTTTAATTCAGGGTGCATGTAGCTCCACTTATGTTGGCAAGTAAGAATCAACTAATCGGATTGACGGTCGAATTATTAGACTTAGGGTGCGTTTGGATGCGGAGAGAATAGCGCTATTCTTTTCGCTAATCTCCGTTTGGATGACACAAAGAATAGCGCTATTATCTGAATTAGCACTATTCTCGCTAACCCGTCCAAAACATTAAATAGCGCTAACCCCAGAACAGCGCTATTCTCGCTATTCCTATGCAACATCCAAACGCACCGTTAGTGAGTTGGACGCTTCGCTTTTTTCCTTGCTACAACTCAAGGACACACCTTGCTATGTCATAATTCCTTCAAACAGAAGGGCAATGAACCAACTTTAAATGATGTACGTCGAATTAAACACTTTTTTTTAGTGTTGTTCTAAGGCTGCGTTTATTATCTTTTGAAAATTTAATACTGCACAACACGTTACGCGAAATATTTAGTCACAACACAACACAACACAACATATAATTATGACTATTATATCTTGATCGAATATCTTGAATAAACTAATTTTAATTATGAAAAAAATAGTTTAAAGTGACCAAACGTAATTTGGACACGTCACGTGTGGTCACGATGAACCTTGAGCACCACGTGACTAATGTGCCGTGACCATCCTTCTAAATTTGATCACGGCATGACACAGGATGTGACCCAAGTCACAATGTGGCTAATCATAGCACGGCACGACATGTCAAGTAGAGAAACATAAGCTCCTGCATAGCTACCAGGCAATCTTACAATCACCTAGAAATCAGATAATGCTACTCATAACTGGAACAACACTGCAAACCAAAGAAACAACTACAGCTAAGAATCAACCCCTATCAGTTAACACCTTACGCATTATAATAACACATGGTCTGTGACTGAAGAAAATAAGAATCTTTGTACTTCCTGCCACTGCCGACATGGACGCCATTTTTTATCCAGTCTTCTCTGTGGATCCAGGCTTCACGACCAAAGTCTAGTATGCCAATTATCTAGAATGAAAACATATATACAAATATTAATAAATTCAGTCAATAAATAGGAAGGAGTAATCAACAAATGACGACAAGGGCAAAATTGGTTTCCATCCCCACTTAAAAATAGATTCAGAAATGCAAGACAACAACAACAAAGGAAACACTTACTGCTCCGCCTTTCCATGATACATATGATGGTTCACTTCTTGATTGCAAGACCTGTTTCATGTTTTATAGTAAGCAAAATGAATTGAACTACAATATAATCACAAAATAAACAACAAATTAGATGCTATAACAAATATAATATAAAAATCCCCTTATTACAGAGAACAAAACTACCTCCACAGTATCAATTGCTTCATTCGAAGGAATAGCATGCAGAACCCTGAAAGCACGAAGGTGATTTTATAAAACATGAATTATCACTACATAATGTTTCTGATCTTCAAGTAAAATGTGGCTTAAATAAATTTTAGTCCTGGATAACATGTAAAATTAGGAGAAATACACTGTACACATGAAAAATGGCAGGCCAAGTAAAATTGGAGTAGAAGTCAAATACACTACAGCATAAAATTAACGAGCAACATGCTAGGGGCTGATACCACTCCAGTACCTACTGGATCCTTACTGCTTTTGCCCAGTAAACTCAATTTGTCTTCTTTGTTGTTTGCATTTCTTGCCTTACACTATTATTTAGTTACACGTTACAACATTAATGATCTAGTGAAGGTTCTACATTCCACATTTTGTAGTTTGTACAAAAATAGCGTAGAAAGTTACTGTACCTATCTTCCACAGCTGCTACAAGACCAATTGTGGAAGCTACACCACCAATCTGAAAATATTGATGTATATTAAAATTCCCTGAATTTCACAAAATAGGCAATAACAATGACAATTTCAACACAATATAGTTTACACCTAGGGAAAGTGATCCCGCTCACCAGCTGAATACTGCAAAATAACTTTCTCTGAAGATCAATACGTCCTGTAACAAATAAGTTTACATCAGTGGTACGTTCTAAACATATAATAAAAAACAAATAAAATAAGTGTGCAACATTGATATTACTAATAAAACTAAGTAGATCCAAACTCCAATAGAAGATAGTCAATAAAAGTCTAAAGAAAGTAAATTTTGGAAGACAAAACACATGTTCGCACAAACCTGTTGAAAGGATACTGCTGACTATGGCTTCAGCAAGGCCAACATTATCAAACTTCTTTAGTCTAGTAGGATAAACAGGGTAATAACTATCCCAAATTCCAAGTCCTGTATTTGCACCAGCATACTCCGTATTCCATGTGTCTTCTAGCATATCCTCAGAATCGTTAAACCTGGCCACAAGTACAAAATTTCAAAAGCTTAATAATGTTTTCTGAAAACAAAGACTTTCAAATTGCACAGATAATTTAAAAATAAGCTCACCAAGACCGTGGAGGTGGGGGGTACTCTTCATGAGCAAATATTTTTGGGTAGAAAAGACCCATTGGAGGAACCTAAACAATTAAAATATGGCAAACAAAACATTAGGCTAAACAGATTTGGCTCTTTTGCAAACTAAATCACTGTAATTATATTTGTTTGCAAATTACTCCGTCATTTATTGGATCTGCAACGAGTACATTATATGGAGGTCATTTGAAGACATCAGACATATATTACAATAGGGTGATGTATTCCACTATTTTTAACAATATTGCCTTTGCCCACGAATAAGTACCTAAATTCTTAGCCCCATACGAAACAAGTTGAGTAAATGTAACTTTTATTCCTAATTTATAAAAATGGTTTATGAATGACAATGTCAAAACTATGAAGTTTAGTTTGTCATTTTTGACTTCGATAATGCAGTAGGGTGCCATTTGCAAAATAACCCCCCGAAGTAGGATCTTGAGTAGCCAATGTGACATACATTGGATGTCAATTGCAAGAATAAAAAATACTACAGTCTAATTGACAAAAACAAACTTTTGTCAGCTGAATAGTACAAAATATTTCTCACATATAATAAACCATACATTTAAAGCTGAGAGCTTTGTCTTATGTGTAGAGACTGGTTTATCTTGCTCATATGAATGGACCACTGCTACACTATCAAAAGCTCCTTCCTAGGAAAAATATTACAACAGAAATTGAAGGCCATTAGCATGCAATAATATCATTTTATTGTCAAAACTTGCACTGAGAATACGAGTACTCTTCATACTGGTATTTTCCTCTTCCAGACCAGTACTGGACTATATCTATTACATGCCAAATAGTACTGTAGTTGCCTTTACCTGAAACGTTTTTATCAGGTGCAGTTTTGGTCATTGCAGGCAGATGTAACAATCCATGGGATGTCCCAAAACACAAATGAAATTAAACCTTGATTGAGACAAACACTCACTCTGATCTGACAATATGTTTCTCGTAACTTGTTGAGCATTAATAGATCAATGGGCTTGTGCAAAGGATCCGTCAGGATACTGGGCCATGTCTGACGACGCCTTTGGGTCCATAGAAAGCATCTCGTGATATCCTACAACAAGTACATTAGCCTCAATACATATAACTGAAAGTATCTCGTGCATTTTATGCATTTCGTACAACAAGTGCATTTCATGCATTTCGTACAACAAGTACATTAGCCTCAAAGCATCTCGTGCATTTTATGCGTACATCTTTATGCATGCCTTGGTAAAATCACAATTATATTTCCTATTATGCATACCTCTCCACCAAATGGCAGCGTCAAAGTCGTAGCAGGTATAGCTACTCCATCCTGAAAGTAGTATATGTGATAAAGCACTCAAAAGAAACTCAATTTAAGAATCTAACAAAGGAATGAAAATTATAATAACCTCAATACATATAACTGACGTGACTTGAGCACCAATGTTCACGACACATGCAGTAGACAATCCATTTCCAAAAGCTGCAGCCAGACCTTCCTGGAACAAAACAACATAATATATTAAGTTCTCGTACAGCAATTCGGAGGGATTTAAAATTCAACAATTTGGCACATTAAAGAGATCTAAAAATTTATTTCAACAATTTACAATGTCATCTAGAAAGTTACCCACCATCCCCCCCACTAGACTTTTTCCTTTTCAAATATAAGTTTGGCCATCAGTAGATAAAGAGTCAAGATAAAATTTATAATAGTAATAATAATAAATTGGTACGAACCTGGTGCACTACAGCTGTACTGAACCTCAAATCACGTAGCACAATAGAAAGCATTTCTTTTATTTCTGTTGAGGAAGCAATTATCCAACCATTATAATGTAATAAGAAAGGATGAATTTTGTATAATTAAAACTCTAGCCAGAAAATTTCAATGAACAAAGTACCGCGGTTATCAAAAGACTCGGGGAGCACAAGAATTGCAGAGTACGAACTTCTATCTTTTAAATGAATATTCAGCTTTTCTGTCAGTATCCAATTCCAAATTGCTATAATATCTTCACAGACCTACAAGGAAGAAGATTTGGAGTTGGTTCAATACAAAGACTAGCAACCATAAAAGCATCCAACTTGTCAGAAGGATACCTGTTGAAACGAGTAATTTTGAGAAATGTTGAAGTGCCCTCTCCGAATTGGACGCCTTAGGCAGTACGGTTCAGAAGGAGAAACTTTTAAGGCATCTTCACCAAAAATAACTCCTCTATACTTGTGCTCTTCTGAGCTAGGCAGAGTAGTACTTGTACTTTCTGGCAATAAAGAAGAAGCCTTGTAAACAAATTTTGCAAAAGAACAAGTGCAGGAACAACAAAAAAAGGTTAAAAATGATCCACAAAAAAATCAAGTACAAGTAGGCAACTACCGGTTCACTATTTACCACTGATTAATCTATGTCCCACATCAAAGGAAGAATACTTTGAATAAACCAATTCTCTTCTACGAAAAAAGACAGTTAAGATAGAGGAATAAGATACCATCTGCTTGAGGAGGGTTTGACACTTTCTCCTTAACATTAGTCCAAGTGTATACACTGTCACTTCTGCCTTGTTGTGGAGCAAAACTATCAATACGGCCCATCTAATAAATTAAATGAAACCAAATTATTACCAAGACAATAAGCTAAATATAAGCTGACAGAACAAATGCAACATAAATGGTATAGCTTACCTTCGGAGGAAGAGAGGAACTAGGGGCTTCCTCATCTAGAAAAGGAATCTTCAACAAGGAAGCAATCTAACTAACGAGAAGCTATTAATTAGCAGCAAATAAATGCGGGAACAATGAAATTTAAAGAGGTATAGAGTTTCATTTTTACAATGTCATATGACCTCTCACGCTCCAAGTTTTGATTTGGAGATGCCTCGCAATTTAGCATCTGAAAATCATGTATTAGTATTTTACAAAAAAGGATTATCAATTTGTCATACTACCTTTATTGGTAAATACAATATATCAGACCCAAGCAACAGGGTGCCAAATTGACTTAATTTTCTTTTACAGACTCACCAACACCTCACTTAAAACACCAAAAGACCAAGGGGAAAAAACCTGAAAGGTCCTGAGACCTGGCCGGTGGAGCACCTGGTATTACAGTATTTTATATATAGCATTAAAAAATGTATCTCTGGAGGTTTTAGAGAAGTAAAATGCCTCATCTTGTAAAAAGCTGTGGTTTGGTCCATCACTCTGACGCTTAAAATATCGAGCGATGCAATGCCGTACACTAAATGGCACTTGCTGATGTGCAAATCCTACTCGAACATTTGCAGAACCTAGTGTCCAAACAGTTGAGCAAACAATAAGATTACTTACTGTCAAACATGGGTACCATAACGGCCAGTTTTAGTATGTACTGGTAAGAGAATAATAGTACTAAATTAAGCCCGTCTTGTTGTTTAAAAGCTCTAATGAGGCCAATCTAGACAATTTAAAAGCTCATTTAAGGTTAAAGAACCAAAATAATACAAAACTAAAATAAATTTGAAGGAAAACTAGGGTTGTTGCTCCAAACTAACCTGGGTTTATGACAACTAAGTTGGAACCGCGCTCCGAGATGAGCTGAGAAGGCACGACAGTTTTGAGGTAATCCTGTGCGTATGTAGTCATACTTCCGTTAAGAAAAAGGAGAGAGAGAGAGAGAGAGAGGTTAAACTCTCCGTCAGGGACCGGCGCAGCGGGAATCTGGCACAGCGCCACTACTGGACCTAAGAGAGTGAGGCGAGCTGTTGGGCAGAACTAATTTTGGGCTTTGACAATTTTGGGCTATAACAAGCATTGTAAGAATTTTGGGCTTGACGATTTTTGAGATTATTCGACCAGTTGTAAATTAAGATGAAAACCTTATCAATTTATTATTCATCATTTTCTTATCATTTTTTGAGATTCTTCTGCTCTAGTTTTCTCTCTAAGGAAACTGCTAGCGTTGAAGCTGATGTATTTTTGAGAGTATGAAATTTCCTTCAAGTTTGTCTCTCTTAACTTGAACTTTACAGCATTGGTCGCACTACTAGTGGCAACCTAACTATATGATCTAGACTACCAATTAAAACCAATTCCCCAAAGTTGAACGAT